>BSBK01002047.1:307500-620000 GCA_027943335.1 Chamaecyparis obtusa | reverse complement strand
TATCTAGGAGAGTACCATACCTATTGATTGATGAAAAGGATTAGGGAAAGGAGATAACAAGAGAACCTAAGGAAAGATTGAGTTATTTGATACTTCAATGGGTACTTGATTAGTTGGCACATTGATAAGATAATGTATTGTTTATCTAAGTAAGAAGAAAGACTAAAGAAGTAGGCTTAACCGAGCAAAACTGAAGAAATCTAGTTTAAGCTGAGTGATGTTAGTGTCAACCAAGCGTTAGTATATTCTGAGTAAATTTAGTGTTGACCAAACATCAATTTATGTCGAGCAACAAGAAATTATCAAGAAAATATACTGTTAGCCGAGGAAGACAATTTGTAGAGATGACCGAGTTACGCAGTGATGACCAAGGAGAAGAACACAGTATTGATAGCATGGTAAATCATTTTATTATGGATTCAATGAGAAGTTTGAATATGTGTCTAGAAGGAAAGATGAAGAACTTAAATGCTGGAAGGATTCGATGAATCTAACCTAAACCTAAGATCTACAAAGGAGATTAAGAGGAAAAAGATGGATCTACCTAACTGAAGGGGTATAAAGGAAAACCTAATTGTGAGGTTACAAAAAGGAGATGGAGTTGTTGATGTTATTGACTGATAAGTCTAAGCAGAAGGCTGAAGTTGAGAAGAGTTGTGATTTCTTGAAGCGAATTCCAAGCAGATCAGTGATGGAGATGGAAATGAAGCTCAGTTAGTAAATCAACATAAATGTGTGAAGAGGATCTGTATTTTCAAAGTGAGTTGTATATTTTTTAGATCAGAAACTATTGTTACTTTCTAACCATTGTATCAATCTAAATCCTTTAATCAAGGTTGACCTAACAGTCATTGTATAAATCATTTAATCAAGGTGGTATTCTAATGGAATGTACTTAAATCCTTTAACCAGGTCACTTTTGACAGAGTGTTTAAATCCTTTAACAGGGTCACACCTAGCAGTGTGTTTGTAAACCTTTAACAAGGTTGACTTTTCACAGAGCTCACTTCAGAAGAGTGAAATATCAGTATCATGTTACAAAGTGGTTTTTCCCAAGTTGGGTTTCCAATATAATTCCGATGTTATACTTGTGTGAATGTTGTTATATTCTACAAGTTATTTACATTTGGACAGTGGACTACATGTTATATGTTTATGATATAGACTTTAGAAACCAAGTTGAGTTGGTGATTAGATCTGAGATTGTTGAAGTACTAGAAAGTTCAATTGGTACATCTAGACCTAAGAAGAACTGATTCACCCCCCCTCCCCCCCCCTCTCTATTTTTTTAAATAATTCTAACAATTGGTATCAGAGTTGTTGGTTCTTACAGAGAAAATTTTAAAGGTACTTGAAGAAAATGATCAAAATGTATAAAAAGGAGGTACCAAAGTTGAACAAAGAGAACTTCCCTGCATGGAAGAGTCTGATGAAATTGCATCTAGCTGGTATTGGTGATTCAGAGAAGTACTATGTGGAACATGACTATATTATACCTACTTCACCTTTGACTTCCGAGGAAATGATAGAAAAACAAGAACACAATTGAAAGAAATGTTGGAGATTGCATCTGCCTTAAGCTATCCTAAATTTGAAGATATAAAATATTGCACTACTACAAAGGGAATGTGGGATACTCTTGCAACTATCTATGGTGGTGATACAAATGTACTGAGAGAAAAAGATGAAAGTTTGAGAGGTAAGTTTAATGAAGTGAAAATGCAAGAAGGTGAAAATATTGCTTAGTATTGTGGTAGAATTAAGGAAATAGTGAATGCTATTAGAGGAGCTAATAGAATCATTGATGATGAGACTGTTATTGGTAAGGTATTGAGAACTTTTCTTCCTACCTATATATGCTATCATAATTTCTATAATTCAAGAATCAAGATGTAACCCTAGTAATGTTCTAACTCTGGAAAGTCTTGTTGGTAAGCTTACTACTTTTGAGCTATCTAACTATGATAACTACACTGTTCCTAATGTTGAATCTACATTCAAGTCACAAATGGTTTTGCATAAGTTGTTAGGAATAACATTCTACAATACAACTGAGAGGGGGTTGAATTAGTTGTATGAAAGATTATTAAACTTTAAACTTTGAGTAGCAGCAATATCAGATATAATGAACACAATGAATGCCAACACAACAACACAATATTTTGGTCTCGAGAAAACTTTGTTAAAGGTAAAAACCCCCATGGTAATTAGCACCCACAAATGATGTACTAAGAGTATATTATCCTTGTTAGAAGATTTTGTCCTAATATGAGCTTATTGAAACATTACAATACATAGTCCTTGTTAGAGGACAGACCCTGTTAGGAGTCAAGAAAGAAGGGTGGGCTCACTGTCCAGGCTCACTGCCTAAAGAAGGTTAAATCCACCTTCAGAACTCACTATTCGCAATGTGTATATGAATAAATACACAATCTTTTGAACTATCCGACAACAACTTTCTTTTCTTGATCAGTTCCAATGAAGTTCACCAGTAATCCTTTGCTCTACATCCAACAGACACAAGCTTGTAGCTTCTCCAATTCCTTTTACATCACATTTATTCTCTCCATGTATTTCCAAAGAAAAGATCTTACATATATACCCTATTACATTCTACATGATTAGGTCAGCCCATTAGGCTTTCCTAATTACATAAACTCTTGCTAAGATACACACAATACCTAAAAGAAGTATACAATGATTCTATTATAACAATTAAGGATCGACATCCTTAATTTACATTTTCCAAAACAAAATCCATGCTACACCTCTGAAGTCAGCTCCCAAATAAGTCTTCTCCAGATCACACGCCATAGCTGATGTCATCCAACATTTCGTACAATGCGCTGATCAAATAGCATCCTTCAGTGCCTTATCTTCCATCTCCTAAGCTCAGATACACTTAATCCATATCATCTGTAAGATATACCAAAAACATAGAGACTCACTCTGTCAGCTTCCACTGTCACTATCCAGGAACTAGTCCTCACCAAAACATATGTAATTCATTCAATATGAAACTTTACATGATGCGATCTCAAATATAAGATCACAACATCTTCATGTTCTCTCATCTATCTTTGCACGTTATGAATCATCCGTATAGTGTTCATACACTGTCATACTCAACCTGCACTCTTCACAAAAACATATGTTGACATCAATGAAAAACCAAAAATCACAATAGTATGAATGCCCATTCAGTAACGTAGTGATTAAACATATTAAATGTATCAATCACCACCTCATGCATTAGCAATATCCAACAATCTCCCCCTTTGGCATTGATGTAAACATATGGGAAAATCCATCATCCCAAAGTTATATCAATCCAAAGCTCTGCAACCAAATAACACTACATACAATCTCCCCATTCAGTAGGGATTTTCTCCATCATCCCAAAGTTATATCAATCCAAAGCTCTACAACCAAACATTGCTACATACAATCTCCCCATTCAATAGGGATTTTCTCATAGCAACACTCCCCCTTTGATAGAAATGGCAAAAGGGTTCCATTACTCAACAACTGTTCTTTAACACCTTCCTTCTACAATCACTCCCCCTAAGGAGTAGATCCCTACATCCAGTCCAGAATATGATAAGGCTCTGAAAACCTCTGGACTGATGCATTCTTGTATCATTTAATTTTTATTGGAAGGGGCCTGAAGCCCAAGCATACCTCTGAGATATTCAAAGGTATTTTTTGGTAACATTTTTGTAAAGATATCTACAATTTGTTCCTTTGTACCGATATAATCTAATTTTATTTCCTTCTCTACCACCTTGTCTCTTAAGAAGTGATACTTGATAGAAATATGTTTATTTTTAGAGTGAATCACCAGATTCTTTGACATATTCATTGTACTGGTGTTATCACAATGGATAACTATAGGCTCATCAAAAGTTATTCCAATGTCTGTCAGCATTTGTTTTATCCAAACAATTTGAGTGCAATTTATAGCAGCAACAACATACTCTGATTCTGTAGTAGATTGAGCTATACAATCTTGCTTCTTGCTTAGCCATGAAACTAAATTTTTCCCAAGGAAAAATGCACCACCACTAGTACTTTTCTGTCATCAATGTTTCCTACCCAATCAACATCAGTATAAGCATGAATTTCAAAGCTATCATTTCTATCATACCATAATCCATAGTCTATTTTTCCTTTCAGATATCTCAGTATCCTTTTCACAATAGCTAGGTGTGTTTCTTTGGGTTCTGCCTGATATCTAGCCACAATTCTAACAACTTTATCAATATCTGGTATGGTTTGAGTCAGATATTGTAATCCTCCAACCATTGATTTGTACTTGGTCTAAAAAACACACTTTGACTCATCATCAATTGTCAGCTTATTACTAGTTACCATGGGTGTACCAACTAGTTTATAGTCCTCCATTCCAAACTTTTTCAAAATTTCTTTAAGATATTTAGTTTGAGAAATAAAG
Organism: Chamaecyparis obtusa; assembly: GCA_027943335.1. Taxonomy (NCBI): domain Eukaryota; kingdom Viridiplantae; phylum Streptophyta; class Pinopsida; order Cupressales; family Cupressaceae; genus Chamaecyparis; species Chamaecyparis obtusa. The sequence goes on along the minus strand of BSBK01002047.1, from coordinate 615,547 downwards.
ATGCCATCTTTGCTCTAATTTATTTGCAGTCCAAGAAATAATTTAATTTCTCCAATCATGGACATCCCAAATTCATTTTCCATTTCTTTATAAAATTTCTCACATAGATCATCAACAAAGACTTCTATTATCAAAACTCCATCTTCACTAGTTCTTAAATACAAATTATTGTCAACATTACCTTTTCTGAATCCAAGGCGAAGTAGATATTTAGCTAACCTTGCATACCAAGCCCTTAGAGCTTCTTCAGCCCATATAGTGATTTCTTCAACCTGCATACCATGTCTCCATCTTTGCATAAGGGAAATCCATTAGGTTGTTCTATATATACTTCTTCTTCAAGATCCCCATTCAAGAATGTATATTTTACATCCATCTGATACACTTTGAAGTTTTTGTGTGCAACATAAGACAAGAATAATCTTACAGCTTCTATTCTAGCAACATGACCAAATGTTTCTTCAAAGTCTATACCTTCTTGATGTGATTAGCTTTTGTATGCACCCTAAAATGGTCACCTAGACTTTGGGCTCCCATTCAACAATTTATCAAATCCCTGAATCAATATTTTCAAAAATCAACATTTTATCAATTATATCAATTTTCTTGATCAAATCCTATTTTATCATTTATTCAATTTTATTCTATGGGTTAACCATTTTATCCTAAAGTCTTTATTTATTTAAAAGGAATTTCCTCCCCTTTTATTAAATAAAAAGCCCCCACTTTTCCTCTTATCCTAAGTTGCACAAATAAAGCATTATTCTTATTTTATAAAAAGAAGAAAAGCACTTTTTGTCTCATATGGACACAAAAGTCAACTCTTATTTTCTCATTGGAGGAGATTTGTGCACATGGATTTATCCTCTTTCAAGCTCCACCCTTGATTAAATCTTTTGCCTCTTAATCTCCATGGTCCATTCCTTTTCAATTCCTTTAAAAGGAGAGCTCTTTTCTCATTCTTAGATCCCAACTTTTAATGCTAATCTTATGCTATAGGATTTCTTGGAGACTTTGGAGCTTTTGGAGATCATTCTTGCATTATAGTTTCATTATTGCATCATAGCTTTCATGGCATCTAGCTTAGTTTCCTTTATGCTTTAGATTAGCTCACATAGATTAATTAGTAAGGGTTTGTAATACTTTCCTTTCATAGCTTAGCTTGCATCTTCATTCTTAGCATAGCTTGCATTGCATTGCATCTTCATTGTTGATTTTTTAGGATATTGGCATTCTTTCCCTTATCTCTTTGAATCTCCCATTGCATGGTTTAATAGTAAGGTCATAGGCTTAATAGCTCTAGCTGAGAGCACTCTTAATATCCTTGCACTCCATGCCTAGGGAGCTCTAGGTCATTTTTTAAGGTTTCCCTTTCATGGATTTCCTTGGAAGTAAAGACTTAGAGAAGTGCACTATTTAGTGTGTACAACCTTTACATACCATTCTTTCTTTTTTTATAACTACAACTCCTTCTTCATTCATTTTATTTCTAAAAAACCATTTAGTTCCTATCACATTTTTGTTCTTAGGTCTAGGAACCAATTCCAAAGTGTTATTCTTCTTTATTTGATCTAACTCTTCTTTCATAGCATTTATCGAAGATTCATCTCTACAAGCTTCATTTGTATTCTTTGGTTCAACTTGAGAAATCAAATAGATTTCTTCTCTAACCATTGATCTAGTTAATACTCCTTGATTAGTATTGCCAATAATTTGATTTTTAGGATGATTATTCTTTACATACCTTAGAGTTTTAGGAACCTCAATAGCCTCATTTATGTCATTCACACAAATCTCATTTTTGCATTCAGTTTCAACAATCTCTTCTTTTTCTGTAGCATTAGCCTCTTTGATCTTTGTAACCTGATTACAGTCATACATTCTCTCTTGTATCTGAAACCTTTCATCTATCTTCACATTGTTACTTTCAATCATTTTTCTTAACCTTAGATTAAAACATTTTTAAGCCTTGTTTTTAGAAGAGTAACCAAGGAAAATTCCTTCATCACTTATAGCATCAAACTTCCCTATCTCATCATCTCTCTTGATATAGCACTTACTACCAAATATTCTGAAATATTTTATAGTACGAGTATAATTAAACAATAATTTATAAGAAGTCTTATTTGTACCTTCTCTGATTTGAACTCTACTCAATGTGTATACCATTGTCCCAATAGCCTCTCTCCAATGCACATGAGATATGTTTCCTTCAAGAAACATTGTCCTAACAACATCAAGTATAGTCTTGTTTCTTCGCTCAGCTATCCCATTCTATTGTGGAGTCCTAGGAGAAGATGTCTATCTTTGTATTCCATGATCTTCATAGTATGAATTGAATAAGTCTGAAGTAAACTCTCCACCTTTGTCTGATCTTAAACATTTTATCCTTAAGCCTGATTCATTCTCTACTTTTGCTTTGAATATCTTGAATTTATCAAATGCTTATGATTTTTCTTTTAAGTAAGTAACCCACATCATTCTAGAAAATTCATCAACAAAAAGTATGAAATACCTTTCACCATAGTATGATTTTGTCATTCTAGGTCCACATATGTCTATATGTACCATCTTTAACTTTTCTTTTGATGTATATGCTTTTCTTTTGTAACTACTTCTAGTCTATTTTACCATAACACATTCTCTGCACACCATGTTAGATGGTTTCACAATCTTTGGTAGATCTCTTACTACTTTAGTCAAACTTTCCTTCACAATATTGTCAAAGTTAACATGAAAAAACCTTATGTTCCATAACCAACTGTTATATACTTTTGCAACAAAACAAGAGGCTCCAGATGTATTTAATTCAAATACATTACCTCTAGATTTAGTATCGGTTGCAATCAAAATTCCTGCCTTACTTCTGATAAAACATTTACCATCATTGAATTGTAACTAAAACTCTTTATCCATCAACTGCCCAACACTCAATAAGTTATGCTTGAGTCTATCAACAAGTAGTACATTATCAACATTTGTTTTTCCATCCAAAGTAATAGATCCTACTCCTATGATAGGTTTAGGAAGATTGTCTCCAAACCTCACAACACCACCATCATACTTTACTATTTTAACAAACTTTTTTTTATCTCTAGTCATATGATGTGAACAACCACTGTCTACGATCCATTCAGATTTCTTATCAACATGAGTTACTAAATATTTTTCCTCATGTACTAGTTCATCTCTAATAGAAACAGATCCAATCTCCTCATAATCTAAATCATCATCATCAGAAATTCCTTCACTAGCATAATAACATTCCTTATTCTTTGAATACTTAGATTTGAAAAACTTAGGCTTGTACTTAGGAACTCTTGTAGGACATCTAGATGCAAAATGACCTACCTTATTGCATGAAAAATATTTTAGAGGTAATTTGCCTTCAAATTTACCCTTACCTCTCTTTTCTCTTCTAGCAATCAATGCAACAACTTCATCCATCTTTCTTTCCTCTACCTATATCTGTTCCCATGCCTCAGCATATTCACTGAGCTCTTCTTTTAGGTTCTCATTTCTGGTGCTCGAAAGTGTAGACATTATCTTCTTATGTGCAGATGCTTTAAATGCAGATTCAACTTTACGTATAGAATCTCCCAGTTCAACAGCTTCAAAGGTAGTTAGCTTTGCAATCAACATCTCTCTACTTAAGTTCAGAGTCAAAGGTATAGTCTCTTGAATAGACATAGCCTTAAACTTGTACGCAGGTGTCAATAATCTAAGGATCTTCGCAACAAATTCTTCTTTGTCATAAGTGCCTCCATAGTTTCTGATTCCAACTACAACTTTTGTAACCCTTTGAACATAAGCCTTAATAATTTCATCCTTATTCATTTGTAACTTCTCCATTTTTGTTTTCCAGTTCTATAACTTCGCTTGCTTGGTATACTTGTCTCCTTCATATAGTGCTTCTAATATTTCCCAAATCTGGTATGCTGAATCCAAGTATTTAACTTCAGTAAATTCTCCTTTAGAGAGTGCGCTAATCAATGCTTCCCTTGCAATCATGTTAAGTAAAAATATTTTCTTCTCATCTTCAGTAGCTTATGGTAAGTCATTCTCAGACTTTATAGCTACCTTATTCTTTTTGATCAACTAGTAGTCAATGCCTAAATAGAACAAATGAGTTTGCATCTTGTTCTACTGTCAAAGTTCTCAGGATACAATTTTGAACTATCCTTCCAATAGAACGCCATCTCTAGGATCACCTTAAGCTATTAATATTTCTCTCTAAGGACCAGTGGCTCTAATACCAATTGTTAGGAATAACAGTCCACAATACAATTAAGAGGGGGGTGAATTAGTTGTATGAAAGATTATTAAACTTTAAACTTTGAGTAGAAGCAATATCGGATCTAATTAACACAATGAATGCCAACACAAAAACATAATATTTTGATCTCAGGGAAACCCTGTTAAAGGTAAAAACCCTGGTGGGAATTAGCACCCACAAATGATGTACTGAGAGTATAGTATCCTTGTTAGAATATTTATCCTTGTTAGGAGCTTATTGAAACATTATAGTACATAGTCCTTGTTAGAGGACAGACCTTGTTAGGAGTCAAGAAAGAAGGGTGGGCTCACTGCCTAAAGAAGGTTAAATCCACCTTTAGAAATCATTGTTCACAAAAAGTGTATATAAAGAAATACACAATCTTTTAAACTATCTGACAACAACTTTCTTTGTTGATCAGTTCCAATGAAGTTCACCAGTAATCCCCTGCTCTATATCCAGCAGACACAAGCTTGTAGCTTCTCCAATTCCTTTTACATCACATTTATTCTCTCCATGTCTTTTCCAAAGAAAAGATCTTACATATATACCCTATTACATTCTACATGATCAGGTCAGCCCATTAGGCTTTCCTAATTACATAAAGTCTTGCTAGGATGCACACGGTACCTAAAAAAAATACAATGTTTCTATTACAAAACTTAAGGACCGACATCCTTAATTTACATTTTCCAAAACAAAATCCATACTACACCTCTGAAGTCGGCTCCCAAATAAGTCTTCTCTAGATCACATGCCACAACTGACATCATCCAACATTCTGTACCTTGTGTTGATCAACTAGCATCCTTCAGTGCCTTGTCTTTCATCTCCTAAGCTCGCATGTGTGTGTGAATTTTGTACCTAGTTGTAGACACAACACTTCAGTAAAACATTAGAGGTTAGCAAAAAAATAAAAAATATGTAAGTAATTGAAACTATGCTAACCAGGTGATTTACTGCCTTCTAGTAGGTGCAAGTATGATGTTCTCAGATTGGAATCGAGATCAGTGACAATGCAACACCTAAATGAATTATTTAAGATGATGAAAACAATGAAATATGAATGCAAATTAATCTCTTTTTTTTTAATATTTTAGATGCAATAAGATGAAAAATTGTATGAATCTAAGCTAGAATGTATGAAATTGATCTAGAATGTATGAAATTGATATGTAAAAGTATCTAACAATGATATGCTAAATGATATGAAAGACTATGCAAAAACTATAAAAATTATGAATGATCTCACAAATTCGCCTGGCACAAGTGCTCGATTCTTCAGATCTCAATTCGCTAGAGTAATTGTGCAAATTCGAGAGATGATGAGATTGAAAGCTTGAGAGATTTGATGCAAATTTGAGGTCTTGATTGTGAAGAGCTGAGCCTTGATTTTATAGAAATCCAAGGCTTGAGGATGCATTGAGAAAAGCCATAAATCACTCTTGATAAACTCGGGTTGATTTTTGAGTTAACAAGAAATTAAAAATATTTAATTCATAAAATCATGCAAAAGCAGTTTTTATCTCAAAATAGAGCTTTTGTTTTTTTCAACTCATCATCAGATGTTGAGTTTTAGAAAGTTTACAAATTGAAAATAACAATTGTTTTAAAGTTGACTGCTTTTCTGATTGTGCATGATTTAATATGAATTAATTTAATAAATAAAGTGATTTATTTTCAACTTAACTGATTTTAAAATTAAAATAATTGATTTATGGGTTAATCAATTATTAAATCAAACTTTAATCCAATTAAATCATTAAATTTGACAGCTTTGATTTTAAATCAATTAAATAAATATCCAATTGATTGTTTGTAGGAATTTTGATTTATTGTCAAAATAAAAACAATATTAATTAGGAATAAATGCAATTAAATCTAATTAAATAATTAAGTGGCAGAATTAAATTAATTAATTAATTATTCATCATATTCAATTAATCAACTTTAGGATAAATAATAACATTTATCGCCAAATAATATTTAATTAAAGATAATTAGATAAATTAGGAATATTTAGGAAATATTCCCCGATGTAGAATTAAGATAAAATCAATTAGGATTTCGATGTGAAGATGTGCCTTAGGTTATGACTTTTGTATCAATTTCATTCAAATTAAAGATGTACGAGGTTAATGAACCTATAGCCCATTTTTGGGGTATTACAACATACACTTAATCCTTATCATCTGTAAGATATATCAAAAATACAGAGACTCACTCTGTCAGCTTCCACTGTCACTGTCCATGAACCAGTCTTCACCAAAACATCTATAACTCATTCAATATGAAACTTTACATGATGCGATCTTGGATATAAGATCACAACATCTTCTTGTTCTCTCATCTATCTTCGCACATTCTGAATCATCCATACAGTATCTGTACATTGTCATACTCATCATGTACTCTTCACAGAAATATATGTTGACATCAATGACAAACCACAAATGACAATAGTATGAATTCCCATTCAATAACGTAGTGATTAAAAATATTAAATGTATCAATCACCACCCCATGCATTATCAATATCCAACATAAGTCTAAGAGAGAAAAATTAAAAATGTGTGAAAAGTGATAGTGACAGTGACAGTGATAGTGACACTTTTGATGAGGAACTAGATGATCTTGAGGCACTCATGGCTAGAAGATTAAAAAGAGGAAAATTAAAATATAAAGGTAAACTTCCTATAATCTATTTTTCATGTAACAAAGCTGGCCATATTGCAACAAGGTGTCTTGACAGGACTGACAGGGATGAGGAAAGAGAAATCAAGTACAAGGATAAGAGATAATAGAGACCACCGAAGGTACAAAGGCTACAAGGACAAAGGTAAGAAGTCCTATTATATTGCTGAAGGGGAAACTGACAATGACACTGATAATTGTGATATTGAAGTAGTTTATGTTGCTATGAAAGATGACTTTGATGAAGATGAGAAAACTGCACTTATTTCTTATGTGAGTGAAGGTGATAAATGGATTATTGATAGTGGTTGATCACATCACATGACTGGTGATAAAAGTAAATTTGAAACCCTAGATCATTACAAAGATAGAAGTGTTAAGTTTAGCAATGATGCACCATGTCCTATGAGAGGTAAAAGATCAATTATGATGTAGTCTAAGGGTGATGGTTCCAATTAAGGACAGTCCAACCTTGTAGCTTCAAAACAACATAGCAGAATAACACAACAAGATATGTTTCAAAACATATTTTCAATAAACATGCCTGACTATAAGGCCTTTTGGGTTAGGGCCAATTACAATCAACAAGTAATTCAGCAAGATCGACAAGATCCAACACAACTCCAGCTAGTTTAGTTCTGAAAACTATCAGCAACTGATGGAAACCCTAAGGTAGATCTAAACTTGAGCTCGCAAGCCTCCAAGAAATCTCCTTGTCTCCAAGTGAACAACTACTAGCTCTGCTATTACAAACTATCAGATAACAATTTGATCTGCAATATCTCACAGGATCTTTTCCATAACTTCACTTATTTGGTTCTCCCAGATCTGTTGTTAGAACTTCCAATCTGATGTCCTTAAAAAAACTACCCAAACATCCTATAAATACTAATCATCAGCCACAAGTCGGTTGGATGACACAATTAACTCCTCCCAAACAAATATTAAATGCAATACAAGTCAGCTCTCTAATAGCTTTACAATTATTAAATTCAACATGTCAGCCTCTAGATCCACATAGGAGAATCCAACAAAAGCTACCAACAATAAATGCACCAAGTCAGCCAACCAAATCACCAAGAACTCTAGTTGGTATTCTAGAACTACTGAGTGCTAGAGAAACAACCGAGCACTAGTGAAACAACTGACCAAGCCAAGCAACATCAAGCAACATAGGCATTACCGAGCACCAGTTCCACCGAGCACTAGATGCTCCACTGAGTTCCTTCAGCGATCGAGCTTTCTTCAATAACTGAGACCATCGGTTAAGGTTACAACTAAGTAACACCAGCCAAACAACACACTACCATGTAGATTCACCGAGGACCAAGAATGCCCCTACATCAGACACCCCAGGTTTGAAAAGATGTTCATATGTGAGAAGAACATCTTCTAGGATTCAGCACATAAACCTCAAACTGGTTCTTCACATACATGTCCTCCAATTTTTTAGCTTGCATACTCTTCCACTTCTGCTTCCTCTATCTTTTCAAGTGTTTCTTTGATAACACACAGGTCTGTTCTCCAAACTGATCATCCATACCTTCAGGATCAACCAACTCAACTCAGCTACCAATACTTAGACTTCTCCTACCGAGTGTTGTATCCAACAAAGGCATCAGGGAAAACTTCATGTCATCCTTCTCAATAGTAAACACATTCTTCACACAATCATACATAGCTCTACAATCATATTGCCAAGGTCTACCAAGAAATATATCACAACTATTCATCTCCACAATATCACATAACACAAGATCCTTATATTGGCCAATCTAAACATCAACAAAGCATTGTTCTCTTACTTCTAGAGCATGATCATCTTGCAACCAGCTAATGCTATAAGGATGTGGATGTCTCATTCTGCTCAAACCAAGTTTCTGAACCATGTCCTCAGAAACAAGGTTATCAATACTACCACTATCAACAATAAAATCACAAATTTTACCTCTAGACTTGCACCGAGTCCTGAACAAGTAACTCCTTTGACAAGGTTCCTCCTTTGTACCGAGAAATGTTCACTAAACAAACAAGTTCTCAAATTCAGGTTCATTCTCAACATTTTCATTCACCATAGCATTTTTTCAGTCACCAAGCTTCTTCTATGTACACTCAAAAGAACGGTGTCCTTCTTCACCACAATTATAGCAGGTACCCTTAAAGATAACTCTACCTATCTTCTTCTTTGGTTCTACAGGTTTTTGTTCATCTTTTGTACTTAGTTTATCCTTCACCGAGTGATCAATATTTTCCTTCCCTCGGGGATTACTATGTTGTTTCCTCTTTAACTTATCTTCTACCTTCAAAGCATACTGATAAGCATTTTCAATAGAATCAATCTTCAGCATACCAAGCTCATCCTGAATATTGAATCTCAAACCATTCACATACTGAGCTACCTTTTCCTTACCAAGTTCTCTATGTCCAGACCAAATAGTAAGTTGTAAAACTCCTTGGCATAATCTTGATGCAGGGGAATCCAAGATTGAGGTAGGGGCATTCTTTGTCCTCAGTGAAACTGCATGGGTGTTCGTATTTTGGCCGGTGTTACTCAGTTGTAGCCTTGACCGAGGGTCTTAGTCATTGAAGAAATCTCAGTCATTGAAGGAAATCGATAATCTCTAGCACTAGAGGAAAGTGTTACTTGGTGATGTCTGTGGTGCTCGGTCGACACTGGTGCTCAGTGATGCCTGACATGCTTGGTTATTTCACTGTTACTCAATAGTTCTAGTTTATCGACTAGATTTCTATGTGATTTGTTGGGCCAACTTGGTGCATTTATTGTTGGTTGTTGTTGTTATAGGCTGACATGTTGGATTAAATATTTGTAAGGCTATTTTGATGCCAACTTGTATTGCATTTAATAATTGTTGGGGGGAGTTAATAGTTTCATCCAGCCGACTTGTGGCTAATGATTAGTATTTAAGGGATGTCTGGGTAGATGTTTAGGGGATCATTAGGAGATCGGTAGAAGTTCATGACTTGGAAGACTTAGTGAATCAGATCTGAGGTTCTGAAAGCTAGAGTTGGCGAAGTTGTGGAAAAGATCTTGCGTGATCTTGCAGATCAAATTGTTATCTGATAGTTGGTAGTTGCAGAGCTAGTGGTTTGCACACTTGGAGACAAGGAGATTGCTTGGAGGCTTGTGAGCTCAAGTTTAGATTTACCTTAGGATTTCCATCAGTTGCTGATTGTTTTCAAAGCTGATCTAGCTGAGATTGTATTAGATCTATGTGATCTTGTAGAATTGTTTTTTATTGTAATTGGCCCTAACTCAAAAGGCATTATAGTCAGGCATGTTAATGAAAATAAGAGTTAAACAATTATTTTATTGTTATCTTGTTGATTATTTCATTGTATTGGTTATTGGCTACAAGGTTTGGACTATCCTTAATTGGATCCACCATCCATGACTGTATCAAGTGGTATCAGAGTGAGAGTTGATCTTGTGGAGTGAAGGTTGACCTAGCAAGGTTGATCTTGCAAAGTTGATCTTGTTTGTGAAGAGATCATATGATCTAGATTGTAGATCCGTGACACTAAACTTGTGGATCTTGCCCTAGTTTTTTGTACAAGGTAGCAGGTTGAGATCTAACTTGTACACAACTTGGAGATTGCCACAAGGTGGTCGGTGAGGGTTTGTTGTAGTGGATTTTTTCATATCTTTAAGGATGCCTCTGAGAAGATTGGACCCTGGAGTTATTTCTGATCTTTGTGATATTGTGGAATCTTGGATCACAGAGAAGGTGAAATTAGATTTTAGATCTGAGAAAGAGTTGATGAAGAATGACATGGCATCAAGATCATGAGAGTTGTTGTTGGTGTACCTTGGAATGTTGGTACTGAAGATGGCTATGAGGAAGCTATTGAAGACTTTTAACCTGCTAGATCTAGTGGTGATGATCGGAGGGATAGATCTGGTGAAGATAGAACTGCTCAGTTGCTTAGATCTGGAGCTTGATTAAGTAGCAGTTATCGAATGGAAGTTTCTACTTTCTCTAGTACTTTTAACCCCAAGAACTTGATTGATTGGATTGGTGAACTTGAAAATTTATTTGAGCTAGAAGAAATTGAAGATCCTCTTTGGCTGAGATTAGCACAGAAAAAGTTAAAAGGACATGCTGCTCTTTGGTGGAAAGAAGTACAAAGAGATAGAGAAGATGAAGGTGAAATGAAGATCAATTGGTGGAGGTTGATGGTAACAAAACTGAAAGATAAGTTCATACCTTTTGACTATGAGCTTGACTTGTTTAAGAAGTTGCAGAATCTGAAATAGAAGGATCTATCTATTGAAGATTATACCGAGGAGTTCTACAAAATTACTATTTGGTCTAGACACTGAGAGCTTGGTAAGGAAAAGGTAGCTTGGTATGTGAATGATCTAAGATTCAATATTCAAGATGAGCTTGGTATGTTGAAGATTGATTCTATTGAAGATGATTATCAGTATTCTCTGAAGGCAGAAGATAATTTGAAGAGGAAACAACATAGTAATCCCTGAGGGAAGGAAAAGGTTGATCACTCAGTGAAGGATAAACCGACTGATGTAGAAGATGAATAGAAACCTATGGAACCAAAGAAGAAGATAGGTAGAGTTATCTTTAAGGGTACTTGCTATAACTGTGGAGAGGAAGGACACCATTATTTTGAGTGTACATAGAATAATCTTGGTGACCGATGAACTTTTTTGGTGAATGAGAATGAACCTGAAGATGAGAACTTGCTACTTCGGTGAACATTGCTCGATACAAAGGAGGAACCTTGTATGAGGAGTAACTTGTTTAGGACCCGATGCAAGTCTGGAGGTAAACTTTGTGATGTTATTGTTGATAGTGGTAGTACTGATAACCTTGTTGCTGAGGACATGGTTCAGAAACTTGGGTTGAATAGAATGAAACATCCTTGTCCTTATAGAATTGGCTGGTTGCAAGATGTTCATGCTTTAGAAGTAAGAGAAAAATTCTTTATTGATGTTTAGATTGGCCAGTATAAGGGTCTTGTGCTATGTGACATTGTGAAGATGAATAGTTGTGATATATTGCTCGGTAGACCTTGGCAATATGATTGTAGAGAAATGTATGACTGTGTCAGAAATGTGTTTACTTTTGAGAAGGATGATATGAAGTTTTCCCTGATGCCTTTTCTGGATACAATGCTCGGTAGGAGAAGCCTGAGTATTGGTAGTTGAGTTGATTTGGCAGATCCAAAGAAAAAGAATGATCATTATGGAGAACAGACCTGTGTGTTGTCAAGAAAAGACTTGAAGAGATAGAGGAAGTTAAAGTGGAAGAATATGCAAGCTGAAAAGGTGGAGGACTTTTATGTGAAGAACCAGTTCAGGGTTTATGTGTTGAATCCTGGAAGATGTTATTCTCACATATGAACATATTTTGGAGCCTAGGGTGTCTGATACATGGGCATCCAAGGTTGAGGCAGGGGCATTCTTTGTCCTTAGTAAAACTGCATGGGTGTTTGTATTTTGGTCGATGTTACTTGGTTGCAGCCTTGATTGATGGTCTCGGTCATTGAAGGAAGCTCGATCATTGAAGGAACTTGGTAATCTCTAGCACTTGGTGAAAGTGTTACTTGATGATGTCTATGGTGCTTGGTCGACACTGGTGCTTAGCGATGCCTGGCATGCTTGGTTATTTCACTATTGCTCGGTAGTTCTAGTTTATCAACTAGAGTTTTGTGTGATTTGTTGGGCCAAATTGGTACATTTATTGTTGGTAGTTTTTGTTATAAGCTGATATGTTGGATTAAATGTTTGTAAGGCTATTTTGATGCTAACTTCTATTGCATTTAATAATTATTGGGGGGAGTTAATGGTTTCATCCAGTCGGCTTGTGGCTAATGATTAGTATTTAAGGGATGTTTGGGTAGATGTTTAGGGGATCATCAGGAGATCGGTAGAATTTCATGACTTGGAAGACTTAGTGAATTAGATTTGAGGATCTAAAAGCTGGAGTTGAAGAAGTTGTGGAAAAGATCTTACATGATCTTGCAGATCAAATTGTTATCTAATAGTTGGTAGTTGCAGAGCTAGTGGTTTGCACACTTGGAGATAAGGATATTGCTAGGAGGCTTGTGAGCTCAAGTTTAGATCTACCTTAGGGTTTGCATCAATTACTGATTGTTTTCAGAGATGAACTAGCTAAGATTGTATTAGATCTATGTGATCTTGCAAAATTGTTTCTAATTGCAATTGGCCCTAACCCGAAAGGCCTTACAGTCATGCATGTTAATGAAAATCAGAGTTAAACTATTGTTTTGTTGTTGTCTTGTTGAGTATTTCATTGTGTTGGTTTTTGGCTATAAGGTTTGGACTGTCCTTAATTGGATCCACCATCCTTGACTGCATCAAATCTTCAACAGTTAGATCCTGCTATTTCAAATTCTGCAACTTCTTAAACAAGTCAAGCTCATAGTCAGCAGGTATGAACTTAACTTTCAGCTTAGTCACCATCAACCTCCACCGATTGATCTTTGTTTGACCTTCATCTTCTCTATCTCTTTGTAATTATTTCCACCAAAAAGTAGCATGTCCTTTAAATTTTGTCTATGCCAATCTCACCTAAAGAGGATCTTCAATTTCTTCCAACTCAAAGAAATCTTGAAGTTCACCAATCCAGTCAATCAAGTTCTCAGGCTTCAAAGTACTAGAGAAAGTAGAAAATTCCATTCGGTAAGTATTACTTAACTGAGCTCTAGATCTATGCAACCGAGTAATTTTGTCTTCCCCAAATCTATCCCTCTAGTCATCACCACTAGATCTAGCAGCTTCAAAGTCTTCAACAACTTCCTCATAACCATCTTTAGTACCAACATTCTGAGGTACACCAGCAACAACTCTCATGATCTCCATGACCATGTCATTCTTCATCATCTCCATCTTAGATCTGAAATCAGATTTCACCTTCTTTGTAATCCTAGATTCCACAGTATCACAGAGATCTACAATCACTATAGGGTCCAATCTTCTCGGAGGCATCCTTAAAGATAAGAAAGCCTTCTGCAAAAAAACCCTACACCGACCACCTTGTGACAACCTCCAAGTTGCATGCAAGTCAGATCACAACCTGCCACCTCACACCAACAACTAGGCCAAGATTCCACAAGTTTAGTTCCATGGATCTACAACTTAGATCATATGATCTCTTCGCCAACAAGATCAACATTGCAATGATTAGCCTTGCTAGGTTAACCTTCGCTCCACAAGATCAAATCTCACTCTGATACCACTTGATGTAGTCCAAGGTTGGTGGATCCAAATAAGGATAGTCCAACCTTGTAGCTTCAGAGAAACATAGGGAAATAACACAACAAGATATATTTCAAAACATATTTTCCATAAACATGCCCGACTGTAAGGCCTTTCGGGTTAGGGCCAATTACAATCAACAAGTAATTTAGCAAGATAGATAAAATCCAACACAACTCCAGCTAGTTCAGTTCTGAAAACTATTAGCAACTAATGGAAACCCTAAGGAAAATCTAAACTTGAGCTCGCAAGCCTCCAAGCAATATCCTTGCCTCCAAGTAAACAACTACTAGCTTTGCTATTACAAACTATCAGATAACAATCTAATCTACAAGATCTCACATGATCTTTTCCACAACTTCACTTATCTAGTTCTCCCAGATTTGTTGTTAGAACTTCCAATCTGATGTCCTTAAAACAACTACCCAAACATCCTATAAATACTAATCATCAGCCATAAGCTAGTTGGATGACACAATTAACTCCTCCCAAACAAATATTAAATGCAATACAAGTTGGCTCTCTAATAGCCTTAAAATTATTAAATTCAACATGTCAGCCTCCAGATCCACATAGGAGAAATCAATAAAAGCTACTAACAATAAATGCACCAAGTCGGTAGACCAAATCACCAAGAACTCTAGTCAGTAAGCTAGAACTACCGAGCACTAGAGAAATAACCAAGCACCAGTGAAACAACTGACCAAGCCAAGCAACACTGAGCAACATAGGCATTACTGAGCACCAGAAGCTCCACCGAGTTCTTTCAGCGATCGAGATTTTTTCAATAACTGGGACCATCGGTTAAAGCTATAACCAAGTAACACTGGCCAAATAACACACTACCATGCAGATTCACCAAGGACCAAGAATTCCCCTGCATAAAATTAAGCTGACTGATAAGATCACATGTTAAAATGCCTATTGGGTTGAAGGTCTTAACTATAATTTGTTGAGTGTTGCATAGCTAAAAAATATTGGTTACCGAGTGGAGTTTCATCACAGAAAGGATAAAATATTTGATGCCATTGGTGAACTAATTGGAAGTGGAGAAAAGACTAGAGGTAACTTGTTCTATCTAGACTTATCTGAAGAAACATTTTTTTTTGCACAATTTGATGATGTATGGTTATGGCATAAGAGGTTGTGCCATGTAAATTTTGAAAATCTAGTAAATATTAGTAAAAAGAAGAAAGTTAGAGGTTTTCCGAGATTGAAGAAACCTGATAATGTGATGTGTAAACAGTGGCAGTTGGGAAAAATGACAAAGTCTAGTTTTAAGAGAAAGACATATACTTCTGAAAATATTTTGGAATTGGTTCATACTGACCTTTGTGGACCTATGGGTGTACAAAGTTATTGTGGTGATAAGTACTTTATTCTATTTTTTGATGACTACACTAGGATGATGACTGTAATGTTTTTGAAAGAAAAATCTGATGCATTTTAGTTGTTTAAGTGGTATTTGGAAAAAGTTGAAAAAGAAATAGGTAGAAGCCTGAAATGTCTGAAATTTGACCAAGGTGGAGAGTTTATATCAAATGAGTTCAATATATTTTGCAATGATAGAGGAATCAAGAGACAGATGTCTGCACTAAGAACACCTCCATAGAATGGCATAGCTAAGAAAAGAAATAGGTCAATTGTGGATTGTGCAAGAACACTGATAATTGAGAAGAATGTTACACAAAAATACTCAAGAGAAGTTGTAAGTACAACTATTTATACCTTAAACTGAGTACAAATCAATAAAGGTACAAATGCTACACCTTATGAGCTATGGCATGGATATGCACCTAATGTGAAATATTTTAAAATCTTTAGGAGTAAATGCTATATACTAAAAGACAAGAGGAATGGAAAATTTGATACAAAAAGCGATGAAGGCATATTCCTAGGTTATTGCACTAAGAGAAAGGCTTATAAGTGTTTGAATTCTAACACTAACAAAGTTGTGGAAAGTGAAAATGTTAAAGTTAATAAATATGCATAGAAGAATGAACTAGGAGGAAAACAAGAACCTGAAGATTATAGATCTTTTGTGTACATGGAAGAAGGAGAGGCAAGTAGCACACTTACACTAGATGCAGAGTCATGGGTAAGCAATGTTGAACATCAGGAGGATGATGCCAAGCAATCAAAAGAAGAAACTGATAATTTGCATGATGAACCTGAAGATCAAGGGGAAAAGAAATCTGAACCTATATTGGCATAGTATGTAAGAAGACATCATAAGCCTGAACAAATCATTGGAGATAAGGAATCTAGAGTCTTGACAAGAAGTAAGTTGAAAGATCCTACATGTTTACTATGTGAGTTTGAGCCTAAAACTATAAAAGATGCTTTAGAGAATGATGACTCGATACAAGCTATGAATAAAGAAATAGATCAGATAGAAAAGAATGATACCTAGACTCTGGTGCCGAGATCATAAGACAAGACTGTTATTGGAACAAAATGGGTATTTAGAAACAAGCTTAATGAACATGGACAATTCATAAGGAACAAGGCAAGATTGGTATGCAAGGTTTATGCACAAGAAGAAGGAATAGACTATGGGGGAACATTTTCCCATGTAGCAGGATTATAAGGAGTGAGAACTCTACTTACATATGTTGCATACAAAGATTTCAAAGTATATTAGATGGATGTCAAATTTGCATTTCTAAATGGTATATTATAAGAATAAGTATACATTGAACAACCTGAAGGATTTTTTCACCCAAGCAAGAAAAATATGGTTTGAAAATTGAACAAGGCATTGTATGGATTGAAACAAGCCCCTAGATCATGGTATGAGAGGCTGCACAATAATTTGATAAAGATTGGATTTTCAAGAACAAATGACAACAACAATCTGTATATGAAATCTGAAGAAGGTAAAGGGATTTTGTTAGCTGAAATTTTTGTTGATGATATCATATTTGGTGGACAAGATGCCCTATGTCAGAAATTTTCAAATAAGATGCAAAGTGAGTTTGAAATGTCTATGTTTGGTGAGATAAAATTCTTTGTTGGATTAAAATTCTATCAAATGAAGAAAGGTATCTTTATTACTCAATCTAAATATGTTAAAGAGATACTTAAAACTTTTGGTATGGAGGATTCCAGACCAGTAAGTACTCCTATAGCTACTGGACAAAAACTATCTAAAATTGATGATACTATTGAAGTAAATCAAACCCTGTATAGATCCATGATTGGAAAGCTATAATATGTTGTCCATATCAGACTAGATATAGCCCTAGAAGTTGGGATTGTGGCAATATTTTCTTCCAATCCTAAGGAAAATCATATGATGGTAGTGAAGAGAATACTGAGATATCTGAAAGGGACAAAAGATTATGGATTGCACTACAAGAAGAATGAGAAATTTGAACTGAGAGTTTACACTAATGCAGATTGGGAAGGAAATGTTGATGATAGAAAAAGTACAAGTGGTGGAGCATTCTTTCTAGGAAAGAGATTAGTCTCCTCGACAAGCAAGAAATAGAACTACATTTCCCAATCTACAACAGAAGCTGAGTATGTAGCAACTACAGTGAATTGTTCAAATTTGGTATGGATCAAGCAATTGTTGAAAGGAATGAAAGAGGAAATCACTGAGCCGGTTGTTATTTTCTTTGATAACACAAGTGCTATCAATATATCAAAGAATCCAATGATGCACACAAAGACTAAACATATTGCTATCAAGTATCATTACTTGAGAGAACTAGTACTAGATAAAGCAGTGAGAATGGAGTATTTGAATACAAAGGAAAAACTAGCAGACATATTCACAAAATCTTTACCTAAGGATGCTCATGAATATCTTAGAGGTAAACTAGGGGTGATTCCCTTAACTGAGGCTGCCTAGTCAACTAGGAGCACTGCATCAAATATGCCACACATAATATCTGACAAATTGATGAAGAAAAGGTCACACTTTAGGAGCTGCCTAGAGTTGTGAGAAGTACATCAAAGCTGATAATCAGTCATAATAAAGATGACAGAAGGAGAAATATTGTATACTGAACTGAAAAGAAGACATCTACATGTGGAAGATGTAAGTGATAGATACTGCTTTGGTATTATTATCAAAGAGGGAGAGATTTAGATGAAAACACAGAGATACGATCCAAGATTCAATGACAGTTGGTTGAATGAAAAGATTCAGAGGGAGTAATTGTGTGAATGGTCAGGCAAGGAAAAGTTGTTGTGAATCAGAATGAAACTAAGGATATTAGTAAACTTTACGATGTACAGAAATTTTTTTAGGATTGGTTGGTAAATCATGTGTTATTCATGTGGTGTTTCCATCAATGCCAAAGAGGCAGATTGTTGGAAACTGCAATTGAAATAATTATTGTATTGTCATTGATGTCAAACCTTAACTAGTAAGACAGTTGCTAGCTAGGAGAGTACCATATCTATTGATTAATGAAAAGTATTAGGGAAAGGAGATAACAAGAAAACCTAAGGAAAGGTTGATTTATTTGATACTTCAATGGGTACTTGATTAGTTGGCACATTGATAAGATAATGTATTATTTATCTAAGTAAGAAGAAAGAATGGAGAAGTAGGCTTAACAGAGCAAAAGTGAAGAAATCTAGTTTAATCTGAGTGATGTTAGTGTCGACCGAGCGCCAGTATATGCCGAATAAATTTAGTGTTGACTGAATATCAGTTTGTGCTGAGTGATAAGAAATTACTGAGCAAAGACAGTGTTAGCTGAGGAAGACAGTTTGTGGAGATGACCAAGTTACATAGTGATGACCAAGGAGAAGAAAATAGTATTGACCGAGTGTCAGTAATTTATATTTGGAGAAAGAATTGAGATTCCCAGCCGACATAGTTGAATTCTTGGGATATGTAAATCATGTTGAATTTATTAATGAATTGTATGGAGAATTTAATGCATGGTAAATCATTTTATTATGGATTTAATGAGAAGTTTGAGTATGTATCTAGAAGGAAAGATGAAGAACTTAAATGAAAGATATATCTAACCTAAACCTAAGATCTATGAAGGGGATTAAGAGGCAAAAGATGGATCTACCTAACCGAAGAGGTATAAAGGAAAACCTAATTGTGAGGTTACAAAAAGGAGCTGGAGTTGTTGATGTTATTGACTGACAAGTCTAAGCAGAAGGCTGAAGTTGAGAAGAGTTGTGATTTCTTGAAGTGAATTCTGAGCAGATCAGTGATGGCGATGGAAATGAAGCTCAGTCAGTAAATCAACATATATGTGAGAAGAGGATCTATATTTACAAAGTGAGTTGTATGTTTTTCAGATCATAAACTACTGTTACTTTCTAACCATTGTATCAATCTAAATCCTTTAATCAAGGTTGACCTAACAGTCATTGTATAAATCCTTTAATCAAGGTGGCATTCTAATGGAATGTACTTAAATCCTTTAACCAGGTCACTTTTGACAGAGTGTTTAAATCCTTTAACAGGGTCACACCTAACAGTGTGTTTGTAAACCTTTAACAGGGTTGGCTTTTCACAGAGCTCACTTTCGAAGAGTGAAATATTAGTAGCATGTTACAAAGTGGTTTTTCCCAAGTTGGGTTTCCACTATAATTTTGGTGTTATACTTGTGTGAATGTTTTGATATGAATATTTTTATATTATACAAGTTATTTATATTTGGACAGTGGACTACATGTTATATGTTTTTGATATATACTTTAGAAACCAAGTTGAGTTGGTGATTAGATCTAAGATTGTTGAAGTACTAGAAAGTTAAATTAGTACATCTAGACCTAAGAACAACTGATTCACCCCCACTCTCTGTTGTTCTAAATAATTCTAACAACCACATCATCTAACTACAAATATATAATATCCATAATTATTCAATCATCAAAATCACCATGTAATATCATACATCCAAAACCACATAATAATTGAAATATCAATGCACACATAAAAGTGGCCTAAAGGAGTTTGGCAATATAAAACTAAAAAGAAAACTATGGATGGGCACTTCATATGTGCAATTCTAATGGGATATGGAAGGATGAAGAATTATGGAAGCATAACGGAGCATTTTGGGCTTTGAGGATTGAGAAGATGATGAAAGGAATTATTAAATAGGAAGCATAATTTAAGAGAACTATTTATGATTCAATTAATCAAAAAATGTAAACCCTTAGTAGATAATACAATTTCAACTTGAAGAATTGTGAATGTAGGGAAGTGTGTTCTCAAGTGGCAATGCCTCTATTGGATTCATTAAAAATTATAAATTTCTCCCACCCATCAACATAAATACATAAACAATATAACATACAATTTCTTGGATATACAATATTTTCCCTTTTCTCACCTTTTCCAAAATCATGCAAAGATGGATATTTAACACTCCCAACGACCTCATCTTAGACTTGATCCCATGATATATCACCATCTAAAAAAAAATATTTCATATAGATCCCACTGAGTTTCTATATATATCCCTTTGGGTGTTTTCATCTTATTATCTTTGAGAAAGAAGGTAGTTATAACAAGGGACAATTATATCACACCAGCCATAAAATATAGAGAGAAAACTTTGTTAGACTTGTTCAGAAAATTCTAATGTTAGACTTCAACCTTCTAAATTTTAAAACATTCAAGCTATCACAAAATAAAATCAGTATTGCTTTATATACCAATGTTGAATAGATAAAATAAAAGATATAATATTTTATATTGTAAAAAAAACTAAATATAAATTTTATTATAATATTTTAGTTATTTACTACATCTAATTTGTTTTCTTTATAAAGCCATTATTTTTCCTTTATGAGAATTGTTTCTCATCTAATTAACCTACCTATTAACTAAATTATTAAATGTAAACCTTATTTCCATTCCTTCTTCAAATATTTGATGCTAATGTAAAGTCTAGATTCATTTTCTTTGATCAATTTGTGAAGGGTGAAATTATTTTCTTTAATATTTTAACTTTTTAACAATAATGTATATCAAATACTATTACAAAATTTAAGTGTTATTAGATGGTGAAAAGACAAATATTTATAAGATTGTTCATTGGATAGTAAATACAATAATTTAATAGATAAAAATAAACTATTTAATGATAGGATTATAAATATGTGTACCTTTTTACCTTCATAAGACTTTTAAATACTTTTACTAATCATAAAAACTATAAGTCTCAATTGTGTATGCACATGATTGATATTGAATAATGAAAAAGATATATAGCATCTTTGAAGATATATTGTGTACTATCTATTAAAACTACTCACATCATTTTAAATGCTACTAAATAGCCAAAAGATAATTATTTTACAACCTTGTACAATAATAATAAATTTTTTTTAAATGGTACACTATTTGATGACAAAAATATAAATATGGATACTTTCTACCCCTTCACACACATAAGGAATTAAGGGTTAGTCTAGGAGCTTAGCTATACTACACATCACATTTAAATACAAAATTAAATTCGTGACCTAAAGTACCTAAAGTATGGATTGAGATATAGTCATGAGGTGATCTATGGGGCCTCACTTTTAAATAATTTTATCAATTATAAAAAATATAGACTTTTTAGTTTAGATGTATCCTACCAAATTGCTATATAAGATAGAGATGCAAGCATCTATATAAAATAAATATATGTATGTATATATGCATGCATGTGTGTGTGTGTGTATGCGTGTATGTATGTATGTAGTACTACCTAGAAGCAAGATTCTCACAAACTTTGTCTTGCCTACCCAAAAGCTAGAATAATAGCTATACTCTCACAATGCTCATCTTTACTATCCAGAAGCCAAAACAATAGCTATGATTCCACAATATTCATCTTTACTATCCATAAGTTAGAACAATAGTTATAATCCCATAAAATTCATCTTTTCTATATAGAAGCTAGAACACTAACTAGAAACAATTAAGTCCATATGAAAACTACCAAAAAACAAATCAAATTTTAATTGTGATATAATGTTTAGAAACTTAAGATTCTCAAAATTGATCATAACTCTTCCCATGTCTCATGGTAAAGAACATCAATTGAGT
The DNA here is from genome assembly GCA_027943335.1 of Chamaecyparis obtusa. NCBI lineage: Eukaryota > Viridiplantae > Streptophyta > Pinopsida > Cupressales > Cupressaceae > Chamaecyparis > Chamaecyparis obtusa. The sequence goes on along the minus strand of BSBK01002047.1, from coordinate 593,287 downwards.
TGATAAAAAACATTAAAGACGCACAACAAAAGAAGGCAATAGCTATGCAAAGGACTAATGATAATTGATGGGATAGTTTTTAACATTTATTAATTAAATTGAAAATCATGAGACAATTGTCTTTTCTTTTCAGTTTAATTAACAAATATTTAGAAATTGTCCAATCAGGTAGAATTAATTGGTTGTACCATTTCGGCAAAAGAATGTTCCTAGATACATGAATTTTCCAGCATGATCCAAAACGTTAATGGATAAAAATGTTTATAGAGTTTAAGGGAAGGGCACCAAAAACCAAATGTGTTCCAATAACCATACTCCACGCACTCTTGACCCCCAATTACTAATTTTAAAGGAGTCCCAAAACTAATAACACATGTACCAATAGCCGATCATTTTTAAGCTTATGGTTGGTAATTGGCCCATCTGTGTACAACTAGGATATTTGTTCACAAGTACCAGCAATTATGAGTGAACAATTGTTGGTGCATCTTTGAGTGCGTATTGGGTGACACTCTGAAATGACCACTTTTTGACCCTTTGATGTTTGATGATCTCTACAAAGAATTTTGGCAATACCCAGAAGCTAAGAAATATTCTTCAAGGTGTCAACTAGCATACAAAGACAACAAAAAAAATGTCAAAATCCAACATATTTAATTTACGTTCTACAAATACATAGAATTAAGATGTGTAGATACTGATCTTCCCAAAATAAAAAGTTACTAAGAATCAAAAGAATGCTTTCCTCATCATGGTGGTGAAGGACCATGCTGATTCCACCGTACCTAGTTCTTGCATATAAATTTGTTTGTGCGGCAGTCTTGGGCATGTGTCACATTGCAAAGCATTAATGTCCTTTTGTCTCCTCCATGTGGGAGTGTCACAACATTGATCATAATTACTCACATCATGAGACAACTCCATCAATAGTACAAATGCCAAATTTATATTCTCTACACCTTGTCTTTTATGTGCATCGCATTATATTACACAACGCATGGTAGGAAGACAGTCATGTTTCTGCTTTTATTTTATCATTTAATTTCTCAATGTTTTGGCCTACTAAAAACAAATCCCCTATAGTAGGCTCAGAAGTTGCAGGTCTCTGTCCTGGAAACTGTGATGCACACTAGGGTTAATTTACTATAATGTGACCATGTTTCCCACATGAGAAGAAACCATTGCCTCTACCATGACCTCTCCTAGTGGAGGGTGCACTAGACTATTGATAGGTACCTCTACTCACAACTGAATGTGTGCTTTGTGCAGAATAACAAGGATGATTTCCCCTATTGCATTAACATTTATGGAAGTTCTTAGAGTGAGAACCAATATTCTATGCTGGAGGATTCACCCCCTTTTTTGTTGACTATGAAAATAGGGAGGGGGTTTCTTGAGGTTTCATGTACCTTGGTTTTGATTCCCTCTATAGCCTGCAGATGTAGGATCAACTCCAGTCTGAATCCCTATTTGTCCACCATGCCCTAGAGCCAAATTTTCCTCCACTAAAGTAGCCCTAATAATTGCTTCCTTGAGGGTCTTGGGTTCAAAAATCTTAACCCCTCTTATGATGTAGCCATTGAGTCCCCTGATGAAATTTTGTAACGTGAGTGGTGACTGATCATTGAATCTTGCACAGGGCCTGAGTTTGAAGAAATAATGCTCGTAATCTTGGACAAACATAGAATATTGCCACAAATTATGGAACTCATCTACACACTGCTGCTACCACTGATCAGATAGGAAACATTCACAGAAGTTTTCAAGGAAAAGATCCCAAGTAACAGTCTCCATAGTAAGTCCTAGTTTCTGCTCCTCAATTTTCTACCAAGAAGCTACAAAACCCTCAAGGCTCATAATGTCACATCTTGCCTTCACATTGGTATCAAACTGCTACATGGAAAAACATTGATCTAAAGAAATGAGCCAAGTCTCTGCCTCAAAATCAATGCCAAGAGCATTAAAAGGAGGAGGTCATGATCTCATAAGGTCTCTCATCTGATTGGCCTTTACGACTCCCTAACTGAGGGTAGTGTCCCTCCTTTTTAGAATTATAGATCTATGTCTCTCCTCATTATCATAATGATGTGATGCTTCATGCTTGACCTTATCAAGTACAGGTAGGCACTCTGAAATAGTCTGGAGAATCTGCATAGCATAGAGTTCTCCTAAATCACCATGATTCTCTCCACCATCATCTTCCCTCCTCTGTTCAACTCTCTAACTAACATGAGGGATAGGAAGTCTACTTCTTCCATGTCCCCTACTACGGGCTCCACTTTGGCCCCTTGCCATAGATCTAGTCTTGATGACCATCTTTCCTACAACATACAACAAGAAGGACAAAATAATTAAGACATGAAGAAATTTTAAAACCAATGGTCTGAAATACAAGAGTTTTATATGTCTAATTTTTGTTTTCAAGTTTTAACTACTAGACATCTAATGGGCATACAATATTCTAGAGCTTCCAGTGTTTGAAACATGGGCTCTGATACTAGGTATAATTCCCCACCAGGAAACCTAGGAGATACTAACCTAAAACATGTGTTACTAAGTTTGCAAAATAATTTTTTTCTTAAGTGTTTACAAACAATGATGAATAAACAAGCGAAAGTAAAATATAAAGTCCATAAGTACACAACATAAACATAATCTTCATATTAGATTACACATCTCAAGGGTTCCTTAATGTAGAAACTATGCATATACAATTACATTTATCACCTAATTTATCTACATATTACATCATAATTACATCTGATTAATAAAGTATACATAATCTTCAACATCCATTGTACAAGTCACAAGGTATGTAGTTACAATTAAATATAAAGTACAAAATAAAGAAAGTACAAGAATAAGAATGAGTCTCCAAGAAGATAGAAAAGGAAGTAACTGCAACAAGAATCATCTAGCACTAGAATAGGGGTTTTTGAGTCTCAAATGATAAAAGAATCACTACCTCTTGACCTCGTGGAAACCTGTGGTTCCACTCCCACCGTGCTGAGGAGATAACATCAAATCCCACTCGGATAACAATACCAATCCAATCAGGTAAACTAAGAAAGGATCCTAGAAGCTCCTATCTCAAGGGTACAACTCACAAATCAAAGGTACACATACTAATCTAGAGGCAACCAACACATGTAGGAAACCTAGAATGAAATCAAGGAAGCATCATCACATATGTCAACCCCTTAGAATGATCTCACTGGACTTCAATTCCCAAGTGTGATCATATGCGGAACTTGAAATCCTCTCGTGTAGACAAGGATAACCGATCATGTTAGACTCACCTTCACTACTAGACGGGAAAGCATCTTCTCTCACTCCCATCTTTAGCCTATACTAGCACTCAAGGAATGGGCGAGGAACCATTATCTTATTAATTCATTTTAACCCCATTTAATTTTATATTATCACTTGATTAAGTAACCTACTAAGGATACCCAGGTAGCCACTTTCGGGCTACTACACCTCCAAAGAAAGACACTTCCTCTTTAACACCTAGATAACCTACCCTAGGTTCATAATCTCAAAATCATGACTCAAGGTCAACATAATTCATAATTTTCAAATCTAGTTCCAAAGAATAACAAGAACACACAATAGAAAATTTCCATCATAAAAATCAAGTCCATAAGGCTGGGTCACAATATGACCAACTACCACATAAGTATACAAGACAAACAAAGTAAATACAATAACCCTAACCTCACCTCTGGTAAGAGTCCTAATAGGCTGATGTAAAAAGATTCCCATCTAACCCAAACACAAAAAGAATAAAGTAGACATATAATAGAATTTAATAAATAAACTAATTTGTAAAATTTCATCACAAAATTAATCTATTAATAATCACTAATAAGCTATTATTACAATTAATAAATTAAATTCTAACCCTAACAAATCAATTTATTACGTTATTAAAATAAATTGATTTTAGGAATTAAAATTACTAAATCACTATAATTTCATGAATTTAATTAAAATAATAAATTGAAATCACCCAATTGCATTTAATTTTAGAAACATAAATTACCCTTCAAAGTAATCATGCCACAAACCAATCCTTTCCATCTGAAGATAACCGAATAATTCGGTTAAATAATTAGTGAAACTGAGTGTGTGTGTGTGTGTGTGTGTGGTTATATATATGCATTTACATTTATATAAAATTTAACCAAAATAATAATAATCATTAAAAGAAATAAACGACTCATAATTAATATATACACATATATTAAATAATATATGTATATATTAATAACATTAGAACAAAATTATCTTTTAACTTAAATGTAATACCATATATATATATATATATATATATATATATATATATATATATATATATATATATATATATATATATATATATATATATATATATATATATATATATATATATATATATATAATTAATATATAATATTTTTAATATTTAAATAAAATAAGTTTTATTTTATTATTTTTATTATATATCTTTTTTATTTTATTATTATTATTATTATTTAAAAAAAAACAACATTGAAAAAGTGGGGGGGACCCACTGGCCCCACCCCCTATTGTCGAGGGAGGTTGAGGGAGAGCCCCCACCTCCAAAGCTTTTTTTTAATAATTTTTTTATTTAAATTATATATATATATATATATATATATATATAATTAATATATAATATTTTTAATATTTAAATAAAATAAGTTTTATTTTATTATTTTTATTATATATCTTTTTTATTTTATTATTATTATTATTATTATTTAAAAAAAACATTGAAAAAGTGGGGGGGACCCACTGGCCCCACCCCCTATTGTCGAGGGAGGTTGGGGGAGAGCCCCCACCTCCAAAGTTTTTTTTTAATAATTTTTTTATTTAAATTATATATATATATTTTAAATAGCAGAGGCTAAATTTTTTATTAATCATAGAATAGATATACATATACCTTTTTTTTATAGACAAATCGAAAGCTTAAATTGTAAAGATTAATGTAGGTATATTCTAAAATTCATTTTCTAAGGTTTATTTGATGCTTTCTTTTAAACCCTGTATAGGTCTAAATTTTTCCTTAAAAAATACTATAGATTTTCAACCTGGGGTTTACCAGACATAATTTTCTTTCATAGGATTCCAACAATCAATATTCTAAATTTTTATAATACCATTAATTCAAAACCCTAATTGAATTTAAAGCAAAATTGAATTAAGAATTGCATGCACACACCCATTTTCTTACAACCATTTTTCCAGAATTTCAACATAAAAAGAAATTAAAAAACAACCAAAATATCCAGATCTGATAGGCACGAAGAAGACAAATATTTCAGAAATACCAGAATTACATCTACAAGGATTTATAAATCCTATCTCAAACCACCAAATGAATAAATGTGACGAAGACTAGAAGCAAAGATAAATCCAAGCTTCGAATCCTTTACCAAATTCTCCAAACTTGTGTGTTGAGAATAATAGCCAAGCTTTTCCATTATAGGAATTGAACTCGACATGTAAATTTTAGAACTCAACTCAACTCAACAGCCTTATTTTTCATCAACTCCATAATTCCCTCAATTTCAATTTTGAACTCAAGTATATTCCTTGTTTTTTCAACTCACTTATCTCATAATTTACTAATTCTTTTATTTATTTATTTCCAATTGATTTGTTCAACTAAATTGCATTTAAATTAAATTAAATTAATAACATTTAGTCTAATGTTATTTTCCACTTGTTATTTTATTTTCAATTAATAAATTACCTTTTATTAAAAAAATTAAATTTTATAATTAATTAAATTTTAAAAGGGATGTATTTAATTAATCTTCATTAATTAAATACTTTTATTTCCACAATAAGCCTTTTAATTAAATCTTTAAATTTAATAAATGTATCTAATTAATTTTTATTAATTAAATACTCTCATAATTAAATAGCTAAAAATAACAAGATCTAATTTATTTAAATTACACAATTAATCTAAATAAATTATCTAATTACGAATCAATCAACTAGAAATCAACTAAACTAGCAAAACCACAACCATGCTCAAGGGAAAGGCTATAAACTTACGTCACCTAGACGAATTAGGAAGGGTAAAATGTCATAATCTTGTCCACTATTTTAGGATAATAGAATGGCTTAGGTTGGGATTTGGATCTGAACAATATCTCCCCTCTTTTACCATTGAGACTTGTGATAGGGCATGCTCATCCTGACAATTCAGGGAAGTCGATGCCTGGTACCTACAAACCTGCATAAAAGATAAGCAATGGTAGGGATCAGGATATCGTGTGGATCCTGCAAGTAGGTAACTACGACTCCGTCCCTCAACCATATCAAACAGACAAACACGCCAAATAGGAAAATAAAAGCATACATGATAACCATACACATCCAAGTATGGGGTAAGTATACTCATAACCATAAACATCAATTTAAACATGTAAATAATTATCATCAAAGTAAACCACATCATCTAACTGCAAATATATAATATCCATAATTATTCAATCATCAAAATCACCATGTAATATCATACATCCAAAACCACATAATAATTGAAATATCAACGCACACATAAAAGTGGCCTAAAATAGTTTGGCAATATAAAATTGAAAAGCAAACTATGGGTGGGCACTTCAATATGTGCAATTCTAATGGGATATGGAACAATGAAGAATTATGGAAGCATAAGAGATCATTTTGGGCTTTGAGGATTGAGAAGATGATGAAGGGATTATTAAATAGGAAGCAAAATTTAAGAGAGCTATTTATGATTCAATTAATAAAAAAATGTAAACCCTTAGTAGATAATACAATTTCAACTTGAAGAATGGTGAATGTAGGGAAGTGTGTTCTCAAGTGGCAATGCCTCCATTGGAGTCATTAAAAATTATAAAGTTCTCCCACCCATCAACATAAATACATAAAAAATATAACATACAATTTCTTGAATATACAATATTTTCTCTTTTCTTACCTTTTCCAAAATCTTGCAAAGATGGATATTTAACACTCCCAACGTCCTTATCTCAGACTTGATCCCATGATAGATCACCATTTTAAAAAAATATTTCATATAGATCCCACTGAGTTTCTATATATATCCCTCTGGGCGTTTTCCTCTTATTATCTTTGAGAAAGAAGGTTCCAATGTTAGACTTCAACCTTCTAAATTTTAAAACATTCAAGCTATCGCAAAATAAAATCAGTATTGCTCTATATACCAATGTTAAATAGGTAAAATAAAAGATAGAATATTTTATATTGTAAAAAAATTAAATATAAATTTTATTATAATATTTTAGTTATTTACTACATCTAATTTGTTTGCTTTATAAAGCCATTATTTTTCCTTTATGAGAATAGTTTATCATCTAATTAAACTACCTATTAACTAAATTATTAAATGTAAATCTTATTTCCATTCCTTCTTCAAATATTTGATGCTAATTTAAAGTCTAGATTCATTTTCTTTGATCTTTTAACTTTTTGACAATAATGTATGTCAAATGCTATTACAATATTTAAATGTTATTAGATGGTCAAAAGACAAATATTTATAAGATTATTCATTGGATAGTAAATATAATAATTTAATAAATAAAAGTAAACTATTTAATGATAGGGTTATAAATATGTGTATCTTTTTACCTTCATAAGACTTTTAAATACTTTACTAATAATAAAAACTACAAGTCTTAATTGTGTATGCACATGATTGATATTGAATAATGAAAAAGATATATAACATCTTTGAAGATCTATTGTGTACTATCTATTAAAACTATTCAGCATTTTAAATGCTACTAAATAGTGAAAAGATAATTATTTTACAACCTTGTAATAATAATTTTTTTTTAAAATGGTACACTATTTGATGATAGAAATATAAATATGGATACTTTCTACCCCTTCACACACACAAGGAATTAAGGGTTAGTCTAGGAGCTTAGCCATACTACACATCACATTTAAATACAAAATTAAACTCGTGACCTAAAGTACCTAAAGTATGGATTGAGATATACTGAGGTGATCTATGGGGCCTCACCTTTAAATACTTTTATCAATTATAAAAAAATATAGACTTTTTAGTTTAGATGTATCCTACCAAATTGTTATAAACTGAATATATGTATGTATGTATGCATGCATGCATGCATGTATGTGTGTATGTGTATGTATGTATGTATGTAGTACTACCCAGAAGTGAGATTCTCACAAAATTTGTTATAACTCTTCCCATATCTCATGGTAAAGAACATCAATTGAGTTGATAAAACACATTAAAGACACACAACAAAAGAAGGCTATAGTTAAGCAAATGACTAATTCTAATTGATGGGATAATTTTTTAAGATTTATTAATTAAATTGAAAATCATGAGACAATTGTCTTTTCTTTTCAATTTAGTTAACGAATATTTATAAGTTGTCCAATTAGGTAGAATTAATTGGTTGTACCATTTCGACAAAAGAATGTTCCTAGATACATGATTTTTCCACAGTCCATAGTAATGATTCTTAGTAGCATGATCCAAAACGCAGAGCTTAAGGGAAGAGCACCAGTAATCAAACGTGTTCCAATAACCACACTCCACGTACACTTGACCCCCAATTACTAATTTTAAAGGAGCCCCAAAACTAATAACGCATGTACCAATAGCCGATCATTTTAAAGTTTATAGTTGGTAATTGACCCATTTGCGCACCACTGTTGGAACATTTGTGCACAACTAGGACATATGTTCACAAGTACTATCAATTTTGAGTAAACAAATTATTGGTGCATCTTTGAGTGGATATTGGATGACACTTTGAAATGACCACATTTTGACCCTTTGATGCTTGATGATCTCTAGGAGTTTCGCTAATAACCAGAAGACAAAAAATATTTTTTAAGATGTCAACTCGCATACAAAGACAACAAAAAATTGATCAAAATCCAACATATAGTTTATGCTCTACAAATGCACCGAATCAAGATGGGTAGATACTAGTGCTCTTCCCAAAACTAAGGTGTCAACTCCATACTCAGAAGCCAAGAAATATTTTTTAAGGTGTCAACTCCATACAAAGACAACAACAAAAAATCGTCAAAATCCAAAATATAATTTACATTATACAAATGCATGAAATTAAGATGTGCAGATACTAGTGCTCTTCCCAAAACTAAAAGTTAGTATGAATCAAAAGAATGCTCTCCTCATCATGGTGGTGAAGGACCATGCTGATTCCACCATTCATCGTACCTAGTTGTTGCATATAAATTGTTTTTGCGGTGGTCTTGGGCATGTGTCACGTTGCAGAGCATTAATGTCCTTTCGGCTCCTCCACGTGGGGGTGTCACAGTATTGAGCACAATTACTCGCATCACGAGACAACTCCATCAATAGTACAAATACCATAAATTTATATTCTCTACACCTTGTCTTTTACGTGCATCGCATTATATTGCACAGTGCATGGTAGGAAGACAGTCACGTTTCTGCTTTTATTTTATCATTTAATTTCTCAATGTTTCGGCCTACTAAAAACAAAATCCCATTCTAAAAATAGATGAAAACGATTTCTCATCTGCTGCCGAGATAGTAGAGCAAAATACCAAAATAAAACTGAAAGTCGGTCACCTGTCAGTAAGTAGTACAGCGCTGCAGATTTTGTCTTGCTCAATCATTTTAATTTTAACGCATTGCTGTTTCTCCGTATTCAATTCAAAGCTTTTAGCCGGGAACTGAAAATATTGGTGGGTATGTTTTACGTGTGGTTTTGAAAGTGGAATAAAGTTAAAAGGGCGTTGAATCGAGAGTTAAGGCGCAATTAGTTGGTGATGTAGTCGAAAGTTACGGCGCAATCAGAGCAGTGAAATGCGAAATTCAAAACTGCACGCTGCGTGACGTTACTCCCGCCTCGCACGCCTCCGTCTTCCAAGATTTGCTTTTGTCGGCCATATCATCACTCAACGGCCCCTCGCCCCTCCCCTAGTTCCTAGAGAAATGTCAAAGGATCCTTCTTGGGCCTCAAATTTGATGGTTGTATCAAGGGCAAGGGCAAGGGGAGCAGTTAAGTTTCTTACAAAAACATATCAAAGACAAAAAAAATGTTAAACTTTATTTTCAGATTCGCGAAAATATAGTGATTTTTTTGCAAATTTTGTGTGGTTTTCGATTGTAAAACATGTAAATCATGAAGAATAGATGGCGAAAATTTTACGAAAATCTGTTGTGTTTTCCATTTTTTGAAATTTGTAACAATGCATTTTGTAGGGAGCTTAGTCGTGTCCATTAGTAAGCGTCCATTATAATTTGATAGATATGGTTGTATAACTTTTGTTGGTCATATTTATTAAGGCCCCTCACCCCCTTTCCTAGTGTCTGGAGAAAAGTTGCCCAAATTTGATGGTCGTATGGTTGTACCTACAAAAAGGGTATCGTTAGTCGTCCATTTGAATTTGATAGATATGCATTTGAATTGATAAATATGGTTGTATGACTTTTGTCAACCATATCTATCAAAATCGCTTACCCCATTCCTTAATGTCTAAAGAAAATTTGCCCAAATTTGATGGTAGTATTGTTGTATTTCGAGGAGGGTATCAGTAGTCGTCCATCTTAGTTTGATAGATATGGTTGTATAGCTTTTGTTAGTCATCTATGTTAAGGGCCTCACCCCCTCTCTTAGTGTCTAGAGAAAAGTTGTCTAAATTTGACGGTCTTATGATTGTATTTAGGGGAAGGGTATCAAAAATTGTCCATCTTAATTTGATGGATATAATTGTATAGGTTTTGTTAGCCATATCTATCAAGGCCCCTCACCCCCTCCTCTAGTGCCTAGATAGAAGTTGCCTAAATTCAATGGTCGTGTAGATGTATTTAGGAGAAGGGCGTAGTAATCATCCATCTTAATTTGACAGATATAGTTGTATGTTTTTTGTCAGCCATATCTATTAAGGCCCCTCACCCTCTCACCTAATGCTTACAAAAAAGTTTGAGGATCCTCTTGGGGGGAGAGGGGGAATTTGATGGTTGTATGGTTGTATTTAGTAATCTTTGCCATCAAATATAATCAAAATAATAGAAAAATATATATTATGTGAAATGGGAGATTTGAGAAGTAATGATAAAAGACATCCACAATCTATAATACAGATAATGTTGTTTTGGATTAATTGTGTTCGGCTTTTTGGATCACACCATGTGATCCATCATCAAAATGATATAGAGCCAAAGCATCAAAATGATGGATCATGACTTGATGAGTAATGTTGATCCAAAAAGCTGAACACGGTTCAATAGAAACAACATTATCTAGATTTGATAATTTTTTGATATATGTATTTTGTTTATATAGAATCTTGCTTACATAAAGAACTCTATTTTTTATAAAATGGGTATTTTTTAATTCAAAAAGTAAAACACAATTCAATTCAAAAACAACATTATCTAGATTTGAGATTTTTTTGATATATGTATTTTGTTTATATGTAATTTTGCTTACATAAAGAGCTCTACCTTTTTACTTTAATTAAAAAAAATTATTTAAATTATTGATATTATATATTTAAATTGTGGGTAAGTTTTCTCTATCAATCTTTTAGATCACACTCCACAATAATAAATAACTATAGAGTCAAAAAGTGAATGGACACCTATAAAGTCTACATGACAAAGTCCAACACAAAGACATAATTAATAAAAAGGTAAGCTTGACTAAATAATTGTTATAAAAATTTGTTTGACAAACAAGATTGAGAATCAAATTTAAGTCATATCTTATTAAATAAGCTACGCAAAGTTTAATAATGCATTCAATTATCTATATTTAACAGTATGAGATTCTTGGTAAAAAAAATGTTTAATTATTTATATGGAAGATAAGTAGTCTAAATTATTTTTAATATTTTGTTAGGATCACAAATTAAAAGTCTAAGTATATCAAGTTTGACATTTTTATTTTAGTTTTAAGAATTTAAATATAATTTTTAAGAATAAAATTATAAGATTAAAATAGTAGTAGTAGTAGTAGTATATGTATATGTACACTTAACAATGAAGTATATTTTTAAAAGTATAATACACATAATTAAATATAACAATAAAAAAGTAAAATAATTATTCATAATAAAATTAATTCACATTGTTAAAATAGTGATAGAGATATTCTTCAAAATACTTTAAAAATTAAAATAAAATAAATTATTCAAATAATAAATAGTAAAATTACATACAAAAGTAAAATCTAATTCTTCAAATTATTAAAAAAAAACCTAAATAAACAAATTCTTCACATTACTAATAATAAGGTTTAACTCTTTAAGAAAGACTCTTCCAAAGACCTATAAGACATCAAAGGCAATGTAATAATGGTAAAGGTGGTCCTAATAATATTCATTTGAAGTCCTTCAACTTTATATATTTAGTATGGGTCTTAAGATAAGATATTGGCTAACTTATTTACCCATGTATCTTGAAAGATTATAAGGCACGAATGGTTTGTCTTTTTACTTCATGTATCTATTCTTTTTAGAAAACTAGTTTAAAAAGTATTTCAAAGTATTTTTAATTTTTTCTTGATTAGCAAAAGGCTGAAGCCAAAGTATTACATTGAAATATAAAAATTATAGACCTAGTTCAAAAGAGCGACAAGAGGAAAGAACCAGGAAAAGAAAACCTTTTGCTATTTCTCACAAAAAACCTGAATAAAAATGACAACCTAAAGTACTACTCAGGTTGAAAATTAATAAAATCCACAAAAGCAATAACCCAAGTCATAATCCAATCCCACCTTAGACCATCTTGATCCAATCGGAAAATCTAATTCATGCATCCAACCAATTGTTGGAAGATTGTTGAGCCTATCAAAATTTGGGATTTGGATGTGTTGATTGTTGTTTAAGACAATGTGTTCAGGACGTTTGGTGGAGAGGATTTAAGTTGATCAAATGATATGTTTGAGATCTTAAGATATGATTGTAAGGTATTGTTTAAAGGTATCTATAGACCATCTACAGAGGTTCATAGAAGTTGGTATGATAGTTTGAGTGACGAATGATCAAGTTGCTAGTTGCTAGTGTCACAATGTTCTTGTGCAGCGGATTACTATTTGGTTCGGTATGACTTGGATTTGATGTTTTAGAGGTTTCAAAGCTGGTGGTTACATGGTGCCTTTTCATTGTGTTCACAACTAATGTGGTTCATGATTCAGAGTACAACAAGTTATCTTTTGTTATGACTAAGTTCGGTATTTTAGTGTTCCTATTGATTAGAGATAAAGATGAGTTTAAATTTTGTATTGGAGATGATGTGAAGGTTCAGGATGGATTCATGTTTCTTTTTGGTGTTCTTGGATCATGTGATGATTGTCCTACTAGTCTGCATTAGTTGAGGTGATTGATTTTGTTGTTTTGGTAGCATGTTTGTGTTTCTTCCTTAAGGTCATGGCCAACTTGATGGAGTAACATGTTGTGATTCTTGATGTTGTCTTAATGACACATATGCATGTTCATGGATGAAGATTTAGGTCCTATCTAAGCCTTGGTCAAATTAAGATTTAGGTCTTATCTAATTCTTTATTGGATTAGGTCTTAGCCAACCTACTGGTTGATTATTCTTTGTAATTGATATAAACAAGAGATCATTTTGTAATTGAAGAGTGTGAGAGAGAGAGAGAGAGATGTTATTTTTATTCTGTATTTGAAGAAGAGTTTGTACTTCATTGGAACTATTTTGGCATAGGAAATAATATTTGTCAGCTCGATTGTAAAGGACTGTATGTCTACCCTATTATAATTGAAGATAGATCAGTGAACCCGACTAAGGGCCAGATTTGAGATTGTAGTATGACTAGTGAGTTGTAGGAAGTGTTCCTATTGATTCAACAGTAAACCTTTGATTGCAATTAAATCCTTTGTTCTCTATTTTCTCTTAACTGGGCAATACTTTTAGCAAAGTACATTCATCTAGTGGGTTTGACTCCCACTGGGGTTTTCCCTTAACTGGGTTTCCTCAAGAATAAATCTTGGTGTTCTGTGTTCTGTGTTGTGGATCTTACATTATTGTTTGTATTTAAAATCTAAGTAATTAAAGTGGAATTAAAAGTAATAGGTACACACAACTGATTCTCCCTCTCCTCCTCTCAGTTGTGCTTGTCTCCTTTTGGGCCTAACAATTGGTATCAGATCCTAGTCCTTTTAAAGAAGCTTGACCGCTTAAAGGAGATCCATCATGGAAAGTATGAGAATAGAGAGACTGAAGTTCAATGGAAATAACTACTTGATTTGGAAGGGTCAAATGACTACCTACCTGATATGTATGGGGGACAAGAGATGAATACCAACATATCACTAAGAAGCCTTATGCTATTCTAGATGACCTAACAAATGCTACTACAGATGAAAAAAAGAAATTTAAGGAGAATATGTTGGCCAAGGAAGCCTTGATCAGTGCCTTATAAAATTAAGAATGTTCACACATCTATGGATTGAGGATTGCACATGAGGTATGGACAAAATTAGAAACTATTTATGAAGGTGACACATATGTTAAGAAAGCTAAGTTGTAAGGATTAAAAGAAAAAAATGAAGATATGAAGATGAGTGAAGGTGAAACTGCCTCAGTCTATTTGTAGAGAATAAATGATCTAGTTTGTGAAATCAGATGTGCTAGTGGTACCTTTATAGACAATGAAGTTGTAGACAAGATTCTGATATCTTTGCCTACATGTGACAGTGAGAAAGTTACTGCTATGAAGGAATTGAGAACTCTAAGACCTATTTCAAGAGAAACTTAGGCAAAAAAAAAATGTGCCTATGAGATGACTACACTTAGTAAGCAACTTTTGAAGGTTGAGACTGCATTCAAAGCTAGTGTGCCTAAGTATGACCAAGGAAAAATCTATACAAGATGAAATTCAAACACTATGCTAAGGATTGGAAAGTGTTGGTTAACAGATTTGTCTCCTCTTTTTATATTAATTTTGAAATGACTCTATCACCCTATTGTGTAAATAAGGGATTAATAAATAGTTTGGTAAGTGTACCATGATCACTTCCCTCTAAATTTTTTAGAAGGTACAACTCCCTTAGTATGATCTTCAATGAATCAAATAATCTAACAAAGACATGCACTTTTAACCAGAAAGTATGTAAGGCCACTCAAATCATTCTTAGATGAAGAGTGTAAGAAAGATTCAAAAAAACATATCATAAATGCAAAAAAATACAATTATCTTCTATAGACGGTTTCATAATACTTCAACAACTGAATAAAATAAGCTTATGATTGATAAATAACCACTCATTTTGAAACAACAAAGATCAACACATGAAATGAATTAAAATCCTCTCACAAGAATATCCATTCAATAAACTCAAACACACAGATTTGAATTCCTTCCATATATTTCATTAAACTGCCATCACATCATAGGCCAAAAGAAAACTTTTAGTTTTAGAACTTTGCAGATATCATATTGTGTGTGAGTGATTTACACCTTCATGAAATAACAAGATTTAAAAGACAATTACACTATTCAAAGCAAACTAATCTAAATAATGCACAATTAATCTATCAACATCTCATGGATCTCTAAAATAAAGTGGTAAATGAGGCTCTCAGCTATGATCCTCACTAGTGACACTCTAAAGATGAGAATTAAGCTATATGATATGCAAATTTAGATCTATTCTATCAAATTCTAGCTCTATTTGATGAACAATCTACTATGATCAATGCAATTTAAGCTAATTAGCAATGACAAATGATAAGTGAGTGATGTGGATGCAAATTGACAGAGCTTTGCTGCAATTCAAAGATATGGAGTGGATGAATTATGCTTCTAAATGCCTTCAATATATAGGATTTTCCCAAGGGTAGGGGGTAGAGTGAGATAACCATGGTTATGCTTGGGTAAGGTCAATTGGCTTTGCTTTGTCCATAAATGGAGGGACAAGGAGGGGACAATCATTTAAATGGTTTCAAAAGGCTGGACCATTTCAACAAAAGTGAGTGATTTGTGTCCATTTTGTCTCCTTTTTGCTTTGTTGAGAGAAATTAGTATTTATTAATTAATTAAAGTAATTAAATTTAGCCATGAAGGGTAAGATGTTCATTTTGATTTTTGCTTCCAACTATGTCATTAATTGAATTTAATCAATTTTGTAGTGTTTTTCCCCTTTTCAAGCTTTATTTAATCATTTAATCATTTAATTGAATTTTCCTTTGATTTGAATTGCCTTTGTTCCATTTATTGATTTTTCGTGCTATTTTGATGATTTGTTGCACCTTTTGATTGAATTAAGCCTTTTGCCAATTTTTCGTGTCTACAAATGCCCCTCTTTGAGTCGATGTGCGAAGAACACCGATTCAAAGATTCCCTTAGTATGATGATTTGATTCAGGTCCTGGTTCTGATATGCCTCTGATCGTTCTGATTGATGTACTTCCTAATGATGATGATGTGCCTCTGATGATGGTGTTGATATGATTCTGATGCCTCTGATATGATACTGATATGATATGGGTCCTGATTTGATGATAGGTCCTGGGTTCACTGATAAAGGTCCTGGGCTCACTGATTGCTGATATGTTGATAGGTTTGATATGATAGCAGATTTGATATTGATTTTTCTCCTGATATGATACTGATTTGCCTCCTGATATGAAATTGATTTGCCTCCTGATATGAAATTGATATGATATGATAACTTGATATGATACGATATGATATGATATGATATGCCCCACTGATAAATGTTTTTGATGTGATGCCAATTTGATACTCTGATGCCCCCTCAGAAATAAAACATATTAATTCCTTGATTTGAAAGATTTTTATTAGTTGGAATATGTTTTGATTTCTGATACCGTTTTAAAGAAAAAGGCAAGTTTTATTTATGCCCCGACTAATGAAGATGTCATATAATAGGTCCAAAGTGCATTTTTAAGTGTTTGTTAGGGCCAATTTCACCTTAAATAGGGTAAAACCCCTCATTTTACTATTCATTTTCACCGTTCCCTTTTGAGATTTTAGCTCTGATTTTAGCCCTTTTGACACGATGGTGGTCCCACATCGCGAGCATCGGTTTGAGAGAGCGCGCGGGTTCGGTCGGAGAGTGAATGATGGTCCTCCAGTATGTCATTCAAATTTTCCTCATGTTTCAAAAGTTGCATTTATGACTTCATTTAATGCTTTTTAAAATTTTGATTCTGCGTTTTTGAAAAGAAATGTCGCCTCCGTGCATTGTAGTTACACCTAAAAATTTTAAATGTCACCTCTGGAAAATTTAATATCGCCTTCCTTAGCTCTGTTCACGCCTTTAGAAAATCCTTTATCGCCTGCAGACAATTTAATATCGCTTAGGGTTTTAAGCATTTTAATTGTCTATCGCGTGAAAATCTTATATAATAAAATGTCGCTTGATGAAAATATGATATCGCTTCTGTTAAATGAAGTCACGCGGATGATTAAAATCACACGTAAGGAGAATTTGATGTCGCCTCTGGTAAAAGAAATGACGCCTGAAAGAAAAGTCGCGTAAGTGAAATTTTTTTTATGTTATTTGAGACCTTTCTATGACATCTGATTGCTCGATTGCGTCAACTTGATTGATATCGATCACTTCAATGAATTCAATCGAATGTTCAGTTAGGGTGTTCCCCTTGTTTGATTTCAACAACGAATTAGGACATTGGTAACTATGATATCGAAGAATAAGGTAAATCAATCTTCATCACGAATGATAGGTCATGGATCTAATCGTCCATTCATTTTATTCTCAAATGCTTAGAGACATAAAACTAGGATCATCCTTCCTCAATGCTTAGAGTTAGGATTAGTAGGTCTGATAGGTACATTTAAATTGATGACTGTGATTGATTGTTTGATTTCCTGATATTCGGTTACTCATGTGATTCCATTGTTTTGATTAAATAGGATGATGTCCCTGTTCTGTACCTCCGGACTGTACCACATTGGGTGATGGAGCTGAGGGAGCAATTGACTAACGCCGAGAGATGAGTGATTAGGCGATGCAGTTTATTATGTGTATTAGAGCTTCCTCGGTTCCAGATGAACCGAGGTTTGATTACCGCTGTCGCAGAGCGTTGGCACTCTGAGACAAACACTTTTTGGCTGCCACAGGGAGAGATGACTATTACTCCTGAGGATGTATATAGGTTACTGCGGATCCCGACACATGGAGAGATAGCCTATTATGATGTGGTATATGATGGGACTTATTGTCGATGAGTATTTAGAGATCCTTCTATAGGTGATGATTGCATCCTATGGCCTCAGTTTGCTTCATTTCCTATTTTACCAGCGTTGTTAGGTGCTATCATTGGTGGCGTGTTATTACCTGATCGTCGGGGTCACAGATTTTTAGTAGGTTGGGGTAGGATTATCGAGGACTTACTACATCAGCCTCGACGATTTGATTAGGGATCTTGTGTGCTTGCACAGCTATACCATGATCTTCATGAGGTGGTTTATAGGAGATCAGCTTCGTTATCTGTTGGGATTCATATTTTGCAGCTTTGGATATGGGAGCACTTACCAGTTAGTCATCCTATATCAGAGCGAGACCGACCTTTAGGATATCCTTTTGCATGGCAGTATACTGGGATGGTGACATAGCATCACTTGGGTCATTTGGAGTATTGGCGGTGACAGATTGATGATATGGATGAGGTCTATTGGAGACCATATGTCAATGTCGAGGATTGGAGAGAGGATAGCTTGGAGTTACCATATATGTTTTCTCCTCAATGGATGATCGGCATGATCGACTCTGTTCTTGAGAGATTCTTGGCAGGTAGAGTGCTACAACAATTTGGACGGATTCAGCCTATGCCTTAGGGATCTATAGTTTATGCTCATTCTAGTGCAGAGAGGGCTACTTGGGGACACATGCCTTCATATGATGATGCTATTGAGCAGATATCACTACTTGGTTACATGGACTGGGATATGAGGTTACACATTAGAGATGCCAGGGTTACTCAGGAGTATCTAGATTGGTTGATGGAGCATCCTATGCCTCGATTTACAGACCTTGCAGAGCCAGTGCCTGGGAGAGATGATGATGGTGATGGTGTCGGTGGTGGGAGGAGACGCAGAGGTAGACCATGAGGTAGGGCAGTGATTAGACTTAGAGGATGAGTGAGAGATATACAGATACAGGCACCACCTCCTCCTCCTTCTTGTCCTGCAGTAGCACAGAGACAGAGGATAGATCGTCAGGATCATGTGAGGGCTGCTAGGTAGGATCCAGTTGCAGGACAGGATACGGGAGTAGGATTACCGCAGGCTACCATGGATGGTCAGGATACAGGCGCACAACAGATGCCAGTAGCTTTTTCCCATGATCAGGGAAAAGCTCCTATAGATACAGGTGATCCTCAGAGTACCTATGAGGTTGGTGAGAGTTCTAGTACTACCCAGCTGCGAGCAGATGTGGGAGCATTACGGATAGAGGTATCATAGATGTCATCGATGATTCAGCAGTTAGTGTTAGGTTTGGCTCCATTGGTTCCTCTCCTTGTTGCTATGGTTGGTCAGACGCCTCTTCAGCCACCTCAGCAGCCTCCATCATAGCCTCTTCCACAGCCTCCTCCAGGACCTCCTCCCAGTGGTGACGAGAGTTGAGCTATGAGTGCTCTTGTTGATCAGTTGTGTATTGAGGTTGAGATACTTGATGTTGTACCATATTCTTGTGACCTTGGTGTCACCTTTCCAGTTGTACTTTGATACTTGTTTGACATTGATGCCCCTGTTGATGGGCGATTATAGAGTTGATTTATGATATCATTGTTATACTTGATGCATTGAGTTTTGAGTAGCTATGTGATATGAGGCCATTTATGATCTCTCTTGTTTTCTTCTTGATGATATATGAAATTACCTTTAGATGTTGCTATATGTGTTTATCTAATGCATTTGTTTTGGATGGATGTGTCTATGGATGCAATGTATCTTATGTATGATATAGATAGATGGATGCATTTCCTTCTTCATGTATGGATGCAAGTTTTTTTGTTTTGGATATGTTATTTCTCATGTATGCAATCTGTATGTATGCACATGTAAATGATTATTTCCTTCTTTTCCTTGATAATATATCTATGTAATGATTAATGATATGGAATGAATGCAAAAAGTATAATCTCATGTTTTTATTGTAGAAAAGATGATATTGAGGTGATGTTGTCCTTGCTGATTTAACCTTGTTGATGATGTTATGTACCCCCTTTTTTGATGCGAAATGAAACCCTTGGGAAAAAATGCATGTGCAATTAATCTAACATGAAAATGCATTTTAACCTTTCTATGAATGCAATTATCTTTTCTATGAATGTAGCTAAGTGTCACTAGCTTTTAGCAAATAAATGCCTTGAGGATATATTTTCATCATTGAGCACTTGGGACCAGAAAGTCGATACAATCACCACTGCCCACTGACATGATGATATGAATATCGCTTTTTATTGCTCACATGGTAACCTCCGTTCTGCTTTCCCATCGGTCTCATTGATACGACTATCACTGATTACCAACAATCATGAGAGTACGAATACCGATTTTGTCAGATTCTATGTTGCAAGTGGATTTTGGCATTTAGATATGAAGAATCTAAATGTCCAAGGTATCCGGTTGCGTAAACAAACAAAGGTAAACTCATTGTTTTATAAGATAATCCTCGATGGTTCTTTGATGACCATGTCTTTAGATGAATTCTCATAAGGCAATGAATCTTCCTCCAAACATTCACTTCATAGTCAAGAAAAATATCATGTCTCCATCATTGCCAATCTAGGTGAAACATCATTGATTAGCTAAAAAGACTTGATACAAATTGAATTAATGTAAGTAAACAGATTTTTAACCAACTTTTCAAAAGAATCTATCTAGGTGTTTTGCATTGTTTTATGATCTTCAAATAATATTTCCAAGTGTTTTGATCATGGAATGATGTTTGATTTTTAATCCTGAATAATAAGTCAATTTAGGCTCAAGGATTTTGTTGTGGTAGTCAACTTCTTGGTTAGTAAACAATGATATCAATCAAAGGTTTACAAAAATCTGATCTCTCTTCTGAAAATGTTGATCCCTTCTTGCTTGTGACTGAATGTCACTCATTTGAATCCTTTTTGAGGTACCCACTTTTCGATCTGTTTATGCTGCCCCCAAGTGTTTGATGTATCAGTTTGGACAACTTTGGGCAATGCAAAGAATGATGCTACAAAATGTTATTATGACTATGTACAAATGATGGATGCAATGAAGGTTTAGACAAATGGGATGATGAGATGCATTATGTACACATGTGACTAGGAAAGAAATGACTTAAGGAAACCAAAAGTGCTTGTTGCCAAGTTTTCACCTTTGGGTGCTCTTTTTTTTTTTTTTTTGCTACCGAGGCGCCTATTGCTAGGTTTTCACCAAGGCACTTTTTTCTTTTTCATTTTTTTTTGTATTTTTCATTTTTTTCTTTTTTTTGTATTTTTCCTTTTTTTTATTTTTTTTAATTTTTCTCTATCACCTTGGCGCCTATTTGCTAGGTTTTCACCAAGAGATAGTTTTTCAAATGTTTTTGCTTTCTTCATGCTCAATTTTCCACTATTTTTGATCTTTCTTCTTTTCCAATGTTTTTGGATTTTCCATTTTCAAATATTTTTGTATCTTCAAGATCCCTTTTCAACTATGTACAATAATTATGATGCTCTCTCATCTGATACTCTTTATACTCTTTCATCTGCTTTAGGTGTAGAACCTCTTCAAATGAATGCTATTTATGGGTTCTTGTAATTCTTCACCATTACAATCTGATAACTTATATGTTCCAGTTCCAAAGGATGACACTATCACAAATGGGCCTATCCAATTAGTTTCCCACTTTTCTTTCTTTCCCTTTTAGCTTGATTTTTGGGATTTTCTCTTAGTACCAAGTCTCCTACTTGAAAAGTTCTTGGTTTGATGTGTTTGTTGTAATTGCGTGAAATCCTATTTTGATAAACTCTTAAATGCTCATAAGCTTGAGTCTGGTGTTCCTCTAACAATTCCAATTGTTGTAGTCTGGCAATCCTATAATCCTCATTAGTGATCAATCCTCTTAATGAAACCCGTAGAGATGGAATTTCAACTTCTAATGGTAGAACTGCTTCTGTTCCATAGACTAAAGAGAATGGGGTGGCTCCTGTAGGTGTTCTGATACTAGTTTTGTAAGCCCATAGTGTGGGATTTATTTGCACGTGCCAATCTCTTCCTGATTTGTTAACTGATCTTTTTAATATTTTGAGGATATTTTTGTTCGTTGCTTCAGCTTGTCCATTGCCTTGTGGATAATAAATGGATGACGAATGATGTGTAATGTGAAATGTCATGCAAAGTTCATCAATATCTTGATTTTTGAATTGTTTCCCATTATTCGTGATAATGGCATGTGGAATACCATAGCGGCAAATTATGTGGTTCAAAATGAACATTGAAATTTGTTTGCCGGTTGCTGTTGTTAATGGAACTGCTTCCACCCATTTGGTGAAGTATTCTGTTGTTGTGATGATATACTTGTGTCCGTTTGAAGATGGAGGATGTATGATTCCAATCAAGTCAAAACCCCATTGATAAAAAGGCCATGGTGTAATGAATGGGTGTAATTCTTGAGCCGGTGCATGTATCATGTTACAGTGATATTGACATTTGCTGCATGTCTTCACAAATTGACAAGCATCCTTTTCTAATGTTGTCCAAAAGTACCCTAAACGAAGGATTTTCTTAGCTAGATTAAGACTGCTTGAGTGTGACCCGCAAATGCCTTCGTGGACCTCGCGTAAAGCTAACTTAGACTCTTCTTCCTCTAGACATCTAAGTAACGTCCCATCAAGACCCTTATGATACAATGTGTCTGAAAGGATTAGGTAATGGGCGGCTTGGCGTATGAAGTTACATTTTTGGGCACGAGTTTGGTCTATGTGGAGTACTTGGTCTTTAAGGTAAATATAGATGGGTCCATACCAAGGAGAGTCATGTCCATGTAAAAGAGCAACAATTTGGGTGTCAGGAAGGTTGAATGCTGGTTTTACCAACTCTTCCACCAAGAACTCATACTTCTCATTTTGATCTGGTTTTTGTAACAATGAAGCCAAGGTAGCCATGGCATCTGCTGCTCTATTCTTTTCTCTTGGAATCTGTTCAAATGTGATCAAAGCAAAGTACTTCTTCCATCCATCAATCAAGGTTTTATATTTCATCAATGTTATATCTTTGGTATTGTATTCATTATTAACCTGATTGATTATGAGTTGGGAATCCCCATACACTTGTAATTCTACAATATTCCATTCCAAAGCCATTTTGATGCCAATGACTAATGCCTCATATTTTGCTATGTTATTGGTGCATGGAAATAAGAGTTTATAGGACTTTGGAATGGTGTACCCTTGAGGGGTAACCAATAATATACCTACTCCAGAACCTCCTTGTGTATAAGATCCATCAAAATATAATTTCCATGTCTTTGCTTCTATGTTGACAATTTCTGCATCTGGAAATTCAATTTGCATGGTTTGTGTAGACTCCATTGGGTTATCTGCTAAGTGATCTGCTATCACTTGTCCTTTAATTGCTCTTCTATCAACATATTCAATGTCAAATTCACTTAGGATCATGACCCATTTTGCTATTCTAGCTGTTAAGGCAGTTTTACTTAGCAAGTATTTGAGAGGATCAATCTTGGCAATTAATTTGATCTTATGCATCAACATATAATGTCTTAGTTTTTGAGATGCAAAAACCACTGCTAGACATGCTCTTTCCATGAATGAGTAATTTAGTTCATATTTTATTAAGGTTCTACTAAGATAGTAGATTGCCCTTTCTTTTCCTTGCTCATCTTCTTGTGCCAACAATATGCCTAGAGACCTTTCTGTGGCTGATATGTATAACAACAATTCTTTACCCTTGATAGGTGACATAAGAATAGGTGGGTTTATCAAATAAGTCTTCAAAATAGCAAAGGCCTTATCACATTCTTCATCCCACATAAATGTAGTGTCCTTGTGTAGCAATCTGGTGGAGTGACACTTTTCTGCTAATTGAGATATAAATCTCCTTATTGATTGAATCTTTCCTTGTAGTGACCTCATTTGGCTAATATTTCTTGGAATCTCCATTTCTAGAATGGCTTGTACTTTTTCAGGATCAACTTCAATTCCTTTTGCTGACACTATATAACCCAATAACTTGCCGGATTGGACACCAAATGCACACTTCTTTGGGTTTAATCTAACTTTGAATTGTTCTAACCGAATGAATATTTTTCTTAGGATTTGTAAATGCTCTTCTCTATTATGGGACTTTGCTAGAATGTCATCCACATAATCTTCTAAGAAAGTGTGCATCATGTCGTGGAAAATAGTTGTCATGGCCCTTTGATATGTAGCTCTAGCATTTTTTAGACTGAAGGGCATGACATTCCAACAAAAAGTACCCCAAGGGCAAGTAAATGCTATCTTTTCTTGGTCTTCGGGAGCAATCTTTATTTGGTTGTAGCCACTAAATCCATCCATTAATGAGTACATTGCGTGACCTGCTGTCAGATCCACTATAGTATCAATGCTTGGCAATGGGAAGTCATCTTTGGGACATGCAAGGTTTAAATCTCTGAAATCCGTACACACACAGATAGATTTATCATGCTTAGTAACCGGCACAATGTTAGAGATCCAATCAGCATATGCTATTGTTCTTATGAACCCCACCTTTAACAATTTTTCCAATTCTGCCTTGACTAGGAGAGCCACATGTGGGTGCATTTTCCTTAGTTTTTGCTTCACAGGTTTAACTCCAGGTCTAACATTCAGATGATGCATTATGAAATTAGGATCCAGTCCAGGCATATCAGCATATGACCATGCAAAATTTACTTGTTGTTCTTGGAAGAATTTGATAAAGTCCTCTCTTTCAAGAGATGTAAGTGATGTAGCCAAGTGTACGACCTTTGGCTCTAGTTCTGTACCAATGTTAACTTTTTCTGTTGGTTCTATAAGAATAGATGACCGTTCTTCTTCATGTTCAGGAAAAGTGTCCAATCTCTCTTTTAATGGTGCCACAGTTGGGTTTTCACCAAAAGAAACGTCTTTTATTTTCATTGTTTTTGGTTCTAATGGTGCCACAGTTGGGTTTTCACCAATAGAACTTCTCATATTTTTTTTTTTGACTAAGAGATTGGACCCTTGCTGTTGTCATTATGTTCGTATTGAGTTCATTGGTGAAAGAGGGTTCAACCGCATTGAGATATTGGTTTGTTGCTTGGTCATTTGGGAAGTAAAGTAAGTCATGTGGTTCGGTTTGATCCCAATCAATGAGGTCCGGGTGCATCAAAATTAAGGAGTTATTGGGTAAGGTATCATCAATAGGATTTATGGACATGACTTCATTTGAGGGTTCATACATTGTATCATTTAGATCTATGATGTGCGCTTCCTCAAGATGATCCATGGAAGTAGGGTCAAAGTCCCCTTCGCTTGAATCCTCATCAACCTCTACGGGAAACAATGTGGGAAAAGCCACAAGCGGGTTAAAACTAACATTTGAATTTCCCTCCTCTGAAGGTGTCCAAAATGTTTCTATCCATGCTCCACTATTAGATGCTTGTTCTATATTAGGCCTTTGAATAGGAGATTCTTCATTAATTGGAGCATCTTGTTTTTGGATTTTTGCATAAGTATGTATAGCAATGACTTCTTTATCTTGACATGACTCATCTGATAAAGTATCCCATTCATAATCCTGAGAGTCATCACTATCTCCTTCGGATTCTAATGCATTTATTTGAGGATGAAAATCATGCATTGGACTTGAACTTTCTCCCTTATATTGAAAACCTACTCCGGATTTTTCATGACTTGCCCTCCAAATAGGTTCAATAGGTTCTAATAATCCTCTATTTCTTTGGCCTAGGGGTCCTCTTCCTTTGTATCCCATCTTTTGCATAATATCAAATCCTTTCCCATATTGTTCGGTTTGTATATTGACATGCTGAATTCTTTCCATGGGATTGTCTAAGGTATCATCCTCATCATGATAAAGCCATTGAAGGACATCATCTTCTTCCTTATCCCATGTTGCTTTGCTATCTTCCCTCACAAAATAAGAATTATACTTATGTGGAATATGTTCTTTTGATGGTTTACCATGTGATTTGGGAGACATGGGCATGTCAAATAGAGAAACTAAATATTCTCCTACCCCTTTTGAACTAATCTTGCATTGTTTGTCAAATTTTTTCATCATCTCACTCATGTATTGGTAATGATCTTCTTTAGCTTGTTCTTTTTCCTCTTTAGTAGGTTTGTAGATCACTGTCTCCAATTTAGGTGCTAAATATGGACTTTCCATTACATTTGGACCCTCGTAGCTCACTTTTTCCTTGCCCTTAGTTGATGTAGTTGAGCTAGCTTGAAGAGGATTTTGTGCATCTTCATTGGTGATTCTTGGAACAACTCCTTCATGATTATGTGGAATGTATAATTCATGCAAGGGTTTGAGTGCATTACAATATTGGAATGGATTTGAGTCTCCTCCAACTGTGATTTCTTCACCCATGTATGGGAACTTGATGCATTGGTGGTATGTGGATGGGACAGCTTGCATCTCATGAATCCATGGTCTTCCCAATAAGATGTTATAGGTTAATTTCATGTCCAACACTTGACACTTGGTTTCCTTCTTGACTGGTCCCACTTGGATGGGCAACACAATCATGCCTTTAGAAGCTCTTTCAGCTTCGTCGTAAGCTTTTATGGTGATTTTCTTTGTAGGGTCAATGCAAGACTCAGATAGACCTAAGGATTTTACAAGACTCAATGTGCATATGTTAAGACCAGCCCCTCCATCAATAAGGGCTCTTTTGACTCTATGCCTTTCGATCAAAACCTCTATATGTAATGACAAATTTTGAGGATGAGTTATAGACATGTCATCTTGATCGGAAAATGAAAGACAATGAGGAGCCATGAGATGTCCTACCATATTTTGAAACTTTTCTTCCCCTAAGGTAGTAGAAACATGTGTCTCTTCCAAAGCTTTTTCTAAAATCTCTTTATGATTCAGTGACAACTTCAATAACTCTAAGATTGAGATTTGTGCTGGAGTACATTGCAATTGGTCCACCAAACTATAAGGCCTTGATGTTGTAGGAGGTTTTTTGACCACAATGTTGGATTGTGGGATATTGGTGTTTTGAGGGACTATCCCTTGTAAAGTCATTCTAGAATTCTACCCTCTTGTAATAACATTTGTTGCTTCCTTTTGAGGCTGTTCATTAATTATTATAGCATTAACAATATGATCATATGATGGCGCAAAGTTGAGATTATTGGCACTTTGTTTCTTGCCATTTGATGACTCACCTTTATCATGTTTGTAAAAAGGTTGTTTGAAGGCCGTATGATCTTCATTATTTTGGGGTCCATCAACAGTGATTATGTTATTATCTATCAAATCTTGCACCACATTCTTTAATTGTAGACATTCATTTGTAGTGTGCCCCCGAATCCTATGATATTCAAAATGATTCTTAGCATCCCACCAGCCGAGCTTGTGGTCTGGTTCATAAGGCTTAATAGCGGGTAATGTAATAACATTGTTAGCCATGAGAGCCTTTAATGCAGTTTCAAGTGATTCTCCCAAGGGTGTAAAGTGTCTTGAAGGAGTGGGCTTCAAATATTTATCATACTTGCTGTTTTGATCCTTGTTTCCTTGATTATTCTTGTTGGCATTGTTGTTGTTGTTGTTGGAAGGTGCATTATATGCTTGATTAGTATTATTCACTTGATTTGGTGTCTTTTTAAGGGCAAATGGAATCACCTTCAAGTTGCTGGATTCCACTACACCATCATTAACAATGCCTTTGTTGTTATTCTTTGCAGCATAATGGCTATTGTTATTGTACCAACTTTTATTTTGATTGTTGTTATTGTTGGTATTGTTGTTGTTGGAGTTAGAGTTATTCTTATGTTCCTTGTACAATTTCAACTCTCCACTCTTAACCAACACTTCTTCCGTTGTAATTTTGTTATCAATCAAATCTTGGAAGGTTTTAGGACATTGCATCCTTAGTCTATAATTTAATTCGCTTCTTAAACCGTTAATAAAGATATCCATTTTTTCTTTTTCTGGTACACTTCTTAGATATCTAGCAAATGCAGTCCTCCATCTTTGCAAGAATGTGAGGAAGGCTTCTCCATCTTGTTGCTTCATGTTACATAACGTTATCATTGTGACCTCATGTTTGATGTTATAAGAGTAATGAGTCATGAATTTAGAAGCTAATTCTTCAAATGATTTTATGTCGGATGGTAGTTTTGAAAACCAATCCATGGCCGTTCCTCCCAAGCTTCTTGGGAATAGTCTCATTAAATAGGTTGATTCATGCATGAATTCAATACTCAATGCACAAAACCCCCGAAGATGATCATGTGGGTCAGATGTTCCTTCATACCTCTCATATTTAGGAAATGTTACATTAATGGGAAAAGGCACCATGACCAAACTCTTATCGAATGGAAAAGGACATAATGTTTCAATAGAGAAAGGCTTAGGAGCCCCATTTTGTTTCAAACTGTCGATTTCCATTTGTAATGCCTTGAATTGTTCCCTTATTGCTTCCATAGGGTCTTCTATTTCCTTGGGCTTTAATTGTTCTATGTCAAAATCTTTAGGTAGCTTTACCCCCATTTGTATCAAGTCCATGAAGTGTTTTTCTTTATCCATAAGCATGGTCTTTTTCATTAGTTCTATGAAATAAGGGCATTGTCTTGCCTCTAACGCTCTTTCAACCATGGCTTCTTCCGCAGTTGGGGGTAAGTTTGTATTATGAGGAGGAAGTAAGTTGTTGCCTTGTGAATTTGCCTCTTGGGAATTAGGATCTCTTCCTCCATTATTAGAATTTCCTTGATTGTTGTTAGGATCCATACCCCCATTCATGTTGTTCCCTTGGTTGTTGGGATCGGTATTTCCTAGGGTACCGCTAAACATCTTGTTAATGTCCTTTTCCTTAGCGGGTTTTTCAATCACTCGTGAAGTAATGAAAGCGTTCTTTGGAAATGGGAGCTCTTCTCCATTGTAGGTCCCATCTGTTTGTAATGCTTTCCTTATAGAGAGTGATCTTGTAATAATAGGCATGAACAAACTTTAAGGGTATGTTGACTTTCTTCTCTTGATAAGCTGGTTTTTGGAATAAGGTAAAGTTTTTTGATCAATTTTAAATGGTTTAAAATTTTAATGATGTTTTGATCAATAACTTTGGAATATCTTGTTTGAAAATATAAAAACAATCTCAACACACACATCAATTTGGTACCATATCCCTAGAATGCTCTAATGTGTGTATTTTTGAACATTTTCATAGGTTGAAACACAAGAATAGCTTCCACGCAATCTACCTAGCACATAATTGGTTCGTAAATATGGCTCTAATAGGTAGTTTTGCTATTTTACCATTATGTAGTAAGTTTTCCGTTCAAAATAGATCTTAGCCTTTCATCCCCCAAGTATGTTAAGGGGCTTCCCACACGCACCGAAGCACGATTTTGTGCAATCTGTTAAGACTACTAGAGGAAGTTCAAAAGAGCTAAAATCTTTTTTATCGTGCACCCCATTAAGGATACCCGCATTTCATTTTATAGTGGGTCGGATTCTCGCGAAAAAAGAAAGTGTATCCCACTTTGGGCTGTCCCTCTCACCGGCCCTTTTAAGGCAATCTCGGGAGGCGAGCCCACTAAGTTTTAAACATGTTCATTTGAAAGCATGAAAAGTGGATTTGGTAGAGCAAGTTTGGGAATTTGATTCACTCAAAGAGTGAAAAGCATATCCCTATTGCTTTTCCCTTATCCCAAACACTCACAATCAATTTGGTTCTTTTTCAACCCCGTGACAAAGGGGTTCTTAGAATTGAAGTGTTTATTTTTTTCCTTTTATGATTAAACTATGTTTTGAACTTTGAAATGCCACAAGCTAAGGGAATGTGCAAGCTTGATGAGAGAAATACCTCAAACGATGCTAGCAAAGGCTAGGCGCATTTTTAAGTAGTAGATTTCTTGTTTTTCTCTCCAAATCTTTCCCTTACCTTAATGAAACGTTCTCTCCACCAGCAAGTTAGTCAGCACAATACAAACAAAGTGAGGGGAAACCAAAATCAAAAGCTTAAAATGATATAGTTGATTATGCTTTTGATTCTTTTTACCAAAATACTTGCAAAATTCTTACAAACTTAAGGACTAAACTCCCAATTTAATGATACGTATTTTTGTTTGTAAGCATCTACAACAGCAATGTATTTAGCATATAATTCTACCTCCTTTTCTAAATCATTGTTGAGAACAAAAGTAGAGTGTACCCGGTTTTCCTTCCTTATCCTCTTAGAGATCAATTTCTCCTCTAAGTTATGCCTTCTCTCTAGTTTTTGCACTTTCTTATGATAGACCATACTCCTGAGACAGAAAAAAAATGACCGTGAAGTCAGAATACAGTCATCATTTTAACATTTTTGATAAAATATAGAACATACAGCCATGTGACATTATCCAGACTATAGGCGAGATAATATTTAATAAAGACGTGACTACTTTAACTGTGAGCATCACCAAAAGGGGCTCAAGCGAGATTAAAATAACCAAGTGCGATATCAAATTTTAGCTAAGCGTGAAATCTTTACTAGACGCGACAACAGTGATTATTCTGATAAAATATAAATGTGCAGACAGGCGACATTGTCTATGCTGAACGCAAGATCTAATTTAATAAAGACGTGATTACTTTAACCGTGAGCGTCACCATAAGGGGCTCAAGCGAGATTAAAATAATCAGGTGCGATATCAAATTATAGCTACGTGTGAAATCTTTATTATAAGTGACAAAATAATACTAGAAAAGTGACATTTCATTAATCCAAGGCGACATTTAAAATCAATGAAGCGAGAAATTAAATGGATAAGGCAGAGTACTCCCTTTACACCGGGCATAAAATTATTCCTCGGCCGCGGCTTTTTAATTCTGACCACGCAACATTTAAATGACCAAAGGCATCAACTGTTTGTCCATGACGCGAGAGTTTGATTTTTGCCGGCGTGATTTCTTTCGCTAGAAGCATGATTCTGCAGGCTAACAAGCGTAAGAGTTCAGACTTCGGGTGATATTTTAATTTCCGTGAGTGACATCTCTTTGCTTTAGGCGTGACTTCTTTACCGGTAGGTGTGATTTCTTTTCTGTAACCTACAAACAGTAAGCAAATTCATGCAATTCTAGCCTAAATTTTGCAAATAATGTGGAAATAATGATGAATTTGAGGCCTAGAGCCCCACGGTGGGTGCCATTTGTGTGAGTGATTTACACCTTCATGAAATAACAAAATTTAAAAGACAATTACACTATTCAAAGCAAACTAATCTAAATAATGCACAATTAATCTATCAACATCTCATGGATCTCTAAAATAAAGTGGTAAATGAGGCTCTCAGCTATGATCCTCACTAGTGACACTCTAAAGATGAGAATTAAGCTATATGATATGCAAATTTAGATCTATTCTATCAAATTTTAGCTCTATTTGATGAACAATCTACTATGATCAATGCAATTTAAGCTAATTAGCAATGACAAATGATAAGTGAGTGATGTGGATGCAAATTGACAGAGCTTTGCTGCAATTCAAAGATATGGAGTGGATGAATTATGCTTCTAAATGCCTTCAATATATAGGATTTTCCCAAGGGTAGGGGGTAGAGTGAGATAACCATGGTTATGCTTGGGTAAGGTCAATTGGCTTTGCTTTGTCCATAAATGGGGGGACAAGGAGGGGACAATCATTTAAATGGTTTCAAAAGGCTGGACCATTTCAACAAAAGTGAGTGATTTGTGTCCATTTTGTCTCCTTTTTGCTTTGTTGAGAGAAATTAGTATTTATTAATTAATTAAAGTAATTAAATTTAGCCATGAAGGGTAAGATGTTCATTTTGATTTTTGCTTCCAACTATGTCATTAATTGAATTTAATCAATTTTATAGTGTTTTTCCCCTTTTCAAGCTTTATTTAATCATTTAATCATTTAGTTGAATTTTCCTTTGATTTGAATTGCCTTTGTTCCATTTATTGATTTTTCGTGCTATTTTGATGATTTGTTGCACCTTTTGATTGAATTAAGCCTTTTGCCAATTTTCCATGTGTACACATATCTAACAACAAAAAAAAAATCGTAAATCACCTTTTTCTTTAGACTTTTTCAAACCCCTAATTAATTTTCCCGAAGCTAGATATAGTCTTTCCGCATAACTAGACAGGTCTCCCTAAAAAAATAGACCTCTCAAAAAATAGTTATACGACTAAAACATTGTTTTTAGGACACGTGTCCCCAGTATCCAACTTAAAACATGAAAAGATAACTAAATATCTAAATTTTATTCTTGTTTGGTAGCTTGATCTCCCTCCAGCATGGTTCCCCATGCGGCTTTCCAATATTTGTATGCGTTTACAAGTTCTTGGATGGCTGGAACATTAGGGTTCTTTAGATTGAGGAGCCACATTTTCCAATCTTCTTTTTCCCACTTTAACTTCATTACCTTGTTTAAGTATTTAGGGAGCTAATCAACATAGAGGTACATCGTAGACTCGGTTCACGCCGCCTTGGCGAGGTCTGTTGGTGTTGGGTTGCCCTCCATCTTAATTGATTCAATAGTCATTTCAAATTCTCTAACCACAACATCCATGTCCTTCTCCACTTTTCTATCATGCCATATATATGTGGTATTGATAACCTTGACATCATTCGCTAGGATTTCCCATAACTCCTTCACCTTTTCCTTCATTCCTTTAGCCTCTGCTATAACTTCTCTAAATGTGGAGTTCCACCAACTAATTTTCTTTTTGAGGGAAAAAATCATACATTCATCTACCAATTTCAAATGCCTTTCTGCTAAGAACTTTGGTGTCCCTTCCTTCTCAATCTCCTGGATTTGGTTGAGTACAACAACCCATTTTAACTCATTGACCTCCCACATTCAGAATTGAGTCTATAATTCGACAAGTAATGCCTCCACATAATCAAACACTAGTTAGGATTCCTAGATGAAATTACTTCCATCTTTTATTATTCTATTAAACCAATAATCCATAACAGTAGCTAGTGCCTTACCCCATTGAATTTGGTTCAATAACTTTTTTCTTTCGAGAGAAGTGGGATCAAATGTTTGGGGTGCTTGGGCTAAGGGCAACGGTCTAAAATTGCTAAAGGTGTCGATGTATTCCACCATGGCTTTGATTATTTGCTTCATTTCCTTCTTGTCCTTGTAGTCCTTCCACGAATTAGTTAACATATATTTTGTGTATTCTTCGAAGATGTTATTATCCCCCTCTCTGTTCATGACTCCTAGGTCAACCTTCTGAATTAAAAAATCTTTAACTATTGGATCTTTCCCTTCATCCTTGGGTTTATACATAGAAACATCAATAGACCATTGCCTAGTCTTTGAGTCTATGGATACCCTTGCAATAATTTTCATCTTTTTCAGCTTAGGAGTCTTTTTGGTGTACTTTCTTACCATATCTATAATGGGGATTTAAATTGGTACCAAGCTGCATTTCTTATTCACCGATGTTGTCAACCATTTCGGTGTAGCATCAGATGCAGTCTTCTCTCTAGGGGGCTTTATAGGAGTGGTTATGATCTCCAAGGTTGAATCATCTAGTTCAAATAGATCCTGGTTCAATTGTCCTTCATTCAAAACTTGAGAGTCTAGATTATGCTTTCTCTTTGTCCAAATCCACATAAACTACTCCTTCAGTGGCCATCTTATTGTGCTTCTAGGACCTGGTCCTAGTTGGCATTGTTTGGGGTATAAAAAGGGGAGGAGAAAGTTCAAAAGTATGTTTACAATGGGCGGACTTCTTACCTTGGGTTTCTTCTTTATCTGCATTGTCAATAGGAACAAAGATATTAGAAACATGAATTGGAGAAGACAAAGGAATCTTTTTAGATCTATCCAATTGAGGTTCCTATGATTTCATTCCTCTTTTCTAATTCAACCATTTTTTGGTGAGTCTAATTACACATTGAGTTCTTTTTTGTATATTGTCTTCTTCTTCTCAAGCCCAATCAATCACAATCTTTGGTGGCTCAGATGATTTTTCATATTCTGGTTCAACAATGTCTGAACCATCATCTTCTATTCTCTCAACATTCATTTTTATTTGGAAAGAGACAATCTAGGATAATTGAATCCTATAGTGTTCTATTCTTAACCTCTTCTTAATTAAGGAAATCTTCCCAAAAGTGTTCAAGATGCGGCATTGGTAGGATCTAAGATTTTAACCCCAAGGTTTTCCT
This sequence comes from Chamaecyparis obtusa, assembly GCA_027943335.1. Taxonomy (NCBI): domain Eukaryota; kingdom Viridiplantae; phylum Streptophyta; class Pinopsida; order Cupressales; family Cupressaceae; genus Chamaecyparis; species Chamaecyparis obtusa. The sequence continues at coordinate 558,905 of BSBK01002047.1, read as the reverse complement.
AGCAAAAACTTTATTATCAAACCATTTCCTTTCAAAATAATACTTGAAACCAAAGCTATGCAAGATGCAGCTTATACTGATTGCATCTACCATTGATTTGCATGAGAATCAACCCAACTTGATAGGGAAAACATCTTCCCATTTCTCCTTAAGAAGGAACCTTTTTACAACTGTAGAGAGCTTCCTATAGATTCTTGCCAAGACAAAACAATCAAAAGAGTACCCGGGCAATTTAATAGGTTCTTCTTTGAAACCTCTGACCCAGATGTGTGTGAAACGCAAGTACTAGATATAGATACTCCCATACATTTGTACCAATTTATGGGCCTCTTCTGTCATTCTTTTATTTGATAGCCCAGCCAATTCAAAGCATAGACTTCCCATGAACACATCATGCACTCACCTATAAATTTGCCAATGTCTTTCTCTTCTGTAGCATGGGGTAATATTCAAATATAGAAATATCCTCAGCCCAAGGTTCATGTGGAATTCTTGTCAGTTATTTACTAAATGCGAGAAAATACATAAGGTATGAAGACTTAAAGAAATCATTCCCATTTAACAAAGACATTTGAGTTTTTCTCCCATTGAATCAACAATTAGTTCACCCCAATCTAAAAATTGTTGACCTTCCAAAATAATTTCAATATAAAAATAAATCCATTTGTCAAACATGTGAGCTTCTGATGAACCCTTAACTCTATGTAGAAACACCATAATATCATAAACATAGGGTTTCATATGATCCTTGTTAAGGCATTTGGGTAACCAAGAACCTCCTTTCTATGGATTATGCAACCAACTCTTGGCTATAATAGTCCAGTGTTTATCTACCTCTTCATTGAATTTAACTATTGACTGGACAGGAGAGAACTCAAAGAATTTATGATTAGGAATTATAAGTGCAGAGGCTATGGTTTCCCTATTAATAGAGAAAATAACTTCCCCATCTTTCTTTCTTATACATTCATTTCTAATATTATACCCATTTAAACATTTCTAAATCAATGTGGGACACATAACAGCTGGGGGAAAGGTGGCGACCTCTAGTAAATGGTTATTTAAAATTTATAAGATAAAAGGTTTCTCCACTTGGTCTACCATTTGTTCTTTGAGCTCTTCTAAATAAACCTCTTTTAGAATGGTGTCACTTATTACAAGCCCCTCACAAACTAGGCTAGAGACATTTCCAAAGAAATGAATGTGGACTCATGTTGTTTCAATATCTATTCTAGATAGATTAAATCTTTTTAAATCTTTCAACTAAAACTTCAAAACATAGACAGAAGGCTACTAGAAGTCACCTTTCAGAAGTAGATGCTTTGAACAATTTCTTTGCCCTGATAGATTTTACCTGTACCACTTTGCCTTGGAAATGCAACTATTTGCAATTATTCTACTAAAGCTCTCCTTAAATAAACAAGGAAAATGAAATCACGGGCCTTAATTACAAAATCTCATCCACACAGGTAAAAGATGTCAATGTGACATTCACATAGAGAGGTTAATTAATACCTATTACACCATTCCCAATACCTTACCAAGTTATGATTTCCTCAATCTTGCCAACTCACCTTCTGTGCACCATCTCATTAAATACAGAGCCTGTTTTGGGATTTTCAAATTTAAATGATTGTCGTACACCTTCTCCTCATGATGTTGAGAGGACCACCTGATAACCTAAAACTAATTTAATATCTTGATGAATGAAATGGACAAGTATAAGATAGTGATTAGAGATCATTGAGATACTAAAGTGATATGTAAGGCAATTAAATCACTCAATGTATTGTCATTGATGTCAACTAGTTTTGATTGTACTTATCATGATAGTTACAAACATCTGAAGAAGAAAATGATAAAGGAATGAGATATCTACATGAAGATGAGATGGATATTGAAGATATGGTTAAAATATACATTGGGTAACTTATTGATGAGTCTATGACATCATATTGTTGACTTGATTGTATTACATGAATTTGTTATGTATTGAAGATCAAAACTGAACAAGTTTATGTGGTCACTAATTGAAGATTTTTGTATACATCGAGCTAGTGTTGCGTATACCAAGTAATGGTAATAACTGAGTTAGTTATCATTGACACATTCTGTATTAACCGAGTGAGAGAAATAAATAAATTTTATAATAGCCAACTGAATTAATGAGCTGGATGATTGCTTATGATTCTAAGGTAAAAGATAAAGTTTGTTATGATGATCTAATGACTGACAAAATTCAAGATTGATCAAATGGAAAAGGATGAAACGTGTTATAGACACATCTGTCAAGGAAGCTTGAAGCAACAAAAGGAATGATGGAGATTAAGAGGAAAAATCTAATGGATGATAAGAAAATGGTTTATGAAGTCTATTTAAAGAGACATGAGATTAATTATTGAGTCTAGAGCTTATTGACACTACAAGAGAATTCATGTGAAAGGACTATTTTCATGCACCACTGATCAAACTGGTTACAGACATAACCAATCTGAACTACAGGCATTATCGAGTGTCTTGGTATTATTCACCGAGCTGAAAAAGTTGGAGGATATGAAGGATTGAACTGAATATTGATTAGAGGAGATATTTTGAGATTAGCATAGATCTTCAATCTTCAATCTAAGTTTTATTTGAATCAGATCACTATTGTATCAGTTTAACCATTGTTACACCAAAATCTCTTAACCGAGTGGACTTAACCATCTTTTTGTATTTCAATATGACATTCAAGGAATGTTGTTGGTTTTCTTGTTGACCCCATAGTGAATGTTGGTCAAGAGTTAACTGTTAGTGATAAATCCTTTAACCAGGTGACACCTCATAGTGTGTTTTGCAACCTTTGATAGGGTTGGATCCTAACCAAGCTCACTTCAGAAGAGTGAATTATTTTGGGTTACCAGTCCCAGCTGGTTTTTCCCCTAATAGGGTTTCCACATTAAAAATATGTGTTATGTGTATTTGATGTGATTGGATTGTTATTTTACTTTACACATTTCATATTTAGTCTAATCGGTAAACATAGTATTGAAATTATTGAAATTGATAGCATCGTTCAGATAATTTAATATAAATATATATGTGTACATATTAGTGTATATGTATTTGCTAATACATACACATATATAATTCATTATTATATTTGAAATATTCTATTAATATATATTTCATTATTATGTTTGAAATAGTCTATCAATATATATATATATATATATATATATATATATATATATATATATATATATATATATATATATATATATATATATATATATATATATATATATATATATTGAAGTTTACATATTTATGGTAAATACTAAATACCGATTATATCAGTTTTATTAAACATGATAATAATGAACATCATATACGCAATAAAGTATTGGTTTGAATCTTCTACCAAATAAATCGATACCTATTGGTATATTACTTTAAGTATTCAACAAAAAGTTAAATCATTGTTAAAGGTTATCAACTTTGATTAAAGTCAACCAAAATTAATATGCATCAACTATATTACCGTCATGTTTTGTTATGCAATGGTTATCAGTAATGAAACTGTGTGAATAGATTAGATTACATTGAACAGTCATGACTTGATGAGTCATGACTCATTGATGATTCATGTCTCATCAAGTAATGACTTCTCATTGCAATATATTATGAAATTCATTTGATGAATCTAAGACACCGAATATAGTAATCTATCAGTAGATAAGTGTCTATGAGTCTCTGCAATAATAAATTCTAAAATTCAATACTAATTTCTAAGTAGTCTATCATATTTTTACATGGTATCAGAGCACTGGTTCTAAAGGATCCAAGTGGCTGATAAACTCAGGAAATCAAAATTTAGATTGATTACATTACATTCTAAATGCCAAGAATTATCATAAAAGGAACAAACACTTCAAGAAAAGGAAATTTAATCCTGAAAATAATAAAAGAGATATGTCAAAAGTTCAGTGTTTAAGATGTGATAAATATGGACATTATGTAATAAATTGTTCATATAAGAACCATAAGGCTTCATTCACCAAAAAAAATAAGAAGACTAAGGAAGAACCTAAAAATGAGAAGTTTGCGCTCTACTTAGAACTTTCAAACCAAGTTTCAAATAAAAGCACTTGGGTTATTGATAGTGGTTCTTCTAGACATATTACAAGATTCAGAGAACTACTAGACTCTATGATAGAAGAATCTGATGAGGAAGTGACTATTGGAGATGACTCTTCTTATCCAGTGAAAGGTCTTGGGACATGCACTATCAAATTAAAGATCGGTATTACCATTCAACTTACTGGAGTATTGTTTGTACTAGGTATCAAGAGGAACCTAGTATCCATATCTACTCTTGAGGATAATGGATATAGGGTAACATTTATGGATGGTAAAGTAAAGGCTTGGCCAAAGAAATCAACTATTAAGCAAGCCAAAATCATAGGTAGAAGGCAAGGTTGTCTATATGAGTTATGTACTGAATCAAATCAAGTCCTAATTAATGAAATCACTAACTCAAATGAGATATGGTATAGAAGACTAGGACATTTAAACTACAAGGTTCTATATGTTGGCAAGTTGACTTTACTTAGTATATATGACTAAGTTTTATGTTGTTATTATGGCAACAAAGTCATATGAAGTTTTGTAGTCAGCACACTAACTTGGAAGATCATAATTCGGTTGAGTATAGAAGACAGAGCAGACAGTGAAGCACCTGATGATCAGAGCATCGACGCACATGTGTATGATCGAGTTTTGGTATGTGCCCTTGGATATAATCTTTTGAGTATGTTATTATGATAAGTCTAAGAACGCATGGTCAGATTTGATAGTATGGATAAGTTACAACAAGTCTAAGTGACACTAGCAGTTAAGTGACAGAGCAGAATAGAGCATGCAGTGAAAGACAGTTTTTTGTTTAGCGTATATCATTTTGTTTTATAAAGGCTATGTACCTATTGTAATAGTGATCTAAACATGTTACTATCATTGTATGTAAACATGCTTGAGTCAATTATCTTGGAAGCATTGCATGTGTTAGGTTTTAGGCTGACACAATATTTAGTTTTGGTTGTGCCCATTCAGCATGTATATATATGACATGTGATTTTATATAATTTGGATATGATGAAGAGATATAGAGCATGGAAAATATATAGAAAATAAGAAGTATGCAAGTTCAGTTAGTATGAGATAAAGCTCTAAAAGAAGTTAGAGCTTTAGCGCACAAAAGGAACTAATCAGACAACAGTGTCAAAGCAGTAGTTCACCCTTCTAGATATAGTGTGTATCTGATAACCAGGAGGTTGTAGCCTTCTTCATTGAGCAGTGAGCCTTCCACTCTGAACAAGGTTTGTTCTATCAAGAATCCTAACTGAGTCATTGTATTCGGCTTTGTAATGACTGCTCCTAACAGGGCAAAGGAACTCTAACAGGTTCATAAGACTAATACAATTATTCGTGGGTGCTAATTCCCACAGGGGTTTTCCTCTGGCCAAGGTTTCCCCGTAAACATATCTTGTGTTATGTGTTATGGTTGAATGTTTCATTTGCTTTACTATTTATTTTAGTATTTAAGTAATTGGGCTAAGTTTCAAGAATCATAAAATTATTAATTATAGAACACTGATTCACCCCCCCCCCCCCCTCAATGTTTCCATTCTTAACAATTGGTATTAGAGCTTTGGTCCTCTAAGATAAGTTTAACCACTTGAGGAGATCATGGATACAGAAGAAGTGAAACATCTAAAGAAAAATCTTGAAGTAGCTCTTGAATATCTTGATAGATCTGAAAAAGAAATTGAAGAACTAAAATTGAAGGTTAGTGGCTCACAAGTATTCATCAAGAAACTAAGAAAAGATTTGAAATATTTTTCAACCAATGATTTGGGAAAAATGGCCAAAAATCTGAATGAATAAAACACATCTCTGAAGGATCAGATTGAAGATTTGGATGAAAAGTTGACTAATAATCAGGAAGCCTGTGAAGAACAAATCAAAGAAAATAAACAATTGGATGAAGAACTTATGCAAGAAAACATGAAAATCTTGGAGTTAGAAAACATCAAGAAAAAGATGGAATCTGAGTTGACAGAAGCAAAGAATCATATTGAAAAATTGCACACAAGTACTGATCTATTAGATTATCAGATATATGTACAAAGGATAAAAGGAGATTCCAGTGGTATTGGATTCAATGAAGCATGAATTCAAATCAATGCAATGCAAGAAAGATTGAAAGCATCAGAAGAATCTACAAAATTGAAGAAGACTGAAAATCATACTGAAGCTAAAGCAGAACCATCTAAAGATGAACGCAAGCCATTAAATAGAACTTGTTGTCCCTATAAAAAACATGGACATGTAGAAAAATATTGTAAAGAGGTAAGACCTTTCAATGGTTATTGTTATTCATGCAATAAATATGGTCATAGATGTATGAATTGTAGATCAAATCAGACACAACACAATCAGAGAAATCAACCACAACAAAATTTTAGAATTCCTCAGAACATCACATGTCAGATATGCAATTACAATGGTCACACAACTAGATAATGAAGTATGGTAACTCACATAAATTTGCCAAGGAATATAAGGCCTCTAGTCATTTGTCACTATTGTAACAAGGTTGGACACATCTCAAATTTTTATAGATCACAAGCAAAAAGACAAGAAAGACCTAATAAGTATCAAGGATCAATATTGGATGAATTTGGAGAAGTCAAGTTTGTGAAATCTATAAAAGATGTGAGTAAGATCTGGATGGAAGTAAAGAAAGACAATGTCAGTGACAAAGTAGTGGATGCATCCGCAATGGACGCACCTTTTACTTCTAGATAAATGACCCTCATGGTCATAAGGGGAGTAATATAAGCTCTAGACCCCTGCACGGCTGGTATACTCACCCTTTGAGTATACACCTTTGGTTTTAGTTATTTGGTTGCTAGTTGATGCAGTATGCAAGATCGCACAACCTAATTGATAGTAAGAAATAAGATTGGAATTCATTGTTGCAACCTGTATTATGGAGGCAAGCATTAATTACATAAAGTTGATTTATTAGTCATCGGAGATCTATTATCTTCACTTTTGCATTCGAGATCAAGCCTTTGGAGAGCATAGGAAATCATAGCAGCAAGTATTGAAGGATTAAAGTTGTTTCATTAGAAAAGAAGTGTTAAATTTTTTGCAGAACCCTATCTTGAACATGTTGTTTCAAAAACCCTTTGGAACCCTACTTAAGCGTTGAAGAAAGTAAGTAATGGAAACTCTAGTAGTCTTTGATGTCACAGAAAGGAAAAGATATGTATTCAAGAAGCATCCATTTAAGTCAGTGCTAGATGATTTAGAAGGATCATTTTCCATAACTCTAATGGGAGTTATGCATGTTGAAGATATCTATGCTTACATTTATTGTAAGAAGGAGCTTATAGGATTAGACATGATAAGGTCGCACATTGAATCAATGGTTAATCTAGAATTCACTTTCAAGGATGAATTCACACACTTCACAAATAACCCTATCATAGAGTATGTGACTGCGTATGAATTCTATGAGTCGAAATGGATTAAGTAATTGCTTAGAAGGATTCATGATGATTTGTTTTGGATTGGAGAAGTCCCTATTCGCATAACAACTGATCTCATTCATGAGATGACCAAACTTTCTAAGACCGGTGTCATTCTTCCATCAGGTTAAGATGTCAGGAAACAAGTTAAACATGCATGTAAGTCCAGGAGTGATAAGCGTGACATGACTATTGAGCCCATTGAGAAGAAAGACATAAAACTCATGGCTATGATCCTAGGATACAAGTTCCAGCATGCAAATAGAGGGAACAGTGTATCCGCAACTACTATTCTGGTAGCTATAAGGATAGTAAAAGAAAATGGAGAGTTTAACCTATGTGAGATCCTGCCCACACAGTTGTTAGACAACATAAGAGCCATAAAACATGATAAGAGAAAAATATTCAGATTTGGTTCTCTAATTATTTACACGTACTTTCATATAGTTAGTAAAGTTTCTGATCTCTATCTTGACAAGAGCATGCCTACATTGCCTCAAATTTCATTCAAGGAAACATCAGAGAGAACCTTAAAGGACTACACAAAACTAGAAATTAAGACATTCAAAATCAAGATGCAAAGAAGGTACAAGATACTTGAGAAGATAGTGGAGAAATACAAGGACAACATTTGCTTCTTGGTGGAAACAAATACTACATGCATGTAAGCAATTGAGCATAGGACAAAGTGGATTCATACACTTGGCTATGAAGTTAATGAGCACATTTTGGATGGATATGCACAAGTCCTCCTATCAGCACCTAAGTATCCCAATGAACCTAGATGGGGAACTTACGAAGAGAAGATAAGACAAGTTGATTCTGTCTTATATAGTGCTGCGACAAAGAGAAAAGCATCTAGAATTACCTTAGATATTCTAAAAATTCATGGTGTCACCCAAGCAGACTTAGATAAAGAAAGGGAAGCCAAGATTGCTATCCAACTTGAGAGCACACCCTCATCTGAATTGAAAATATAAAAATATGATGATCCAAAGGAGAAGAAGAAAAAGACTGATGTAAGCACCTCAGCGCCCACAATCATAGTTGATCTAGAGTCCACTCCACCTCATGATCCTAGCAAGATGTCTAGAAGGAAGAAGTAGACCGGTGCAAGCCACCCATCCTCAAGGACAACTAGAAGAAAAGGAAAGAACACTCAAGCACCTCCTATGGTAGGATTTAGACCAAATTTGGAAGTCTTGAGAACTAGAGTTTTTTATGAAGGAAGGATAGATCTAATTGCAAAATTCTATGACAAATATCATGAGATTGACAAGTCAAAAATTCATTCTATGATTATCAAGCATATGATTAAGTTCAAAAAGTCAGTTTTGGAACTTAAGACATCCATTCCTAATCAAGTATGGAATATACTTGTCTCTTTGAAAAGACAAGCTATTGAAGAGGATATGAGAATAAGAGAAAAGACATTGGATGACAACCTCCCTATTTATTCACTGAAAGAGAAAATATTGTTGTTAGATTTGGTAAAGCCACATCTAAGAACAAAAAGAGAACTCTACAGATAATGAACAAAGATTATGAGTTGGTTGCGAAGGAGATAGAGAAAGCTTTTGAAAAAACTATTTTTGGAAAGACACATGTACCCTCATACTACGCCTACAACCCAAGTACCCTTTGAGCTAGTAAAAGAATTTGAGATCCCAAATGCACCTATGATAGGTCCACAAGATTCTGCACCCAAGGCTGAAGCTAAGGATGAAACAATTGTGATTGATAATGTTGAAATATCCATGGTGGCGATAGATAAAGATCTAGATAATGTTGAAACTTGTCCAACTCAGTGTCAGTGGCTACCATGGCTATCTCTACATTATCAATGATAATGGTGCTATCCTTTAGTGACTTTGTCATGGGTGCAAACTTATCTACCTCTATTTGAGTTTCAATTGCAGGCGCTGAGTCCTGAGGACCTGTCACTGATGCATTAGTGGTGTTGAGCATCATTTTTACATGAAGACAACGGCTAGGAATTTACACGAGAAAATTCCCCTATTGGAAGACTAATGGAATCAATCTCAAGGTTCCTTCTGGTTGGGTCTCAACCACTTGGATAGCTCAATAGAAGACAAATATGAATATGTTAACAAGGAGGCCTTTGCTGGTTCTTCTCTTAAGGGAAACTGTAAAAGAAACTTTGGGATTCCACAATATCTCTCTTTTTTGATATGATTTTCAGATTTAGGAATATAAACAATGCTGATTTAATTAATCTACTAAAAAATAACTTTCAAGGATGGTTAGAAGATGTAAGGTAACAAGAGATTTTGAATGAAATTTTTGAAAAGAAATCTAATGGACATATGCTAGCATCACATCACCATGTGAATTAAATAGCCAAGAAGATGAAAAAACCCACAAAATAAAGATCATATCATGTCACAATCCTCAGCTAAATGGATGCAATCATCAACAAAATCAAACAAATGTAGACATATGTGTAATCACCTAAAAATGGACAAAGACAATTTAATGATAATTCAAAGCAAATCAAGTGAAATCAAAGAAAATCAAGGAAATAATTGAATCAATTGAATCACAATGCATAATTAGCCAATCAAAATTAAAATCAAATCTTAATTCAATCAAAATCAAAATTGAGAGCATTTTAATCAAGTGCAATCAAATCAAAATACAATTAAAGCAATTAATTGTATAGTTTTGGATTAAATTAAATTTAACCCATTCAAGGGGTACATGGATAAAATAAATCAATTAATAAATTCTAATTACTCTCAACAACCAAAAGGAGAGGAAAATCAAACAACCAATGAAATTTGAGGAAGGGCATTCACATGGATCAAGCCCAATTGAATCTCATTCACTCAAAGTGAAAAGGAATCTCAACCATCCATCTTGTCTACTTGTCCCAAGTTTTGAGGACACAAACATTGCTTTGTCTTCAAAGGGTGGAACCGAAGACTTAACCCCAAATCAATCATGATTAAACACAACTACACCCCCTACCATTGGAAAATCTATAAAAGGAAGGCTAAAATTCTTCATAATTCATCAACCACCTATTTGAGAATTGCATCAAACCTCTTGCAATTTGAATTTAGAAAAGCATTTGAGAGCAATTTTAGCATTTATCTTGATAATTGGTAGCTTTAGCATTGTTTTATATTCATCATTCTCATTCGAGGATTGTTATTAGTGAGAGCTTGCTGAGAGCTCACTCATTAACATCTTAGTTAGAGAGCTATAGGATGCTCAACTAGTCATTGATTTTTTAAAATAATTGCTCAATTGTGGTTGTATTTAGTTATTATTTCACTTATTATTGATGATTAACCCTAATCCTATGAAGGTAAATTCACTTGTATACAGTATGATAAGCCAAAACTCATCGGATCATGAAGCCACTCTAGATGTGCGCACACATGAGACAAGTTAATCTTCAAGTACCAAAGAACAATCTTCTCAGAAATTCATCACGACATAGCAATGCAATACTAGCAAACACTGAACTAAAAGATCGCAAACTTAAAACCATTAAACAATCAATTGGCTCTTTGAAATAAAAGAATGAACAATTCACACATTCACAAATCTTGCATAGATAGCAGATAAATCACACCATGAAAGAAGCACCAACTATATATATTGCATTAATGATCAAATCGACCTTCATTACATCATTCTATTAAAATTTATAGAGCTCTGCTCTTATTTTTGTAGCTAGGGTTTAGCTGCAACTAAAACTTCAAAGAAAATCTAAACTAGAGATTGCATTAAAGAAACTACTACTGAAACTTAGCTAAACTACCCTAGCACATAATTAAACCTCATGAATTAAAAAGCTTTGAATAAATTATGCATTAAATAACTCAAAAATAGAGCTCAAACTCGTGCATACAATAGATAATCTTCATGTTTCTATCCTTGATCCTTGGCTCCGGCTTCACCATGTGGACCCAACTAGAAGAGATCCCAAAATCATGCACAAATGATCCCAAAAAGGAAGCCCGGATGACTGGAAAATGATCTCTGAGATAACTGGAGTTAACTTTTGGATGTGCCAAAAAATGCCCAAATCCCAACAGTTGGTTCAAAAAACTCAAGGCCCAAAATTGACTAAGTACTAAGTCCTCCACCTCCAAAATTTTGGACTTCGGACCTTTCGGTGGCCAAAAAATCTCTAAGGCCGAAATGCCAAAAATCAGGCTCTACAAAAATGACTAAGTGTCAAAACTAGATTTTTGTACACAAAATTTGGCTGGACTGGGACTGAATGGTCATTGGCTGGGAGGCACTTCTGGATGTGCTTTCTTGAATCTATCCACAATCTCTAGCACTTCATCAAAGTCTGACATCTTAATCCCTTCAAGCACTTGTTTCTGCCTATCTCGGAAGTCAACCAACTCTTTTGCAAAACCCTTTATTTCTTCTTTGTGAGATTGCATTTTATGAATTTCTTCCTTCTGATAAAACATCTGTTGAAGGTCTTCTTTAGTCTTTACTCCTCGAAATGTCCCTAAGTATTGGTTGATGATATCATTCACCGAATATACAGTTTTCTCATCTTCTTCATCGAATAGATCTAGGTCTAGACCCTCAAAGAATTTATGCAACTCTTCTGTAAAGAGCATACTGTTGTCTCTCCTCTTATTCAATCTTTTGAGGACCTTTTTAAATATACCCAAAGCTGTTGTTATCTCCTCGATCCATTGCTCAAAACTATCCAACTCTGATCCTTCATATATCTTCACCAAAACTTGGAAGCATTGCTTCCTTATTATTGTCAACTCATCTAATACCTTTTGCCAATTCACGATTGTTTCCTCCACACCGTTTTCTTCACTCGTGATCTCCATCAAGGAAGCTATTCCTACAAAAATGCTTCGAAGAGGTATTAGAATCCTCCTAAGGGATAGACTAGAAAATTGTTCAAAATCTAGCTTCCAATCAATACAAGCCTATGCAAAAGAATGTGGTATATCTGTATCAATTCCCCCTTTCTTCTCCAAAATTTCTTGCAATGAGGCCTCAGGGTTATTAGGGTCAATTGGACCCGTTGTCTTCAAAATGAACCTCTTCATGGCTTCATTCTGTTCTACCAAAATCTTTATTCTTTCTTCATCTTTATCCATGAAGCCGAGAGCATGGTTCAATCCTAGAGTAGCCAAGGTTTTGCTACCTTCTTTGGTGGGTTCCCCTAAGTCTACCTCCTCCAACACATAGTTGTTTGGAGTGATCTTTCTTGTACTAGCATCCATCATGGGAATAGCTACCCATGCCTTCCATGTACCTTCTTGGTCTTGTGTCACATAGGACAATGTTCTTGCTCAGGTAATTGAGGCCATTTGGTGGAAGATTTTCCCTAGCACAGTCATATCAGCCTCATCATCTATGTACACTTTGACCCTTGGCTATATCTCCTTGGTGAACCAAGTGGGCTTGGAGAAAGCATTCAATGGCTCATACAGAGTAGCCAATGTGGAAGAGGTTTTTAGGTGTTGTGTTTCCATTTCCTCTTGACTTTCTTCTTCCTTTTCTATTTCCTATTCATCCCCTATATTCTTCTCACCTTCCTCCTATTTTTGTTCCTCTTCATTAGTTGTTTGTTTCTCATCAGCCATTTGTTCCTCTGTATCTGTTTGTTTTTTATCCTCCTTAGTGTGTGGCTCTTCTTCAGCCTATGATTCTCCTTGATCAGTGGGCTCCTCTGATCCTGTATCCTCTTCTCCTACTTTCTGCTCATTAGCTACATGTGTGTCCTTCTCAGGCTCTTGTGAGCTTTGAGGTGCTAAATCACCTTGGTTAGGAGGTGGAGTGGGAGTGAAAAAGGGAGTGGGTGAAGGCATTCAAGGTAGAGTTGGTGAGGGAACATGGGATGATGAAGGTTGTTGGGGCAGCGGAGTGGTCTGTATTGGAGGGGGAAGTGGAGTGGTAGGCAATGTTTGATGTGGAAATGGAGGTGGAGTTGGATGCAAAGGTGGAGGCAGAGGTGGAATGGATGAGACTAAGGGTACCTGTGTAGCTGTATCTTCTTTAGAGGTGACCCCAATAGAAGAGTCTTTACTTGGCTCTGTAGTCTCCTTTGGAACCTCGGCCATTTCGACATCAACTTGTCCTTGTGGATTTTGTTGTAGGTCCTCTCTTACCTTGCTATGTGGGACTGTGAATTGTGTGGGGAAAGAGTCAAAAGTTACCAACTCTCCTTAGACTAGGCCTTGTTCAGATTCTTGGAAACCATGTAGCCCTTCAAAATCCTTGATATCAAATTCATCATCACCCAAGGCATCTAGGTTTATGGGCTCCTCTTGAGTTGCCCCTCCGGTTTCTTCTAGATCATTATTCAGTCTTCTTCTCTTCTTCATGGACCCTATAGACCTTATCCTTCTACTCAGAGGGATGTCATCCAACTCAGCCTCATCTTCTTCTAATAGGGTGTCCATTTGTGTAGGCATGGAGCCTTTCTTTCTTTTGTATACATGGCCCTTGATTACTCCAGCTGGCTTGGGTCCTATGATTTTGAACTTTGTTTTCTTGGCCATGTTTGGAGAATCATGGCTACTGGATGAAGGCACATCTAGCAGTGTGATGCTCACTGTCATTCTAGTCTTGACCTTCTTGCAGTGCGTAGCCAAGCCATATGCGGTGGGGCATTTGTGCTTATATATAGTTTCTAGCTTCAGAGGAGCAGCCTCTTTGAAATGCAATTTCAATACCTTTTCTCCTTTTTTCTTTTCTTTAGAGGGGTGCTTTGGGAGTTGTTTCATTGGGAAATGATGGGCAATCCATGATCTAGTCACCTTGACCACATGTGAGGCTCTGAACTCAATGTCATCATTTTCATCTCAATCTACCTCTACATTCAGGATAACCCTTGTGTACACCTTATCTATGTTATATATAGAATCCAAAATGTTATCGGAGTTATCATCCACCACCTTTGGTGGAATTCTTAATGAAAGAGAACCTTGTACCAGCTCTAGACTCATCTAAAAATAGTCACTGACTCTTACTTCATAGTCATCTAAATGATTTTCCCAACGGTCCTCAATATCTGGTTCATGAATGTAATGTCTCCCCATTATGTGGCTGTAAGTACCAATGGGATCAAAATGAGGCCTCACCAAATTGTAGGTTGTTAGTGGGAATTCATCCCATTCCCAAGTCAGAGACTTGTAGACCTTCATATCTGACACACAGTGGGGGCTAATAGAAATGGGAAAATCCTAGCATTGCTTCTTCTTGTGCTTGATATGTTCATGTGTGTCAGATAGATGTCTTGTTATCTCCAGGAGGACTACCCTATCAGAAGGGTATCTTGGTAACTTCTTTGGTGCCAGGGTGCTTCCTACCACCCAAATGTAAGTGAAGGTCTGGAACTATATGTAGAATGCCCCAAGGGCCTTTACTTTTGCTTCTACTTTAGTAGACAACCTCTTGGCATAATATCCCTCAATGGAGCATATGATGGAAAATATGAAAGCATCATTGATAATTTTGAAATCCAGGCTATTATGTGTAAAAGTCTTTCCTCACCAATTGAGGATATAATGTAAATGGCCATGTCTTTTGTTCTCCCATCGCCCCAACTTTGATCAACCCTGGGTAAACTGCCCTTGTAGCTAGTAGATACAGGACATAAGATGTCATGTAGAAATGAGGATCTATCTTTACTCAAACCAATTTCTCATCAAAATTATCACTCAGAATGGAAGCCCAATCAAACCTAGCTTGCCTCTCCCTTATCTTTTGGATTAGTAAGATCATCCATGGCTCCACTTGAGAAGACTTTGCTAGTCTGTACACTCTACTGATCATTGTTATTGTAGATTAGATGTCCTCTTGCATATATCCCCTTCTCATGTCAATCCTATCTAGTTTGTTCTTGGGCAAAGATTGCATCAGATACTCATTATTCACTATGTTGTGGGCCCTTTGTATATCATTGTTGTAAAACTCCATCCCTTTGTTGATATGGAAATTGAAGAACATATTTACCCCTTTGGGCAAATGGAAGACATCTTCGATGTTGTCCGGCCCGAGGTCTAGAACTACCTCGCCAACACTATTTTTCACCATACGCTCATCGGGCACATAGTGACTAGCCAATGTGTTGATCAAATCTATTGATAGAATGGAAATTGGGTGAGTAGCTACATTCACTAGAGAATAGTGTACTAATGAAGTGCAGTCTTTCGAGTGCCCCACCGGTTGGGCACACTTGTTCAGGTAGTCATTCTAGCTCAGATTCCCAATGTCTATGTCTATTATGCCTACGTGAAAATTGGTCACCTTAGAAGGTGGATGGTACCCTTTGAATTGATATTTCATTGTTGGTGATGCTACTACATTTTCAGCCATATCTACATAGAGGAGAAGACATGGATCATTAACATGATAGGAGGAAAACTCAGAAAAAGCAAGTACACTATCAGAATTAAGCTCAAAAGGGGCCAAAGAAGACATTTTTGATCTTTCAGACTTTCATGGGTATGAGGCCTCTGAAAGGCCAAAAAGGCCGAAAAGAAGCTTGTTGAATCTATTTTGAAAACCCCCCTTTTGGCTCTTTCAGTGAATCGGAGGTGAGAAACCTTTCACAGGCCGACAAGGCCAAAAAGGTTGAAAATGATGAAAAGATGCCTTGGTAGTTTGTGCTTGAGGAGTTTCAGCGAGCCAGGAAAAAAAAATCTTCAGTGTACGAAAGGCTGAAAAGGCCGAAGATGCCGAAACCTGTACTAGGCATTCTTAGATGATAGGTTAGTCTTTCAGCATTTCAAAGGTGTATCATCTTAAAATAGAAGCACTTCCATGGTAAGAGTGTTTATCCCTCTAAGTAAGTGGTTTGGGGTCATGTGGAATGCCTTGAATGGATATTCAACTTGGATCTGGCTTTTCCCCCTGTTCTATCCCATTTTCCACTTCTTCCTAGCATTTTCCTAGCAATCTGGACTATGAATCTAAGGTTTTGGACCCTCAGGTCAAAGTCAACCTTATGAGGTCAAAGTCATCCTTGACCCTGACTAGGTCAGGGTCCACCTTGACCCTGACCTAGTCAAGTTGGAGCTCAACCTTGACCCTAAGGTCTGGGATCTTCAGGGTTAGCCTCTGGTTGCGGGATTTCATCAAAAACTTGTCTTTTCCCTCTTCAGGGCCACTATTTCTCAGATTAAGTGTCAAATTCTCAAATTAATATTTGAGGTGGACCTTTCTCAATATTTGTATAGGATTCCTAATTTATTATTGGAGATTAGCCTTTCTCGAGTTTTGTGCCTAATGCTCAAATTAACTTTGGGGTTGGCCTTACCTCAAATTTTGTGACAAGGCTCTTAAACAATTATTTTATTTCTATATTAAGGGTGGTCCCCTCCTAGAGTTTTGTGTCAAGAATTTAATTTGATTTCCTTTCCATGTGTACCTCTCTAGAGTTTTGTGCCATGGGCCCTTAATTAGTGTTTTCTACGAGGCCCCTCTTGTGCCCTAGATCACTATAAAAGGGAGCCTTCCTCTCTCATTTTCACATCTCATCACACAATCTCTCAAGCTCTCAAGTGCAAGCAAGCAAGAAGATCAAGCATTCAAGCCTTTAGGCATTCAAGCATCCAATTCATTAAGGAGATCCATTAGTAGCCTTTGAAGGATTCAAGCTCTATGGAGCTCTCTTGTTGAAGATTCCTCCATTTCCATTCAAGCCTCTTCCTTGTTCAAGAACCATTCAAGATTGGTGTTAAATATCTAAAGAAAATTGATTGGAGACATCCTATATTTGATTCTACATTCATCCATTCTTGTGGATTCAAGGATTCGAATCCTCCACAAGGGTTTCAACTCAAGCAAGGTGAATTGTTCCGTTTACTTTGTTTATTCTAGCAATTTTAATTCCATTTCAAGGTTAATTCCTAAATTGGGGTTTGACTGAGGGAAACCCCCCAAACAAACAACCCAAAACCCTCTTTTTCTTGTAGGTACAAGTGTTCGGATCTGAGAGTAGATTTGGATACCCTTTTCACCGAACTTCTAAGATCCATGAATAAAGTCAATGTTGACCTTGATTTTCTTGAGGTCATCCTTGACCTTTTATGAGGTTCAAGGTCAACCTAATCTCATCTCGAAAAAATATTTCTAGGTTTTGTAGATCTCGCAATTTTGGTTTGAGATCATGAGAATCAACAGTTTTTGAGATCGTTTGATAGGGTTTTCAGCTGATTCTTTTTCAGAGGTAAGTACCTTTATTTCTTAATTTCAATATTAGTCATCTATATTTACTTTCTATATCAATACAATTTCATGTAAGTGTAAAATATTGGCTTTGGGGTCTCTTTTATGTGCAAACCATTGTTCTAGGACCCCATACACTATTTTATCCTTTACAAGAGGATAGTGTGTTTTGGTGTGTGCCAACACTGAAATGGAAAAAAATGTGGAGGCCCCTAAAGAAACATCCCTCTACAGGTTTAGAAAGTTTCGGACGCTGAAGGTCCAAAACTAGGGTTTCTGAGTCGGACTCAAAAGTGAGTCTAACGATGAGTTTGACCAAAAACTCACCAAGGGGATGCAAGGTGACCACCTTGGTGATCCCCAAGGCCAAAAAGGATGACAAGACACAAACTAGACCTAAGGGAAGGGCCAAAAAGGCCAAAAAAAACACAAACCCTAAGCTGTGATAGGTCGAAAGGCCGAAACGCAAGAACTAAACTACGATTGAAAACAACAAAAGAAAAGAAGAAGGGAGGAGACAACCAATGTTAAAAAGAGACAAACACAAAGATGACCAACTAACACTGAAGAGCGAAGTGAAGGAAAGCAGCGTGCAAAAAAAGGCCAGAGGTGAGAGAGCGAGTGAAAAAAGTGAGTTGAAAAAAAACCTGCCTTTCCTTATATAGGTCATCCCGGTGGCTGACATAAGCACCCTGGTCATTCGACCTTTCAGCCTTTTTTGGGGTGTCAGACCTTTGAAAGGCTGAAAGCTCTGGAAGGCCGACTCCCCTTCTAGAATTTGACTTCTAAAACTTTGGACCTCTAACAAGTCCGAAAAGTGCCATGTCTGAGAAGGCCGAAAACTGAGTTTTCTCTAAAACTTTGCACCTTCGACCTTTCGCACTTTCGGACATCTGAAAGTGCGAAAGCGCGACAAGGCCAAAAAAAGACAAAAAAGCCAAAAACAAAAAGAACAGGGGACAAGAATCAAAACAAGTAGAAAGCAGGAGGGAGCCCCTTGAGGCCCAAAAGGCCAAAAGGGGAGTGTGTTTGTGGGACCACAATAAATAGCCCCGATAAAAGAAAGGGAAACAAAATGAGTTCCCCAAAGCCATTCTGCCTCAAAAAAGTCCCATCCTACAGTAAGCCAAGCATAAGATCTTTAGATCAGATAGTTTTCTAATCATTATCAAGATGAAGAACATCATAAGATCTACATCTAGTGTGTGAGCATGTGCATTCAAATTTCCTGAGAAATCCTTCGCTGAAAACCCCCGTTGATCATCAACCAGTCATTGCTAGTTCACTGCTCACAAATCTGAGGTCAATCATAAGTTAGTTTAACCTTGTTCTACTGCCAGGTGGGCATTTATAGCCCCAATAGAGACTGCTAAAGTCACCCTTCCCCAACTGTAGATGAGGTTTTAATGGAAATTTTAAACTTCATTTGGATGGCTCTTAGACTCGATTTGCATCCACTTCAAAACTGATTCTTTGAACCATTGCATTCTGAATAATTTGCCTTTGATTTCATTCATCTGCTATTTTAGTATTCCTTGCGGTTTTGTTAGATATTTTTCCTTTGCTCTATTTTCTTCTTTCTCTCTCTCTTTTTTTTTTTTTTGAAATTGGGGCAGCGCTTAGACTGTGCTACCCTAGCTTTGAGCATTTCTTTCTTTATCTCATCTTTACGCATTCCTCCTTTTATTTTCTTACTCTTTTCTTTTAGTCTATGTGCTAGTTAGGAAAGGGTTCTAACTTCTAGGCCTCCCTTGTGATCATGGGCATTTCCTAGCGCTAATTGGGCTCCCACTTGTGGGAGCCACATGACTCGAGATCCCTTTTAGATGTGCATTAGTGTTGAGGATGGTGGGTTTTGATGAACTCCCTTCAAGAAGTCTAAAAGAAAATGCCTTACTATTTTTAGCTCACTGCAAGATAGAACTACCTCAAAGATCCTGACAATGGAAAACCTTTATCTATTGCCTGAACTACTTGGAACGGACCGCTCAAAACTCGAAAGCACTTACCCCCTGCAAACAAAGACCCAAAGAAAAGACATGGAAAATTGGACCGAAAGGAAAATGAAGAAAAGATGCTAAAGTATAGGAATATACAGTAAAATACAAGGGGCCAACTAAGACCCAAAGTAGTGCTTCAGAAACTAGCCATTGACCGGAAAAGGGAAGAATTATCCTTTAAGAGAACTAATCTGAAAAGTATTTTCTCCTAGAATTTCAGTGATCTGGAAAGGGCCTATCCACAAGCGTTGAAACTTGGTGTGGCTGCCTAGTTTTTCTTTTTCCTTGTCCCACATTAAGACCAAATAGGAAATTCAAAAGGCTTTTATGGTATCTCTTTTGTCAAACCATCGCTTGACAACAACTTGGTGTTTGGCCACATGTTCTAGAGCCATACTTCTTTTTTCTTCAAGGTCTAGTAAGTTCATCAGACAAATTTGCACCCGGTCCTCACCCTTGACATATTGATCCATGAGTCTTAAAATGGGAATTTTTAGGTTCATCAGAAAGACAGGTTTTAGACCATAGACCAGCTAGTAGGGAGAAGTCCCCAAAGTGTTCTTAATTCTCACTCAATCCATCCATAGAGCATATTTCAACTGAGTGTGCTAGTCTCTAGGATTGTAATCTAAGAGGTGCTTGATTACTGTTGTTAAGTTCTTGTTGGTTGACTCAGCAACTCCATTCCCTTGTGGGTAGTAATTGGATGAGAATTTTAGAATTACCTAGTTTTCAAAGGCCCATTGAATGAGGCTTGCAGATGAAAAGTAGGGGGCATTATCTCATACCAAGAAAAAGGGCATGCCGAACCTCGTGATGATGAACTCTTCCAAGAATTTGGTGATCACCTCAGTGGTACAATTTTTTATAATCTATGCCTCCGTCCAGTGCATGCAGTAATTAGTTGTAGTCAAAATGTATTGGTGGCCTGCAAAGGATAGAGGATTGATCATTCCCATAAAATCCAGCTCCCATTGGGCGAATGGGTGCACTTTGTACACTGGCTATAGGGGCATCGCCAGATGTTTCTCTCGAATGACACTGGTTTTGAAAACATGACAAGAGTGCAGATGTTCATGAGTATCTTTGAAAAAATTTGGCCAGTAATAGTCAGATCTTAGTATGTAATGAGCTATAGCTTCTGCTGATCCGTGCCCAGTACCATACTTTCCATAAAATTTTGTGAGAACCTGTTCAGCTTTTGTTTGATCTAAACACTGTAGGTACAGTCCATCATAATTGCATTTGTAGAGCTTCCCATTTTTCAACATGTATGGATTTCTCTTATTCTTTAGTGCTCTCTATTGGGAACCATTCAATCCAACTGGGCAATAATTTTGCAACAAGTAGTAAACTATGTCTTGATGCCATATGTCAGTGACTATTCCTTCGTTGGTGTACACTTGGCACACCAAGCCTTGTTTTGTTTCAGCCATCATCCTAGTAAGACACTGTCCTCTCACTAATTTCATCGATTAGATCTCAATGTCAAATTCCTATAATATTTCCATCCACTTTCCCCTTCATTCTCCTAGTTCATTTTGCATCAGTAGAGACTTGACTGCTGGATCTCGAACAATAGAGATGACTTTGCTCTGAAGGATATAGTGTCTAAATTTCTTAACAGCCTTAACCAAGGAAAAATATTGCTTATCCAAATTTGGATATTTGAGCTCTGCGTTCTTTAGGGGATAGCTCATGAAAGCTATCGATCATTCATCTTCTCCTTCTTTCTTCTGTGTGAGGATCCCTGCACATGAATGTTCTGAAGCAAAGAAGTAAACCTTGAATGGAAAGAGATAATCGGGGCTGACTAGAACTGGGGTAGTGGCAATGGACATCTTGATTTCTTTGAAGGCCTCTTTAGCTTGAGTGCTCCATTTGATTTTAGCATCTTTCTTCAACATATCATTTAATGGATGCACCATTTTTGCAAACCCACTGATGAACTTCCTGACGAAGTTGATTTTCCAAAAGGACTTCAACTCCTTTCGACTATTTGGTGGAACCAATTTGAGGATAGCTTCGACCCTTTTGGGGTCAATTGAGATGCCTATCTCAAATATGATATGCCCGAGGAGTTTTCCTTGAGTCACCCCAAAGACACACTTCTTAGGATTTAATGAAATTCTGTAACGTCGACACCTCTTCAAGACTTTTTGTAAATCTTCAATGTGGTCCACTCAGTTCCTAGAGAAAACTATGAGATCATCCATATAGATAACAATGCATTTGTTAACCAGACGCTTGAATGCCTCATCCATAGCCCGTTGGAAAGTGGCTCCCACGTTGATCAGACCAAATGGCATACAATGATAAGAAAATGTCCCCCATTTCATAGTGAAAGCCATTTTCAAGTGATCTTCTTCTTTCACCATAACTTGGTTGTATCTAGAGTAGCCATCTAGAAAAGACATCATTTGAGAACCGTTGACCACCTGTAGCACTTTGTCAAGGGATGAAAATGGGTAATTGTCCTTTTGAGAGGACCTGTTCAAGTTTCTGAAGTCTACACAAAGCCGAACCTCTCCACTTTTCTTCCTCATAGGGACAAGATTGGCAACCCAAGTTGAATGTTGAATGGGAAAAATTATCTTGGTGTCGAGAAACTTTTGCACCTCCTTTTGGATTACTGGCTAGATGATCAGGATTAATTTTTCAAAATTTCATATGTTTTAGTAAATTACAATTTTGAGGGTCTTCGGTGCATTTCCAAAATTTTGTTCAAGATTATTTGAATACCTTTCTAGTGCATCAAATGGTTTGTAATTCAGAGCTAGGATGAGAAAGTTATGCCTTCTCCAAGTGGACCTAAATTTTATATATAGTTTTTGATAAATTTTGATAGTTGTAATAGTTTAATTGTAATAAATATTATGATGACTCTTCATTTCGATTCCAAGGGATTTGTGTGACCCTTGGGATCCATCCAACTTGTATAAACTCCAATTTTGAATAGAATGGAGACACTTTTTGGCTTGTAATCTTGTTGTTAGTCTTTTCATCTTTTATGTCAAATTTCACAATACTGCAGGTTTCACACCGGGTATTGTAATCTGATTCATAATTCAGATCACTAGATCACAAGGTTCACCGATCTTTGTCTCTAGCAGAAAGGTTTGGCATTTGGATTCAAAGGAATGTTGTGAATGATAACGCTAGGATCATAGGTTTTCAAATCTTCATAGCACCATGCTATGACGTCTTTGTATTTAGTGAGTAACTCGACCATCTATTTCTTTTCTTCTGGTGTGAAAACTTTGCCTATGCGGACCTCCCTAGGTTCGAGTTGCATACCCAAGTTGTAGAGCTCACAATCATCTCTTCCCACTACTGGTGTTTTCCCTCTTTCTGGAGCATGTTCATCTTTATCAAAAATTCTCTCTAGAGATACCATACCTTTCAGAATGGAATTGGTTTTCAAGTTCAAAATCCCTAAGTCATATGACTCTTCTATTTCATCCTCTTCTTCATCAATGCTCTGCTTGTCAAAGATCCCTGCATTCATAATGAATTCCAATATTTGTTGATCATCTTGAAATACTTGGAAGTTTTTGATGTTGTCAGGGACTACCGGTATAGCCACTAGTTCCATAGACAATTTCTTCAATTTGGATTTCTCTAGTGGTTGTAAAGAGCTTGCAGATACTGCTAAAGTGTCGATGATAGTATTCTTTCTTCTTGGGATGGTCTGAATATTAAAGGCTTCAAAATCTTTGATTAGGTCCTAGACGTAGTTGTGGTACGAGACCAATCTGCTAGACTATCAATTGTGAGTCACCTTCTACTACTATTGCTTTCACTTTCTTCTCATGTGCTAGGAGGAGACCCTAAAGTAGAGCCTCATACTCGGCAACGTTGTTGGTGCAGTAGAATTGTAGTCACTAGGCAGCGTAATATGAACCCCCTTGAGGGTTAACTAATTCAATCCCAGCCCTTGCTCCTTGTTTACACTTGGAGCCATCGAACCAGAGTTTCTAGACCAAGTGATTCTTATTGAAAGATGTTTTAACTTGGGGTTCTAGAGTCACCTCTAGAAGGGGTGTCTTGATTTGGGGTTCCACAATAACTGTGGGTGATGATAGGCCTTCTGTATTCAAAACTTCCAATTTCCCTTCATCTAGATATTCCCTTTTTGAAAGTGGAATCCACTTCATCTTTTTCTTAGCCTTGGCATCGTGCCAAACATCATGACATGGAGGTAGGCAACCTTCATCAGAAGAACTCCACTCTTCTTGTATAAAGTGTTCAACCATGGGACCCTAAGGTTCTTTGCTGAGGGGAGATCCATCCTCTCTTGAATGCTTCATTGCATCCCTTGTAGCCCTGGATGCACTAGACATCTGACTTATTACTTGGGCTACTATCTCCTAGTAGTCTTGGCATGAAAACTCTGAATGGTTTGTTTAATGAAGATGAAAATACCCTAGTAGCATCAGTATGTTTGGGTCAGCGTCTTGGCCAAGATGCCTAATGTTTTTTATAATGCCATTTATGAATTCTATGAGAATCTCCTCAGGGATCCAGGTACTTACTAACCCCTGGATAGGGCTACTATTCGAACCTTTTTCTTCTTTGAGATGGAATGAGAAGGCCTTGTCAAAGTGATATGCTCCTAGATCAGCTTTTGAGAATACGACCTCATGTAGGGCATTGTACTCAATTATCATTTGTTTGAGCTTGGGCTCTACATCAATCTTAATCTAGTTATTGAGCCCTTTCCATGGCAACCAAAGTTGGGTAAAGTCCGTAGAGAACCATCCTCTCAAAGATCAGGTCCATTCTCTACTGAGCAGCATGCCATAAGTTTCTGGGATGTCCACCACATGTATGTGAATGAAATCTTGGATCCTAGGTTCATCTTTCAATTGTATATGCATATCCTTTAAGACTCCAATGAATCTAACCTCTATTTTGTCAAGTTGGATCACCACTCTATTAGTCGACTGGGGGCTCATTCCTAATCTTTGGCATATAGACAATGGAATCATGTTACATGAAGCCCCTAAGTCAATCAAATAGTTTTGCAAATTCCTTCCAAATATCTTGAGGCTAAGCAAGAACGGGGGTACTTCTACCCTATTCTTGAACATAGTCGGTATCGCCTCTGCAGCATTCATGTTGGATACATTCTTGGTATTATTACTAGATGAGGCTGATTTGGAATGATCCAGGGACTTCAAGAGAGCCTCTCTTTGAGTAGGAAAACTTTATAGCATGTCATACATTGACATATTTGTTTTAAATTTCTTTAGTTCCTCTACTGCGCTGTATTTTTCGTTGGCCTAGACTGGATTTTTTAACATAGTAGGTTGGTGTTGCATCTTCTAAACAACAATGGCACCAGGTTCCATCGGGTGAATAGGATTATTGCTAGCCTTTGGATTAGGTAGAGTAGGCTGCATACCTAGGGGAATGTCACCAGTCAGAGGTTCTCTTCTACTTCTTAGGTTGTAGGTATTTCTGTTATTGTTCTGGAAAGCATGGACCTCAAAATACTCTAGCTGATTGTCTTGGTTGAATGGGAAGACAAATTCTTCCTTTGCAATGTTATCGATTGAGGTTCCCCCCATACTTGGATCATATGAATCAAAAACCATGGCACTGAAGTGAGTCTAAGAACTCTCAAGATCATGGGCTTGTTGGTTATCAGACTCGCTCCTATATTCATAATCTGGTTGGTGCATGCTAGGACCTTGGGCAAAGTTAGCTTCCAATGAGCTGAAGAAATTGGCATTATCTGCGAGTATGCTCCCATTATTTGGACATGTTTTCCACATTCTATTTTTCCATTATTTTCTAAAATATTTGTCTTGAGAGCCATTCCCATAACCTCCTCCATTGTTATTATTGTTGTTGCTATAGTTTCCATAATTACAATTCTAATTTTGAGAGTACGTATTCGGGGCAGCAGTTGGGCATTGGTAATTTCCTTGATTCGGAGAGGCATTGAGCTTCATCTAGGTGATTTCTCCAGTTAACTAGGATAATGTCTTCTTCATAGCATCTAATTCATTCACTAGTGCATGGTCTGGCTCATTTGGGACATAAACCTTTTGTTCACACAAGGCAGCCTTATGTGTATCATACCCTGGGTAAGTGATAGCTAGTGGTGGGGTAGCAGCGTATGGAGTGGGTATCGGGTTGAGCCTTGGCACCTGTTGCACTGAAACTTGATTATTCACTGCGAATAGACCGGTCATAGCAATGTTCCTTGGTGCTGGTGGAATGCCATAATTTCCCCTGGTGGTAGCCTTTTCATAAATATAGACATTAACAGGTCTAAGGCTTGTAGGTACACTTGTATGGCAGCCCCAACTAGTACAATGTAAGGAGCCTCAAGCTTCTGATACATTTTATGAAAATGATGGCTGAACATAGCAATAGATTCATTGAGATCCTTCCTCACTGAGATGAACTAGTGATGGATAGTTGCTGGATCCGCATATAATTTGAACTGATTAAGGAACTTCATCTCAAATTCATTGCATGTGGGAATAGACCCATGTGGCAAGTTCAAATACCAATTATATGCAAATTCCCCTAGTGTGTAGGGGAAGAGGCGGTAAATGACATCTTGATGAGCAATCTCTTTTCGATTGCATAATTCCTTGAAGGGTGGACATGTTCTTTCGCTATCCTGGATTCTCCATAGATGAAGCGTGGACAAAATTTCTCAAGATTTTTGGGCAGCTGATGGAGCTATCCTTGTAAGTTCAATGGTGAACTTTGGGCATTTGTGAAAAATTCCATTGGAGCTAGTGGTGGAGGAGTAGTAGGTGAGGCAACAATGGTTGGAAATGGAGGAAGATTCAGATGATCCAAAGTACCCTCTCCATGCTTTGTTCTATTGCTGGGAGGTCTGTGAAACTTTGTAAGTTCAAGGAAATCCCCTTTGTCGGGTGAAGATCTAAGGACTCATTGAAACCTCTTGGGAGAGAATGATCCAATATTCCAAGGTGTCCCTTTTGGGGTCCCTCTTTCTAGCGCCACTTCTGTTGAGCGTCATTTTTACATGAAGACAACGGCTAGGAATTTACACGAGAAAATTCCCCTCTTAAAAGACTGATGGAATCAATCTCAAGGTTCCTTCTGGTTGGGTCTCAACTGCTTGGATAGCTCAATGGAAGAAAAATATGAATCTTTTAACAAGGAGGCCTTTTCTAGTTCTTCTCTTAAGGGAAACTACAAAACCAACTTTTGGATTCCACAATATCTCTCTTTTTTGATACGATTTTTAGATTTAGGAATAGAAACAATGCTGATTTAATTAATCTACTGAAAAAGAACTTTCAAGGAGGGTTAGAAGATGTAAGGTAACAAGAGATTTTGAATGAAATTGATGAAAAGAAACCTAATGGACATATGCTAGCATCACACCACCATGCGAATTAAATAACCAAGAAGATGAAGAAACCCACAAAACAAAGATCATATCATGTCATAATCTTCAGCTAAATGGATGCAATCATCAATGGAATCGAACAAATGCAAATGTATGATAAGCCAAAACTCATCAGATCACGAAGTCACTCTAGATGTCGCACACGTGAGACAAGTTAATCTTCAAGCACCAAAGAACAATCTTCTCAAAAATTCATCATGACACAACAATGCAATACCAACAAACACCAAACTAAAAGATTGCATACTTAAAACCATTAAACAATGAATTGGCTCTTTGAAATAAAAGAATGAGCAATTCACACATTCACAAATTTTTCATAGATAGCAGATAAATCACACCATGAATGAAGCACCAACTATATATATTGCATTAATGATCGAATTGACTTTCATTACATCATTCTATTACAATTTATAGAGTTCTGCTCTTATTTTCATAGCTAGGGTTTATCTGCAACTAAAACTTCAAAGAAAATCTAAACTAGAGATTGCATTAAAGAAACTACTACTAAAACTTAGCTAAACTACCCTAGCACAGAATTAAACCTCATGCATTACAAAGATTTGAATAAATTATGCATTAAATAACTTAGAAATAGAGCTGGAACTCATGCATGCACTTGATAATCTTCACATTTTTGTCCTTGATCCTTGGCTCTGGCTTCTCCACGTGGACCCAACTAGAAGAGATCCCAAAATTATGCACAAATGATCCCAAAAAGGAAGCCCGAATGACTGGAAAATGATCTCTGAGATAACTGGAGTTAACTTTCGGACGTGCCAAAAAACACCCAAATCTGGACAGTTGGTCTGAAAAAATCAAGGCCCAAAATTGACTAAGTACTAAGTCCTCCACCTCCAAAATTTTGGACTTCGGACCTGTCAGTGGCCAAAAAATCTCTAAGGCCGAAATGCCAAAAATCAGGCTCTACAAAAATGACTAAGTGTTAAAACTGGATTTTTGTACACAAAATTTGGCTGGACTAGGACTGAATGCTCACTGGCTGGGAGACACTTCTGGATGTGCTTTCTTGAATCTATCCATAATCTCCAACACTTCATCAAAGTCCAACATCTTAATCCCTTCAAGCACTTCTTTCAGCCTATCTCGGAAGTCAACCAAATCTTTTGCAAAACCCTTTATTTCTTCTTCGCGAGATAGCATTTTTTGAATTTCTTCCTTCTAATAAAACATCTGTTGAAGGTCTTCTTTAGTCTTTACTCCTCAAAATATCCCTAAGTATTGGTTGATGATATCATTCACCAAATATATAGTTTTCTCATCTTCTTCATCAAATAGATCTAGGTCTAGACCCTTGAAGAATTTCTGCAACTCTTCTGCAAAGAGCATGCTATTGTCTCTCCTCTTATTCAATCTTTTGAGGACCTTTTCAAATATAGCCAAAGCCATTGTTATCTCCTTGATCCACTACTCAAAACTGTCCAGCTTTGATCCTTCATATATCTTCACCAAAACTTTAATGCACTGCTTCCTTATTACTGTCAACTCATCTAATACCTTTTGCCAATTGACGATTGCTTCCTCCACACTATTTTCTTCGCTCATGATCTCCATCAAGGAAGCTATTCCTACCAAAATGCTTTGAAGAGGTCTAAGAATCCTCATAAGGGATAGACTGGCGAATTGTTCAAAATCTAGCTTCCAATCGGCACAAGCCTATACAAAATAATGTTGTATATCTATAGCAATTCACCCTTTCTTCTCCAAAATTGCCTATAATGAGGCATCAAGGTTATTAGGGTCAATTGGGCCCACTATCCTCAAAATGAACCTCTTCATGGCTTTATTCTATTCTACCAAAACCTTTAAATCCATGAAGCTGAGAGCATGCTTCAATCCTAGAGTAGCCAAGGTTTTGCTACCTTCTTTGGTGGATTCCCCTAAGTGTACCTCCTCCAACACATAGTCATCTACAGTGATCTTGCTTGTATTGACATCCATCATGGGAACAACCGCCTGTGCCTTCCACCTACCTACTTGCTCTTGTGTCACATAGGAGAATGTTCTTGCTTGGGTTATTGAGGCCATTTGGTGAAAGGCTTGCCCTAGCACGGTCATATCAGCCTCATCATCTGTGTACACTCTGACCCTTGGCTATATCTCCTTGGTGAACCAAGTGGGCTTGGAGAAAGAATTCAATGGATCATATGGAGTAGGAAGTGTGAAAGAGGTTGTCAGGTGTTCTATTTCCATTTCCTCTTGACTTTCTTCTTCCTTTTCTATTTCCTGTTCATCCCCTATATTCTACTCACCTTCCTCCTATGTTTGTTCCTCTTCATCAATTGTCTACTTCTCATTAGCCATTTGTTCCTCTGTATCTATTTGTTGTTTCTCTTCCTTAGTGTGTGGCTCTTCTTCAACTTGTGATTCTCCTTGATTAGTGGGCTCCTTTGATCCTGTATGCTCTTCTCCTACTTTCTGGTCATTAGCTGCATGTGCACCCTTCTCAGGCTCTTGTGAGCTTTGAGGTGTAGAATCACCTTGGTTAGGAGGTGGAGTTTGATTGATAAAGGGAGTGGGTGAAGGCATTCGAGGTGGAGTTGGTGAGGGAACATGGGATGATGAAGGTTGTTGGGGCAGCGGAGTGGTTTTTATTGGAGGGGGAAGTGGAGTGGTAGGTGATGTTTGATGCAAAAATGGAGGTGGAGTTGGATGCAAAGGTGGAGGTGGAGGTGGAATAGATGAGACTAAGGGGACCTGTGTAGCTGTATCTTCTTCGGAGGTGACCCCAATAGAAGAATCTTTACCTGGCTCTGCAGTCTCCTTTGGAACCTCGGCCATTTCAACATCAACTTGTCCTTGTGGCTTTTGTTGTAGGTCCTCTCTTATCTTGCTATGCAGGACCATGAATTGTGTGAGGAAAGAGTCAAATGTTACCAACTCTCCTTGGACTGGGACTTGTTGTTCAGATTCTTGGAAACTATGTAGCCCTTCAAAGTCTCTGATATCAAATTCATCATTGCCCAAGGCATCTAGGTTTATGGGATCCTCTTGAGTTGCCCCTCTGATTTCCTCTAGATCATTATTCAGTCTTCTTCTCTTCTTCATGGACCCTACAGACCTTGTCCTTCTACTAAGAGGGATGTCATCCAACTCAGCCTCATCTTCTTCTAATAGGGTGTCCATTTGTGTAGGCATGGAGCCTTTCTTTCTTTTGTATACATGGCCCTTGATTGCTCTGGCCGGCTTGGCTCCTATGATTTTGAACTTTTTTTTCTTAGCCATGTTTGGAGAATCATGGTTACTAGATGAAGGTACATCTAGTGGCGCAATGCTCCCTATCATTCTAGTCTTGACCTTCTTCAAGTGCGTAGCCGAGCCATATGTGGTGGGGCGTTCATGCCTATATACGGTTTCTAGCTTCAGAGGAGCAGCCTCTTTGAAATGTGGTTTCAATACCTTTTCTCCCTTCTTCTTTTCTTTAGAGAGGTGCTCTAGGAGTTGTTTCATTAGGAAAGGATGGGAAATCCATTATCTAGTCACCTTGACCCTATGTCGGGCTCTGAACTCAATGTCATCATTTTCATCTCGATCTACCTCTGCATTCAAGATAGCCCTTGTGTACACCTTATCTATGTTATATATAGAATCCAAAATGTTATTGGAGTCATCATCCACTATCTTCTATGGAATTCTTAATGAAAGAGCATCATGTGCCAACTCTAGACTCATCTGACAATAGTCACAGACTCTTAGTTCATAGTCATCTACACAATTTTCCCAATGGTCCTCAATATGTGGTTCATGAACTTAATGTCTCCCCATTATGTGGCTGTAAGTACCAATGGGATCAAAATGAGGCCTCACCAAATTGTATGTTGTCAGTGGGAATTCATCCCATTCCCAAGTCAGAGACTTGTAGACCTTCATATCTAGCACACAGTGGGGGTTGATAGAAATGTGAAAATCCTAGCAATGCTTCTTCTTGTGCTTGATATGTTCATGTGCGTTAGATAGTTGTCTTGCTATCTCTAGGAGGACTACCCTGTCAGAAGGGTATCTTGGTAACTTCTTTGGTGCCAAGGTGCTTCCTGCCACCTGAATGTAAGTGAAGGTCTGAAACTATATGTAGAATTCCCCAAGGGCCTTTAATTTTGTTGTTGCTTCAGCGGACAACGTCTAGGCATAATCTCCCTCAATGGAGCGTATGATGGAAAATATGAAAGCATCATTGATAATTCTAAAATCTGGGCCGTTATGTGTGTAAAAGTCTTTTCTCACCAATTGAGGATACAATGTAAATGGCCATGTGTTTTGTTTCCCATCACCCTAACTTTGATCAACCTTGGGTAAACTATCCTTGTAGCTAGAAGATACATGACATAAGTCATCATGTAGAAATGAGGATCTATCTTTACCTGAACCAATTGCTCATCAAAATTATCGCTTAGAATGGAAGCCCAATCAAACCTGGCTTGCCTCTCCCTTATCTTCTGGACCAGTAAGATCATCCATGGCTCCAGTTGAGAAGAATTTGCTATTTCATACACTCTACTAATCATTTTTATTGTAGGTTGGATGTCCTCTTGCATATATCCCCTTCTCATGTCAATCCTATCCAGTTTGTTCTTGGGCAAAGACTGCATTAGATACTCATTATTCACTATGTTGTGGGCCCTTTATATATCTTTGTTGTAGAACTCCATCCCTTTTTTGATATGGAAATGGAAGAACTTATCTACCCCTTTGGGAAAATGGAAGACATCTTCGATGTTATCCAGCCTAAGGTCTAGAACTACCTCGCTAATGTTGGTTTTCACCATATGCTCATCAGGCACATAGTGACTAGTCAATGTGTTGATAAAATCTACTGATAGAATGGAAACTTGGTGAGCAACCACGTTCACTAGAGATTAGTGTACTAATGAAGTGCAGTCTTTTGACCACCCCACCAACTAGGCACACTTGTTTAGGTAGTCATTCCAGCTCACATTCCCAATGTCTATGTCTATTATGCCTATGTCCAAATTGGTCACCTTAGAAGTTGGATGGTAGCCTTTGAATTGATATTTCATTGTTGGTGATGCTACTACCTTTTTGGTCATATTTGTAGAGAGGACAAGACATGGACCAGTAACATGATAGGAGGAAAACTCAGAAAAAGCAAGTACACTGTTAGAATTAAGCTCAAAAGGGGCCAAAGAAGACATTTTCAGCCTTTCAGACTTTCGGGGGTGTGAGGCCTCCGAAAGGCCGAAAAGGAGGAAAAGAAGCTTGTTGAATCTATTTTGAAAACCCCCCTTTCAGCTCTTTCGATGAATCAGAGGTGAGAAACCTCTCCTAGGTCGACAAGGCCAAAAAGGATGAAAAGGCCGAAAAGATGCCTTTGTAGTTTGTGCTTGAGGAGTTTCGGTGAGCTGGGAGAAAACAATATTTGGTGTGCAAAAGACTAAAGATGCTGAAACCTGTACTTGGTATGCTTAGACGATAGGTTAGTCTTTTGGTGTTTTAGAGGATAGTGTGTTTCAATGTGTGCCAACATCGAAATGCCAAAAGGTGTGAAGGACTTGGAAGAAATGCCCCTCTGCAGGTTTAGAAAGTTTCAGACCCCAAAGGTCTAAAACTAGGGTTTCTCAGTCAGACTCAAAAGTGATTCTAACGATGATTTTGACCAAAAACTCACCAAGGGGATGGAAGGTGACCACCTTGGCAATCCCCAAGGCTGAAAAGGCTGACAAGACACAAACTAGACCTAAGGGAAGCACTGAAAAGGCCAAAAAACACACAAACCCTAAGCTATGACAAGCCAAAAGGCCAAAATGCAAGACCTAAACTACGACTGAAAACAATGAAAGAAAAGAAGAAGGGAGGAGACAACCAACCTTAAAAAGCGACAAACACAAATATGACTAGGTAACACCGAAGAGCGAAGCGAAGGAAAGCAGCATGCAAAAAAAGGTCAAAGGTGAGAGAGTGAGTGGAAAAAGTGAGTTGAAAAAAACCCACCTTTCCTTATATAGGTCATCTCGGTGGTTGACGTAAGCACCCTGGTCATTCAGCCTTTTGGCATTTTTAGGGGTGTCAAACCTCCAAAAGGCCAAATTCCCTTCGGGAATCGAACCTCCAAAACTTTGGACCTCCGACAAGTCTGAAAAGGTGCCATGTCTGAGAAGGCTAAAAATTGAGTTTTCTCTAAAACTTCACACCTCTTTCCTTTCACACTTTCAGACATCCAAAAGTGTGAAAGTGCGACAAGGCCGAAAAGGCCGAAAAACTGACAACAAATCTAGAAACAAAAAGAATAGAGGATAAGAAGCAAAACAAGTAGAAGGTAGGAGGGGGCCCCCTGAGGCACAAAAGGCCAAAAGGGGAGCGTGGTTGTGGGACCACAACTAGTGGGCTCTGTCACCTTGACTTTATTTTAGGGTACTTGAGCTATGGGCACAGTAGGTGGATACATGTGCCTATTCATAAAGACCTTCTAAAAGGTTTTCTCTATTTCCTTGGCAACTAACTCAAGATTTTTATCCATTATATTCAATGTTCTTGTCTTGGTCCATAGGTGAGGCTTCACCAGATCTAACAATAAATTTTTCTCTTCTAGCTCACATACTAGAAGGGTTTCATCTAAGATCTTTTCTCTTATCCTTAGATCTTCTTCAATAACATGTCTCTTTTGGAACTCTAAGATATTCCATACATTATCAAGAATCATAGTCTTCAACTCTAGGACTATCTTCTTAAACTTTAACATATGTTTAAAAATCATTCCATGTATCTTTGATTTGTCAATCTCACTATATTTTTCATAGAACTTTCCTACTTGATCAATCCTACCTTCATCAATGATTCTTGTACTTAGCATATTGAGACTAGGTTTGAAACTTACTTTAGGAGGTGCTTGAGTGTTCCTTCTGTTCCTTGTTACTCTTGAGGATGGATGCCCAATGCTGATTTCTTTCTTCCTCTTAGGCATTGCCTTGTACTCAAGAGGATCAGTAAGGTCCATGGTTTCTTTGGGCACAGAAGGAGTAACATCAGTATTACCCTTCTGAATATCAAAATTTTCTATCTTCACCTTCTTTAGCTTAGGATCTTCTGATTCAGTCTTTGCTATTGTTGCGTTCTCAATTTCCAAAGCAATCTTTTGTTCCCTTGCCTTTTTTAGGTCTTCTTGAGACACTCCATGAATTCTCAAGATCTCTGAGGCAACCTTAGCAACCTTCCTTTTTGTTTCTGTGCTATTTAACACTACATCAACTTCTCTTATTTTCTCCTCATAGGTTCCCCATCTTGGCTCATTAGGGTCTTTAGGTGTTGACAATAGAACTTGAGCATAAGCCTCTAGAATAGGCTCTTCCACTTCATATCCTAGTGGATGAATCCACTTTGTTCTTGGTTCAACTACCTCCATGCATGTTGTGTTTGTCTCAACCATGAAACAAATATTTTCCTTGTACTTTTGAACTATTTTCTTTGGAATTCCGTATCTCATCTGCATCTTGATTCTAAATGTCTTCAACTCCAGTGTCATGTATTCTTTTAGAGTGCTGTCAGTAGATGCCTTGAAGGATATATGTGGCATGGTAGGAATAGTCTTGTCTAGGTATGAATCTGACACCTTTCCAATAATATGGAAGTACATATAGATAATTAGGGACCCAAACCTAAATATCTTGGTCTTGTCATGCTTAATTTCCTTAATGTTATCTATCAGTTGTGCATGCAGGATCTCACACAAATTGAA
Source organism: Chamaecyparis obtusa (assembly GCA_027943335.1). Taxonomy (NCBI): domain Eukaryota; kingdom Viridiplantae; phylum Streptophyta; class Pinopsida; order Cupressales; family Cupressaceae; genus Chamaecyparis; species Chamaecyparis obtusa. The sequence goes on along the minus strand of BSBK01002047.1, from coordinate 524,015 downwards.
CTCATCATTCTCTTTCACAAGTCTTATGGCTGCAAGAATTGTGGCCGCAAACACATTGTTCACCCTGCTGGTGTGTTGGAACCTGTAACCTAGTATCATGGACATCAATTTGATGTCATCTTGCTCAATAGGCTCTATGGTCATTCCGCGCCTATCACTTCTTGACTTGCAGGTTTTCTCAACAAGTTTTCTCACATCTTTTCTAGCTGAAAAAATGGTGCCTATCTTAGAGAGGCCTATCATCTCATGAATTAGGTCACTAGTAATTTTGATCGACACTTCACCTATCCAAAACAGGTCATCATGAATCCTGCTTAGTAGAATCTTGATCCAATCTGATTCGTAGATCTCATATGCTGTAAGATACTCCACTATAGGGTGATTATTCCACTACATATACTCATCCATGAAGGTTTTGTATGGTTTCAACATAGTTTTGATGTGTGCTCTTAATCTATCCAATCCTAATGGTTCTTTCTTATAGTGAATGTATGCCCTAATATCCTCAACATGCATAACACCCATAGGCATGCGGGAGAATGCCCCTTCTAGGTCATCTAGAGTGGATTTGAATGGCTACCTCTTAAATCATATCTTTTCTTCTTTGCAACATCAAATACTATAGGATTATCCATCACTTACTTGTATAACACTTTCTCAAAGGTTTCCAAGAGATTCTGAGTTAGCGTGATGAACTAGGGTTTCTGCAACTGATCAAATGCACAACAAGTCACTTGATGAATCAAACTGAAATCCTTCTCAATCAATTGCTAGGGATCTTCTACTCTTCAATCACTTTGAATTCAAATGCAATGAGAGATTTAAAAACTTATGTGTACTTTAAAGTAGAAAATCTTCCATTAATGCTTGTCGCGTAAACCAGGCTGTCACTTAAAAATTTCTATCTTTCATTCTGCAAACAATTAGCTAGTGCACTCTTGCACATAGGTTCTACTAGTCTCCACAACCTTAAGTCCAAAGGTGCATAATTTGAGAGTGAGTATACCAGACGTGTAGGGGGCTAGAGCTAAATTAGCTCCCCCTATGACCTTGAGGGCCATTCATGCATATGTAGAGGGTGCATCCACTGTGGATGCATCCAATACATACTCATCAACCTTTTCCTTCTTTTCTTCTGACCAAATCAAGCTCGCATCTTCTGAAGATTTCAAAAAATTTACTTCTCCTTCGGGATCCAATACTGGCTCTTTGGGATTTTTAGGGCTTTCTTGACCTTGCATCCTTGATTTGAAAAGCTTTGAGATGTGTCTAGCCTTGTTACAAGAGTGACAAATGAATGGAGGCCTTATATTCCTCAGTGCATTTACATGAGTCACCATTTTACATTGTCTAGCAGAGTGACCATTATAGTTACATATCTGACATGTAACATTCTGAGAACTTCTTACGTTTGACCGATTCTAATTTCTTTGATTATACTGAGTCCTATTCTTCTGACTTGTCTTGTAGTTCATAGCTCTATGGCCAAATTTATTGGATGAATAATAGTAACCATTAAAAGGTCTTACCTCTCCATAGTTTCTTGCTATATGTCCATGCTTGTTACACGCATAACAAGTGTGGTCTACTAGATTGCAATCATTCTTAGGTGGTTCAATATGATCTTTAGTTTGACTTTCGGTCTCCTTAGCATCTAAGGTGCCTTCTGGCACTTTCATTCTTGCTCGCATGTTGTCGATCTGATTTTGTGCTTTATTGTATCCAATGCAACTAGTATCTCCTTTAGCTCTTCTTGCATACAACTGAGATTTATCAAATCAGAATTGGTGTACAATTTATCAATGTGATTCTTTGCTTCTTTTAATTTAGATTCCAATCTTTCTTTGTTATTCCTTAGCTCCAAGATTTCCATGTTTTCTTGCCTCAATTCTTCATTCAGTTGAAGGTTCTCTTTGATTTGTTCATCATAGACTTCCTAATTGTTAATCATCTTATCATCAAATTCTTCAAGTTTTTCTTTCAAGGATGCATTTTCTTCATTCATCTTCTTGACCATTATCCCTAGATCACTAGTAGAGCATTCTTTCAAATCCTTCCTTAGCCTTTTGATGACTAATTGAGCATCACTGAGTTTTTCTTTCAGATTTCTCCAGGTCTTCAAGAGCAGCTTCAAGATTTATTTTTAGATGTTTCATTTTTTCTTTGTCCATGATCTCCTCAAGTGGTTAAAATTATTTTCTAAGGACCAAAGCTTTGATACCAATTGTTAGGAATGGGAACATTGAGAGGTGGGGGGGGGGGGTTTGAATCAGTGTTCATTGTATCTTATCTTTTCACTTAATCTTTAAATTGAACTTAAATGCTTAAGTACTGAAATGAACATCCGCATAAACATGAAACATGAAATAAACACATAACACCAATATGGTTATGGGGAAACCCAAATAGGTAAAAACCCTGGTGGGAATTGACACCCACTAATATTCTGTACTAGTGTTTTATGATCCTTGTTAGAAGATCCTTAACCCTGTTAGAAGTTTCTTTACAATGTATTAAGTACAGTAGACCTTGTCAAGGGTTAGACCCTATTAGGACTCTTTTATAATAAACCCTATTAGGGGTGTGGATGCACTATCCTAAAGTTCACTACTCAAGTGGTGAAGGCTACAACCTTCTAATCTCAGATACAGACTATATCTGTTGGATGAATTGTCACTGTGAAACTGCTTGTTAGATCAGTTCCTTTAATGCGTTGATGCTTTGACCTCTTGCAAAGATCTAATACATCTTATAGAATCTTCGCACACTTCTTCTCTCCTTATCTCAACTTTATTACAACTTCCATACCAATTATAATGGGCACATCTCATATTTATATGTGCATACAAAATAAATAACTAGGTCGGCCCTTTAACCGATTACATACAATGCTTCTAATTGAATTTCCTCAAGCATGTTTACAAACAAACATATTTACATGTTGGTAACCTAATTACAATAGGCACATAGCCTTTACAACATTAGAATATAATCACAAATCAAAATGCTAACAGTCGGCTGCTTACTCTATACTTCTCTGGCACACATTGGCTGTAACTTTGGCATACTTACATATCTAATCATGCGCTCATAGACTAAGCATGAATATAGTCTAACCAACTTATCTTCTAGGGTGCACACCATAACTCAATCGCACACATGTGTGTTGATGCTTTGAGCTTCAGGTATTCTATACACTATCTAGTCTTCAACACTTAACCGATTTTTGATCTTCTCATCAAGTGCACTGACTCCAAACTACTATATGAATTTGTTGCCATAATGACAACACTATATTAAGTCATATACAATAATATAGCCAACTTTCCAACACACTTCTCACTCCTAAGTCATCTATATCATTGTTGTCAATTTTGACACCTGATACAATAAGCCTGGACTCATGGGGAGAAGAAGATCTAATGAAGATAAGTGTATTGGCTACGAAGAAAGCCAAAGAAAAAAAATTAATGAGGAATCCTCTATTTGTTGAATCAGTCAACATGCTGAACAATTTATCACCTGATAATAAGAAAGTGATTAGTGTTCATTCAGTGGATGATGTTAGCAATATCTTATCAAGCTTTAAAGTAAATTTCTCAAGTCTAGAAGAATCAGCATAAAAAATTGTAGAAGAGAAATATATCAAGAAAAGGTTGAATGAATTGATAAGCAATTTCTCACTTGACCTTAATTCTCTAAAGATTGGTCAAGCAATGCTGAAAGAGTTAGCAGAAAAATGAAGGAAGATAATTGCTAACTGCATGAATAAGGACAAACTCATTGTAGACTACTCTAAAAAGATTCAGGAAGTAGACTCTTTGATGGAAATAGTAAGAAAATCCATGGAAGATCCCTCTCAAGACATAAACATGTGCAATAATGTTTATCAAGGACAATTAGACAAAATTGAGAAGGTAGAAAAAGAGATTGCAAAGATAAGGGCTAGACAAGCACATCTAAGAAATGCACTGGTGCCCTTACTAGATGTACTGAATCAGAACATCAAGAAGATAGATTCCACAATTGTAACATATGATCAAGGTCCTTGCATATATTTAGAAAAGATGGAGAAGCTCACATATGCATTATGCACCCATTTTTATATAGTTGATGCACTCAAGGTTTTTTGGCAGCAAGAAATAAAAAACCTTCAGATTGCATACCCTGATGTATTTTCTATGTAAGTACTTAAAGATTTCCTTTTTTATCACCTTTGTCATTAATGTTAAAGGGGGAGTAGTGTATATGATATAAAGGAGATAGTAGTGTATAAAGAAGAAGAAGATATGATGTACAGTTTGATAGCAAGCTTTTGTGTGTAAGTTAAGTTTAGTAACTTCGCCACATTCCTTTGTTGCCATTAATGAAAAAGGGGGAGATTGTTGGAAAGTTGACTTTACTTAGTATATATGACTAATTTTTATGTTTTCATTATGGAAAAAAAGTCATATGATTTTTTTTAGTCAGCACACTAACTTGGAAGATCATAATTTGGCTAAGTATAGAAGATAGAGCAGAAAAAGAAGCACCTGATGATCAGAGCATCAACACACATGTGTATGATCGAGTTTTGGTATGCACCCTTGGATATAAGATTTTGAGTATGTTATTATGCTAAGTCTAAGAACACATGGTTAGATTTGATAGTATGGATAAGTTACAACAAGTCTAAGTGACACTAGCAGTTAAGCAACACAGCAGAATAGAGCATTCAACCAACATATAGTTTTTTATTTAGTGTATATCATTTTGTTTTGTAACTGATATGCACCTATTGTAATAGTGATCTAAAATTTTTATTATCATTTTATGTAAACATGCTTGATTTAATTATCTTGGAAGCATTGTATGCGTTAGGTTTTAAGCCGACATAGTATTTAGTTTTGGTTGCGCCCATTCAACAAGTATATATATGACATGCACTTTTATATTTGGATATGATGAAGAGATATAGAGCATGGAAGATATATAGAAGAGTAGAAGTATGTGAGTTCAATGAGTATGAGATAAAGCTCTAAAAGAAGTTAGAGCATCAATGCACAAAAGGAACTAATCAGACAACAGTGTCAAAGAAGAAGTTCACCCTTCCAGATATAGTGTGTATTTGATAACTAGGAGGTTGTAGCCTTCCTCATTGAGAAGTGAGCTCTGGTAGTGAGCCTTCCACCCCTAATAGGGTTTTTTCTATCAAGATTCCTAACTGAGTCATTATATTCAGCTTGGTAATGACTGCTCATAATAGAGCAAAGGAACTCTAACAAGTTCATATGACTAATACAATTATTCGTGGGTGCTAATTCCCACCAGGTTTTTCCTTTGGCCAAGGTTTCCCCATAAACATATCTTATGTTATGTGTTATGGTTGAATGTTTATTTTCTTTACTATTCATTTTAGTATTTAAGTAATTGGGCTAAGTCTCAAGAATCAAAAAATCATTAATTATAAAACACTGATTCAACCCCCCCCCTCTCAGTGTTCCCAATCTTAACACTATCTTCTATAGAAAATTTAGTCACTGGGTTACCAAAACTTAAGTAGTATCACCCCGGGGCATGCAAAGGTTATGCTTTAGGTAAAAACACAAAAGGGGCATTTCAAAACAGCTCTAGTAGAACAAACAATGTATTAGAATTAGTTTATTTAGACTTATGTGGACCAATATCTGTTCCATCAATAGGAGGATGCAAATACTATGTAATCTTTATTAATGATTTCTACAGGAAGACCTGGATATATTTCCTTAAACATAAAGAATCTGAGGAGATCCTAAAAATGTTTAAAGTCTTCAAATGTATCACTGAAATTTTTTCTTGAAATAAAATCAAGACCCTAAGATCAGATAATGGCAAAGAATACACATCAGACATTTTTAAGGAATTCTACAAAGATGTTGGGATTAAGAGGGAGCACATTGTTCCTTACAATCCACAACATAATGGTTTTGTTAAAAGGGAAAATAGAACAATTATTGAGGCTACCAAGGCAATGCTTCTTGACCAAAATCTTGACACTTCTCTTTGGGCAGAATCATCTAATACTAGTGTATATATTCAAAATAGATGTCCACATTCCCACATTGATAGTAAAACTTTTGAAGAAGCTTTCTCAGGGACAAAACCAGACATCAACAATTTTTGAATATTTGGTTGTCCCGTATACATACATATACCAAAAGAAAAGAGAACAAAGTTAGAACCATCTAGAAAGAAAGGTATTTTGTAGGATATAGTGAAACCTCAAAAGCATACCATATATATATACTTGGTCAAAATAAAATTGAACTAAGAAGGGATGTAATCTTTGAGGAAGACATAACTTTCTCTAGAGCTAGAAATTCTATAGAACCAGAAACACGTCTCCCCAGAAGAAAATTTTACACCTGGGACTCAGAGGGAGTATTCTGAGGAAGAAGAAAATGAGGAAAAGCTCTCAACATTAGAAAATCCCAAAAAGAGACCTCTCTGGGCCACTAAGATAATAGAAGAAGCAAAGTCTTATGGAGCTCCTTTAGGGACATTTAGGGAAAGTAAAAGACCCTCGAGATTATCTAGTTATGTAGCCCTCGTGAGTGAACTCTCAAAATCAGAACCTACAAATGTTCTAGATGCTATTCAACAACAAGTATGGAAAGCTGCCATGACAAAAGAATATCCATCTATTATAAAGAATGATGTATGGGACATTGTGCCTAGTCCCAAAGAGAAATCAATAGTCACCTCTAAATGGCTGTTCAAAATCAAACATGCTGCAGATGGCAGTATAGAGAAATACAAAGAAAGGTTTGTAGCCAGAGTTTTTTCACAAAAGGAAGGGATTGACTATGAAGAAAAATTTTCCCTTCTTGCCCGATATACTTCAGCTTGAATAGTCCTGGCCATTGCAGCTGCTAAAGGATGGAAAGTGCATTAGATGGATGTAAAGACTGTCTTCTTAAATGGAACCATTGAAGAAGAAGTATATCTAGAGCAACTTGAAGGGTTTGAGATTCACAATTCCAAAATGCATGTGTGTAAACTAAAGAAAGCTTTATATGGACTTAAACAGGATCCCGAAGCCTAGTATGAGAGGATTGATACTTACCTTCTATAGTTAGGATTTTCCAAAAATGATGTTGATCCAAATCTCTAATTCAAACTAAACAAAGGTGATATGTTGATATTAATTCTATATGTTGATGATTTATTTATTATAGGAGAGGATCATCTTATTCACCAATACAAGAAAGACTTATCCAAAGAATTTGATATGAAAGACTTAGGTCTTTTACACTACTTTCTTGGTCTAGAAGTCTGGCAGAAATCACATAGTATTATTCTAAATCAAGGAAAATACACTCTTGACATTTTGAAGAGATTTGGTATGTTGAATTGTAGACCAATTTCTTCTCCCATGGAAACAAATTTTCATAAGCTAAAAGAAGAAACAATAGAATCCCCACCTATAGATCTTACTCTTTACAGGCAAATAATAGGTTCTCTAATGTACTTGGTAAATACCAGACCAAATATTTGTTTTACAGTAAATGAATTAAGTTAGTTCATGTGTGAACCTAAATAGATTCATCTCACTATTGCAAAACATTTATTGAGGTATCTTTAGGCTACTCTAAACTATGGACTCAAATATGAAAAGATAGACTTTGACCTTCATGGATTCACTGACTCAAATTGGGATGGAAGTGTGACTGATCGAAAAATTACCTCAGAATGTTGTTTTAGTTTAGGATCAGGTATGGTATCATGGATTAGCAAGAAAAAATCTTCAGTTGCTCAAAGTTATACAGAGGTTGAATGTATTGCATCTTTGATGGCTGCTAGAGAAGCAGTATGGATTGGAAAACTACTTATTGGATTATTTGGTAAACCATTAAAACCAACCACTACTCTTTGTGATAACCAAAGTTGTATCAAGTTATCAGTGAATCCAGTGTTTCATGACAGATCCAAGCATGTTGAGATTCCTTATCACTATATCTAGGATATGGTTGAAAGGAAAGGGATTCAGTTGGAATATATTAGTACAGGAGATCAAACTACAGATATTCTTACCAAAGCACTTCCCAAGGTGAAAGTTGATCACTTCAAGAAAAATATTGGTATGGTTGTAATATGATTTTTGATTTTTATTAATATAATTCTTATGGGCTCATCCATCCTGTGTACATTTCTAAGACATGACGACTTCTTAGACAATGAACACTTCTATTAGATATTACAAGGTGATGATCTTGTAATGGAGATTAGTTATGGTAGAATTTTATATGTCATTGCACATACCATAATAGGGTTATATGTAAGGGGAATGCAATGTTCTCAAATTACTATATCCTTGTATCATGATCTTAGGTGATATGAAAATCATGTATCACGATCTAAGGTGATTCCTCATATCACGATCTAAGGTGATATGAAAACTAGGTATCACGATCTAAGGTGATTCCTCATATCATGATCTAAGGTGATTCCTCTTATCATAATCTAAGGTGATATGAAAACTAGGTACCACGATCTAAGATGATTCTTCATATCACGATCTAAGGTAATTCCAAATATCATAATCTAAGGTGATATGAAAACTAGGTATCATAATCTAAGGTGATTCCTCACTTCAAAAGTTAAGGTGATGTGCATAAAAAGTTATCATTTACATGATGATTTCATGTGTTACATAATATCACTAGTATGGTGGTATATGGAAAATTATCTTCCCTAGCTAAGAGGGATTGTTGAAATTAATAGCATCATTTAAATAATTTCATATAAATATATATGTGTACATATTAATGTATATATATTTTCTAATACATACACATTAATATATACACATATATAATTCATTATTATATTTGAAATAGTCTATCAATATATATTTCATTATTATGTTTGAAATAGTCTATCAATATATATATATACATTAATATATACCTATATATTAATGTATATATAATTACAATTACATATACATTAATATATAAATATATATTAATATTTACATATTTATGGTAAATTCTAAATACCGATTATATCAGTTTTATTAAACATGATAATAATGAACATCATATACCCGATAAAGTATCGGTTTGAATCTTCTACCAAATAAACTGATAACTATTGGTATATTACTTTAAGTATACAATGAAAAGTTAAATCATTGTTAAAGGTTATCGACTATGATTAAAGTTGACCAAAATTAATATGCATCAACTATATTACCACCATGTTTTGTTATGCAATGGTTATCGGTAATGAAACAACGTGAATAGATTGGACTACATTGAATAGTCATGACTTGATGAGTCGTAACTCATTGATGAGTCACATCTCATCAAGTAATGACTACTCATTATAGTATATTATGCAATTCATTTGATGACTCTAAGACATCAAATACAATAATCTATTAGTAGATAAGTGTCTATGAGTCTCTTCAATAATAAATTATGTAATTCAATACTAATTTCTAAGTAGTCTATCATATTTTTACAAAAATGATTGTCAATCGGTAGATGAAGAGAAAGTTATTATTGATAGCTTACCGAGTTGATAATTTGTTTGAAAAGTTTGAATATATACATCTGGGAGATTTGGGACTGTAGGATAACTGGAACTAATTGATTCCCCCCCTCGTAGTTATCTAACAATTGGTATCAGAGCTCATTGGTTGCTTGGAAGGGAAGTTTAAAGGACTTAAGCTATAGATCACAAGATGTATAAGAGAGAGGTGCCAAAGCTGAATAAAGAGAACTTCTCTACATGGAAAATCATAATGAAGTTGTACATATATGGAATTGGAGAATCTGCAATATTTTACCCGACCAATGATTGCATAAAACCAACAATTGGACCTTTGAGTGTTGATCAGTTGAGAGATAGACATGAACATAACATGACAATGATTGAAATTTTTGCTGTCTTAACAAATGTGGAATTTGAAGATATCAAGATATGTACATCTGTAGAAACTGATGAAATATCAGATTCAACTCCAAGATCTAGCTGCATGCAATAAACCTGTCACAAGGAATGAAGCAAAAAATGGAAAAAGCAAAACCCTCTTGTGCTTGAAAATGTCAGAGCTCAAAATGTATTAAGAGTGAATGACAGAAATAATTACAAAAGTGTCTTATAAGGATAGAAACCCTAAAGCTCAAAAAAGCTAGGTTGTACAATAATAATTAATAGAAATATTAATTATTATGCACTTAAAAGAGATAGCTTAAGTGAAAAAGAATAATAGAGGACTTAAGTAATTAAACCGAAATGATTTAATTATAAAGTCAAATATAACTATTATTCTAACACCCCCCCTTAAGCGTAGCTCAAGAGGAACTAACCTAGCATAGCTAAGAAAGAAGGAAATGGGTCCTGACAACAAGGCCTGATCAGGTACCCAGTACAAGGAAATCTCTATAAACCGGAGTAAAGGAGAAAACCCAGTGGGAAAAACTCCTCTCCAAAAAGAGATGTAAAAAGAAAGCAAAGACAAAAAGAATGACTTCAAGAGACTCTCTCAAAGCCATAAGTACAATGCATGCTGCCAACCCCCCCGTGAGAGAGGGTCGAGGCTCCAAAGCCCCCCCGAAATGAAAGAACCCCTGGATCAATGAACCAATGACTCCAATGCAGAGGAGTGAAAGTCAATGGACACTATAGAGGGAACCTTGAAAGTTGAGGTGTCACTGGAAGATCGAGCTGATGCTCAAAGGAGTAGACACAAGGATCCTGAAAGGGAATCCCCAATGTAAGTGGTATGACAGGTGTCCTAACACTATCATCAAAGAGGAGATGAATGTCCTCTGTAGAATCCTCAACAACTACACCTGGTGGCTTGATGAATGGAGCTGTAGGATCAGGCAGTGCTGAAGAAGAACCCTGCTGAACAGAAAAGAGCTCAACAGGAGGTGGCATGGCAGTCATAACAGTAGTCTCAGGAACCACACAGAGGTTCAAGTGACCTGACTGTACCACATGATGCTCTCTCAAAGGAAGAGAGTCGTGCTCTGGTAAATGTGGACCAAAGTGTGAAAAGGAGTAGAGACAAGTGGAATGATCAACTGTCCCTGTAGCAACAATACCTCCTGTCATACTATCCCGGATGAAAACTGAATCTGGAGTGAACTCAACTGTCTTCCCTGACCCACTATGAGTAATCTGATAAACCAAGAGAAGGTTTGCAGACAGAGATGGAACATACAACACATCATTGAATGTGCCATCTTGAATGCATACAGTGCCTTTCCCACAGACTGTCATAATAGTGTTATTCCCAATGATAATATGGGGAATAGGAGAATCTTAAAAAGAAGAGAAGATCTTTCAAGAAGATGCCATATGGTGAGAAGCACCTGAATCTAGTATCCAAGGGACCTATGAAGGGGATGCAACAGAAGCCCGTAATGCATGACCCTTTCCAAGATCTTGTCCAGCTGTAGAATAGATAGAGGAAGACTGATAAGCAGACCCCTGTGAGCCAGAAGAGGATGGAGAGGAGAGATTGCTCTTCTGAAGAAGAGCTTGCAAATCTGCTATCTATTTCTCGTAACCATCAAACTTCTTCTAATAGCAAAGTGACTCATCATGTGTTCCCTTCTGACAATAGGAACATGTAGGTCTCTCAGTCTTCTGTTTCTCCTTCTTAGAAGAAGATGGTGGGCCAGTAGAGTGCTGAGAAGAGGAATTTGATATCTGCTTCGGCTTCTGTGTACTTTGAGGTGACTTGGCAAGCAATGCCTATGACTGTGAACCTGTAAGAGAATCCATCTGAGTGAGCTTTGATTGCTCATGAGTCAACCAGTCACAAAAAGTCTTGAAAGAGGGCATAACATGTCGTGCACCTAGTGCATCCATAGTGGAGTAGAAGGTAGAAGAAAATATCTGAAACTGTCCTCAAAGCTTAGAAAGAATCAGGTAAATACACTCATTGTCTATTTTGTTCTTCCCACATCCTTGTAAAAATGAACGGAGAGATTTGAATTTCATCAAGAAGTCCTCAATGGTGGGAAAAGAATTAGGTACCAATGAAGTCAACTCTGCCTCAATCTGTAGTGCCTTGAACTCATTCACAGTGCCAAAAAGATTCTAAAACTTATCCCAAATGGCTTGAGGAGTAAGGCATCCATCAAGGTGAAAAAGTAGACTATCTGAAACATGTAGTGACATCAAACCCATGGCTTCATCCATCTTGTTCCTGTGCTGCATGACCTCAAATGGTCGAGTCAACTAAGGATGAACTGGGTCCAAACAAGACCATAACCCCTGTGATTGAAGAAGTCATGTCATACGAGCCTTCCACACATGGTAATTGTGTGGAGTGAGGAGCTCAACAAATGCTATGTCTTCCATAGTGCCACGTGCTTTGACTATTGTTTTATTAAGTTTTCTTTCAGAACTAGACAAAAGATGCAGAAGGGGTTTTGTTTTATGTGATACAATGTTTTATTTTTCTGAAATAAATGACAGAAAAGAAAGAAAGAAAGAACACCCCCCACAATTGATAAAACCCAATTCCAGCACAATTCTGAAAGCTCGAAAGAAAGAAAGAGCAAGAAATGCTTTAGAATGAAAATTTGTGTACCTTTACTTTGAAGCTCAAAAATAGCATCAAAATAGAACAATAAAAAAATGAAACCTACACCAATGCGACGGGCTCAGAATGACCTTTCCGGTGATATATCATATGTCAATTTTTGAGTCCATATGAGCCCTGTAGGAGCAAAAATGCCCAAGTACCCCCAAAATGCAAGCTCTCTGAAGAAAAATAGGTGCTGTCTTAAAAATGACAGCTGTATGATCATTGTCAGCCCGTCGCTGATGTCATGCTGACGTACATTCCCTGAGCGGCACTGCTGGACGGGCGGCAGCCGGGTGGCGCGCGGGTGGCACTGCGGCCGGGTGGCACAGGGGCGACGCAGCCAGTGGAGAGCGGCGGTCGGGCGGCGTCTGGGCGGAGCGGCGGTAGAGGGGAGGTCCAGTGGTTCCGCGGTGACTGGGCGGAGCGGTGGCAGAGTGCGGGTGGTCCCCTGGTGGCGCGCAGGCTGCGTGATTTGATATAACTGGAGGCATTTTTTTTAAATGCCAAAAATCATTAAAAAATTATTTTTAAATTTTTTTTTTCACGTTTTACGTGTTGTACGACCTGGAGAGGAAAAAAATTTCCCAGAAGCTCCGGTGTCCAAAAAAGTTGAATTTTATATGGATTTTGGGTATTTCGGGCCTTCTGGGTGCAACCGTGAGGTCAATTTTTTCCCAAAGTGCTTCAAAAAATTGCAACCCCCTAGATCCAATATAAAAAACATCAGAAAACCCCAGAAAGAAAGGGTTTGATCCACAACTCCCAAAAAAACTTGAACAAACTGCAATAGCAAAGCTCTAATACCATGTAGAAACTGATGAAATATCAAATTCAACTCCAAGATCTAGCTGCATGCAATAAACTTGTCACAAGGAATAAAATAAAAAATGAAAAAAGCAAAACCCTCTTGTGCTTGAAAATGTCAGAGCTCAAAATGTATTAAGAGTGAATGACATAAATAATTACAAAAGCGGCTTATAAGGACAGAAACCCTAAAGCCCATAAAAGCTAGGTTGTGCAATAATAATTAATAGAAATATTAATTATTATGCACCTAAAAGAGATAGCTTAAGTGAAAAAGAATAATAGAGGACTTAAGTAATTAAACCGAAATGATTTAATTATAAAGTCAAATATAACTATTATTCTAACAACATCAACAATGTGGGATAAACTTACACTAGTTCACAGAGGAGATGTGAATGTGATGAGAGAAAGAGTTGAGAGTCTTAGACGAAAGTTTCATGACATGAAGATGAAAGAAGGTGAGAACATATCATGCCCATATTTCTACGAGAAAAAACACACTAACTTTTTTTTTAAAGGATAGTATTATTATTGTTTGGTAAGTTGAATACCTACTTAACGTTAGAAAGATCACAATACGATGCCTACACTACAAGGAGGATATACAATTTATTGTTACAGGGGAAATCATGGAGAAAGGGTTAGCGATCCTGCCAACATCCCTCACACAAAAATAATCGCCGCAAGTCTAGGGTGCTCTAACTAGATCCACCCTAGCTTGGTTAAGAACATGGATAATTTGACAAATAAAATTGCTAAATAAAATCTTGATAACAAACTAATTTCTTGTTGAGGTCTAGGCCATTTATTTCTTTTATATAATTAAATGGGATTTGGGAATAATGTTGTCAAAACCGAAACACATGAGTATAAAGATAAAATTTATTAATTTAAATTAAGTCCAATTTACGTCAAAATATCCCTAATCACAAAAACCCAAGGGATAAAATAATTAAAATTAATATAATAATTTCATATCCAAAACCTCGTACTAAATTTTCTTTTTGGTTGTGTACAGTTTAAGTATAATCATACGTTAATACTTGCATAATAAACTCTCACATTTTTTTTTAAAATTAAATGTTTTCCCAAGGAAAGACTTACTTAACATCTTTACATTTTATCTCTATATACAACTTGATTTTACTAACCATCTGCGAAATTAAAAGAGATGATTTTTTAATATATTAAATTAGACCAATGATAAGTTTAAGTGTTTATCCTAACAATAAAATACTTATTATATTATCACCAACATTAAACTTAGTTAAATTAAATTTACCCAAAGAAATTATTAATCATATTGTTGAAGATAAATTTTCATAATCATAATTTTCATTTTAAAAATAGATTCACTTTAACAATAGTAATAAAGAAATAATACAAATCTCAAATTAAAAGTTATCACAATGAAACAAATAATTAATAAACATCAAGTGACAAAGAAAAGTGGGAAAAAGCCTAAAATTCAAATATGGGAGAGTTGACTATTCCTCGCCCTAACCCTAATTTTGAAATTAGGGTTAGGGTGAATATGTCATTTTCCAAAAAAATAGTCCCAACCACTCTTTTCATTGTCCAAATTCTCCCTCACCCAAACCCTAGATGGGTGCTACTATTTTCTTGTGTTTTCTTGCTTGCAAGGGTATGGGGAGGTCAACAATGGAGATGGTTCCTCAAATGTGAGGTATATTTATATTCGTATATTCTTAATCTATATATGCCTATAAATATATGTCATACATATTACTTAAAAATGCCCAACCAACAATGGAGTTTTCTCAGCATGCTTCAAATCTAAGGAGGATGGTGTGAACTTGTTTCTTTTGAGTTTGTATTTATTTATATAATTTTTTTTATACATTGACAATCTAGTTTCCTTTTTTTTTAATTAAAAAAATATGAAAATTTGTTTAAGGGCCATGGCCTTGTTGTGAGCACCCACAGCCCCGTGGGGTTTGGCCCATGACTGTGACTTCACAGTTGTGGGTTGTTGGCCCACAGTTGTGAAGCCATAGACATGGGTTGTGGCCCATGGCTGTGATGGGAGGAAGGGAGGGGGTAAGGCAGTGTCGGCCCCCAACCTTACTTTATTAATATTTTTTTTTTGTTTATTTAGTTTTATTTTGTTTATTATATTAAGAAAAATACTAATAATTTTTATTTTATTAAAAATTATGCTTACTAACAATCTTTTGTATATGTAGGTTTCAAAGGCAAAATAACAATCCTCTCTCTCTCTCTCTCTCTCTCTCTCTCTATATATATATATATATATATATATATATATATATATATATATATATTTCATTTAAAAGAATGTAAGGCAACTATAAAAAATATTTAAATGCTACAAATACTTCACATTCAAAAATAATTAAATAGTAATTAATATTTTGCCAGTTAATCCAGAAAACCTTCTTTTTTGTAAACAATTTTTTTTAAAAAGATGAGGTAGTTACATAAAATAAAAACAGGATATAGTTAACCTTTTTTTTAAAATAAAAAAACTAGAAGAAAATAGAAACTATTGTAAATAGGATGTGATTTATTTTTGAATATTAATACAATTTTAATAAAGGTGTGTAATCCTTTGCTAAAACTTTTTAGAACAAATTTGTTATGTTTCTTTCCATAAATATATTCGCAACAACAATAATTTTTAATAACATCCTTTTTTTTTAACATTATACCCATATAAGAAATTTATTTTGAAAGAATACACCAACAAATGAAATATAGGTATTTTACTTAAAATATACAAGCTTAACTGTGATAAAGCATTATGCGCACTTGTATTTCTTTAAGGGTAAAATAATTACAGCAGATACAACAGATCACAATATACTTGTATCAGATGCTATAAACTAATTTTAAAATAGTTTATTGCACATACTTACATAAAATTAAACTAGGAAGTGAAACTATTTATAAAATATTGTCCCTTATTACAAGCTATACAATAGCAAGAGTTCCTCAAGAACTTTTACATAAAAGCAAGGCCACACAAGGGCTCTTTTTTTTTCTTCTCATGATACAAGATTTCCTTTCTTCTTTGTTAAGTTTTATTTCCTCAAGAGTGCACAGGCTTCAACCTGCATTAAAACTAAAAGGACCATGGGATGCTCACCTCTCAACCAAGGCCTCTAAGAGGCCACCCACGAGCTAGGGGAACCAAAACATAGATAGTTTTTACAAACATACATAGCCAAGAAACAACAAAGACAACCAACACAAATTACTCCCAACCAAGGATTTGCACAAGGGTCTCTCAATGACCCAAATTAATGGGGAGAAGGTGGACCATGTACCAATGGGGAGAAAGCCATAAAAGAAATTCAAGCCTACACAAGGCAGCAAAAAAAGCAACATTTTCACAACTATCTCTTCTCAACTTCAAATCTTTTATGGCCCACATAGCTTCAATCCAACACAAGCATTCCCTTATGACCCCAAAAAGCACAAATGTCTTTATGGAGCCCATACTCCATATTATGTCCCTCTCCTCCTTGAGGAGAGACTCTACACCCATGGCTGTCCAAAATCCTTCTCCCCCAAGGCTACTCTTCCCTCCCATGGGTGAGTATGGCCTTGAGACTCCCATACAAATAACATAAATACAAGAAGGAAACACCATGCTTCACAAATCTAAAGCACAAGACTTTCTTAAAGAAGATTCATCACAAGACTCATATCATACATCTATATGCAAAACAAGAATTACAAGATTTACATAACATCACAATAAGAAGAAACTTCCACATTCATTATTACACATTTTCCTCATACAACAATCAACTACAAGGAATTCAAGATAGAGCCACCAACCTAAGTCCAAAGAAAAATGGAAATAGTTGAAGATGAGTTTCTTTTTTTGTCCAAGCTCTTCCCTCCTTTCCAAGCTCCTCCAAAACTAGTCTAGTCTCTAAGTTAGAGAGTGGGTGTTCAAACTCTCCAAAATGAAGAGTCCCCTCTAAAAATACCTCCACACATCTTCCCACAACCCCTAGGGATATCATCTTCTTCTCATTGGTTGGTCTTCCCTAAGGCCCTTACAAACTTTCTAAAAATGGCCTCTCACAAAGGTTGGCCAAAAAGGTGGGTATAGGACTAACATTCTAATGGATAGTGTTCTTACCAAAGCCTAGTTTCAAAAGTTGATTTTTGGCCATCTAGGAAACCCAACTTTTAGATGGTTCTTTTGGTCAACTATGGGTTGTCCTATGGTTAAAAATGACCCTTACCCATAGGTATACCAAATGGGCTAACTAAAAATGGCATAAACACACCCCTAGGCACCTTTTTAACCCCCAAAAAACTCATGACAAGTTCAAATTCGAAATTCCATGATAAGACACTACCTTAAGCTCCCTAACCAAGGGATCCACATGGGGATCCTTAAGGGTACTATCCTAGGTTGGTGGGCATCCAATCCTCAAGTGGAAATGTCATGGACACATGTACGCATACAAGTATCAAGTGACACAACATAAATAACACATCACAAGCCATGTGGCATGTCCACTTGAGCACTCACATAACAATTTACAATAACAATTAAACATATTAATTCAAGACATACATGCTCATTACATTTACAAAATAAAACATGATACAACGAGGTTTTGTCTTTCATTAGACGCAACCTTGGCTCTAACTGAATTAACATAGGTATATGCTTTGGTTCCTCAATATAATACCATGGTCTAATTCCCTACACACTATAGTCCAACATCAGTAGTCTGAGGAATATATAAATCCATAACATACATGATTTCTATTACATTCAATCTTAACAATTCATTTGCATCATCTCATAAATAAATTACAATTCACATAGCATAATAATTCATTTGTGAAAACATATATAACTCATTATGTAATGAAAGAAATTTAACACTTAATAAAGCCCTTAAGATCATAATAGCATCAATCATTCATCTCCTATTTAATCGTATAATTAAATTTCATCAAGACATCCTAACATTCATAAAAACATATTAACCACAATGTAGAGCCATAAGGATGTCATAGTAATCATAATAATAAACGTATCATAATGTGCATCTAGCATCTATGGTGATAAAAATCCATAACATACAGTGGCTATAAACCAAAATGCATCAAAACATAGTATCAAATAATTCTATCTCAAATGCAGAAACTGAAAAGCTATGACGCACTCAGGGTGAGGCCTCACAAAACATTTCTTAGTACAGTAACCAAATCAAGGAGATTGTCAATGCTATCCAAGGAGTAGGAGGTGTTATTGATAAAGACACTGTTGTGAGTAAAATTATTAGAACCTTGTTGCCTATCTATGCTATTAGAATCTCTGCAATCCATGAGATGAGATCTACACTAAGTAATGTTCTTACAATTGTGACACAAGGAAGGGGAGGATGAGGGGCCAAAGGGACACCCTAATCCAAATCTACCTTGTAGAGATCACACACGAAAGAAACAACACACAAAGTGAGAGATAGAATGCATATCAGATCCTTTATATTTCATCAAATAGATTCATACATGCTAGGCTGTAAGGCCTTCTTGGTTAGGGTCAGATATTACAATTCAAATACAACAGTCCTCCAACATACGAGGATTCAAAAACTATCTTCAATCTTCTAATTCCTAACTGCTACCAAAATTGACTCTAAACTACAACCAACAAGTACATTATATACAAGAGGCTACCAAAACAAGTCAGTCTTCAAATCTACCATTAATAGAAGGGACAACTAGATCTAGGTCCACATGCTTCCCAATGATTGATACCAACATTAAATTTGTGACCAACATTAAGTGCACAAGTTGGCCTCAACATAAAACTAAAAGAACCAACTCGGTAAGCAAGGATAATCGAGCGCTAGGAAATTAACCGACCAACTCGATTAAAGAAGGAACCAAGCAAATACCAAGCCAACTCAGTCAAAGAAGGAATCGAGCAATACAAAAAACTCAAACTTGTTTTTGGTGACACAGGATTGCCAAGGACCTGAGATGCTCTTGCATCAGATACCTGGGTTTATTTGAAATGATTCTCCTAATCATGCAATAGGTACAATCTGACCTGAATCCAACTCAGATTGTAAAATCTACAAACTATCTTCAATCGATCTATTCTTCCACTTTACTAGATATTCCATATTGTTTTCCTCTTGTGCTTCTACCAACTCTTTGTTCTAAAATCTTCTCAACTTCTTCTGTCTATCTCTTAGGATAATCATTCAGTACTATCTTTTCTTCATCTGATTCATGATACTCATACAAATCAACAATGTTGAATATAGGTGATATATCCATGTCATTAGATAACTCAATCTCATAAGCATTTTCACTATCAAATATCCTCAATATCTTGCAAGGACCAAACTTCTTCATCTTCAACTTCCCATATGCTCCAATAGGAAATTCGCCTTTCTTCAAATGAACCATTACTTCATCACCAACTACAAAAGTCTTATGTCTTTTTCATCTATCAGCTCTTTCTTTGTATTTTTGATTACTTTTCCCCAACTTATGTTTCACTTCTTCATGCAATGTCTTCATGAACTCAACAAACTTTACTCCTTCGACACTTCTCTTTTCTTCACTAGCAATATCCTTCAAATCTGATATACCTCTCAGTTGTATTCCATTTACAATCTCAAAAGGTGTTTTTCCACTACTCCTATTCACTGAATTATTATATGCAACCTTTGCTTGTGCCAACATAGAATCCCAATTACTCGGTGTATCTCCAACTAAACATCTCAAAAGATTACCCAAGCTTCTATCCAAAACCTTTGTTTATCCATCAGTCTGTGGGTGAAATGTAGAGCTATATCTCAACTCAGTGCCAAACTTTCTCCAAAGAGTCTTCCAAAAGTATCAAACAAGCTTACTGTCTCGGTCAGAGATAATACTGTAATCACCTGAAAATGGACAAAGACTAATTCAAAGAAAATCAAGAAAAATTAAGGCAAATCAAGGATGTAATTGAATCAATTGAATCACAATGCATAATTAGCCAATCAAAATGAAAATCAAATCTTAATTCAATCAAAATCAAAATTGAGAGCACTTTAATCAAGTGAAATCAAATCAAAATACAATTAATTCAATTAATTGTATAGTTTTAGATTAAATAAAATGCAACCCATTCAAGGGGTACAAGGCTAAAATAAATCATTTAAATCAATTAATAAAATCCTAATTACTCTCAACAACCACAAAGAGAGGAAAATCAATCAACCAATGAAAATAAAGGAAAGGCATTCACATGGATGAAGCCAAATTCAATCTCATTCACTCAAAGTGAAAAAGGAATCTTGACCATTGATCTTGTCTACTTGTCCCAAGCTTAGAGGACATGAACTTTTCTTTGTCTTGAAAGGGTGGAACCAAGGACTCAACTCAACCTTAATCATGATCAAACACAACTACACCCCCTACAATTGGAAAATCTATAAAAGGAAGGCCTAATTCCTTCATAATGATCATCCACACATTTGAGTATTGCATTGAACCTCTTGCAATTTGAGCTTAGAAAGGCATTTGAGGAGCATTTTAGCATTTAATTTGATCTAATTGTTAGCAATATCTTGTTATCTTTATCATTCTCAATCTAGGACTGTCATTAATGGAAGCTTGCTGAGAGCTATTCAATAACAATCTTAGTTAGAGAGCCATAGGATGCTCAATTAGTCATTATTTTGCTAAATAGTTTCTCTATTGCTTTGTGGTTGTATTTAGTTACTATTTTCAATTATTGACTAACCTTAATTCTATGAAGGCACTTTCCCTAGTGTACAAAATGGCACCCACCATCATCCACCCAACGAGTGCATGAGATTGAAGCACTTAGTGCAAGATCTAATTGATAATAACACCATCAAAATTGAAGGGCCTCAAAACAATGAGGATCACATGGCCTAAAAGAATCCCTTTTTGAATCATGAAAAGGGTGAGTCATCTAATCAAAATCAAAAGAAGGGTAATGAGAAAGTGAACTTTGCTCACACATATGATAACATGATAAACACCCTACAAGAGGATCAAACCATAAACGTTATCATAGTGAAAGATAAGTCAAGGGAAGTATCATCAAATGTTGTCACTAGGGGGCAAGCATAAAAAATTATCCTACCTACTAATGATCCAAAAGTGGTGATATCAAACCAAAATTCAACATCATCATCAAAGCAATACAACTTGGTAGATCAATTACAAAGAAAACCTGCTCAAATTTCTATTCTTGAGCTGCTCAAACTATCACCAATTCATAAGGATATCTTGGAAAAATCCTTGTTGGAAATAAATGTGCCTCTAAATTTGGAGGTAGACAAATTCCAAAATATGGTAGGGCACTTAATTGCACCTCATTGCCTATCATTTTCCAAACAAGATGACATGTCTCTTAATCATCCTCAAAATATGCCCCTACATATAGAAGTGTTGATCCACAAGCATAGGGTGAAAAGAGTCCTTATAGATGGAGGTTCTAGCCTAAATATTTGTACCCTTAGCTTGGTAAAAGCCCTAGAATTTTCTGAGGAGGCTGTTGACCCAAAGAAGAAAATAACCATAAAAGCCTAGGATGATGAAGAAAGAGCATCAAGAGGAGTTATAGTCTTACCCATAAGAGTTGGTCTCATGAAAAAGGAGACCATATGCCAAGTGTTAGACTTAAATTTGACTTACAATATTTTGTTAGGAAGGCCATGGATCCACGAAATGCAAGCCATTCCTTCAACTTATCATTAATGCTTAAAATTCCCATATCTAGGTCAAGGGATAATGGTAAAAGGAGATCTAAATCCATTCCAATATTGTAATAATGTCAAGCCTATCAATGACTCATTGGTTCCACACAATGCTGAAGGGTCCATACCTAAACAAGTAGAGAAAGGTCAAAATTCTAAGGACACTTCTTGCTTGAAGGGAAAGGAAAAGATGGAAGAAGAAGTTATTATTGAAGACAAACCAAAACTCATTAACCCAACTACCTCGACTAAAGGAAAAGAGAGGGTTAACGAGGATAAAATTATTAAAGAAATAAAAGAAGATCATATACAAGCTACTCAAGTATTCACCAAAGAGGCCCATTATCAAAAGATGGACCAAATGATGAATTTTTTTGATAAACAGTGTAAGATTAAGCAAAAGGGAGTAGGTGAATACTCCTTATCTATGATGGATCTACCTTTATCAACCAAGTCCTTTGGGAAACCCTCAAATCTGCCTCATAGATATAATGAGAACTTTTTGAGGGCAAGTACATCATCTGCCATGGATGAAGAGGACAATGAAATTTTGAACTGGTTGTACAAGGATGAAGAATCAAGTGCCCATGTCAAACATATCCAAAATATAACCATTCCCACACATCAATATGGGAAAGGGTTTACAATCATGAAAAAGATGGGATACAAAGTTCAAGGACCTCTAGGTACAAAGAATGAAGGGATCATTGAACCCTTAGAAAGTACATGCTGAGATTCTAAGGAGAAAGCAGGAATAGGGTATCTTGAAGAAGGATACACTCAAAAATATCATCCCCAACTTTATAGCCAAATACTACAATTAGAGTCTCATAGTGATGATGATTCTAATGAATGGGAATGGGAGACCGTATTAGATGAGTCATGCCAAGACAAGGGTATCGATGTTATTCATACCTATGATTCTACCAAAAATAAAGGACCCATGATAGAATCAACTTCAAATCAAGCATCTAGTTCTAGCCAAGTGATTCTAAATGATGTACCAAGTATAGAGATAGAAATTAATCAGTGGGTAGGTGAACCATATGTTCCTTCATGGAGACCTACTATGGAAGACTCAAATGCTAGGTTTAATCCACATGAGTTCTATCCCATAGAAACCCTAGAGGACTCTAGTAAAGGGGACTTTGATCTTTCTTCTTTAGAACATTTAGAGGAAGCCCATGTCCAAGATTTTCAAGATACAATGTATGAACCCTCCAATAACAAGATCTACACCTTAAACCCAATCGAGACAAACCCAAGTGTTTACCCATTAACTCTCATTCGTCTGGACCTAATTGAATGGAATGCCATTGAACCAACTACCTTGCCAATTTTATTGAATGACAACAAGGTGTCCCAATGCCTCAATGCAGTTGAACCTTCTTCTATTAGATAATATCAGGAAGAAATGATCAAAGGGAGCATCCAAACTTCTAATCCGAGAAAAAATGAAAAAACAAAAAAAAATAGAAAAGGAAAAGAATCAAGTGTTGAAAACCACTTTGTGGCAACATTAGATCAAGAAAAAAAAAAAGAAATAAAGGATGTTTCCAAAGGTTAAAACCCAACTGAGGCACCTATGGAAGGGAGTTTGGATGTTCTACCATAACACTATGAAGAAAGATCTCCAATCTTAATTGAGCCAACAGAAAAGATAAACATTGGATTAGAAACAAAGCCAAAGATCATTCACTTAGCAACGTCTCTATCTAGTGAAGAAAGAATAGAATTCATCAAGTTCTTTAAAGAAAGACAAGTTAACTTCACATGGTCTTATGATGATATGCCAGGTTTAGACCCAAATTTGATAATGCATCATCTCAATATCAAGGAAGGAGAAAAACACATTAAGAAAAAACTAAGGAAAATGCATCCTCATATAGCCCTACTTATCAAAGTGGAGTTAGAAAAACCATTGAAGTTGGGATTTATAAGGGCCATTGATTATGCACAATGGATCTCAAATATAGTGCCAGTATCAAAAGTAGACAAATCCATCAATCTGCACGGACTTTAGAGACTTAAACTTGGCATGTCCTAAGGACAATTTTCCACTTCCTAGTATTGATGCCATTGTAGATTTAACGGCGGGGCACTCTATGTTCTCAATCATGGATGGATTTAGTGGGTATAATTAGATAAAGATAGCACCAGAAGACCAAGATAAGACTGCTTTTACATGTGCATGGGGTACATTTTGTTGGAATGTTATGCCATTTGGGTTAAAGAATGCGGGAGTGACCTATCAAAGAGCAATGACCACAATATTCCATGATATGATGCATACATTCATGGAGGATTATGTGGATGACATATTAGCCAAATCTCATTCAAGAAAAGAACACCTTCCAATTTTGGTAAATTTTTTTGAAAGGCTAGAAGAATTTAAAGTGAGACTTAACCCAAAGAAATGTACTTTTGGAGTACAATCCGACAAGCTTCTAGGTTATATTGTATCTGCCAAAGGGATAGAGGTGGATCCTACTAAAGTAAAGGCTATAATGGAAATGGAAGCACCCAAGAACATTAGTCAAATGTGATCTTTACAAGGAAGGATCCAATCCATTAGGAGATTTATCTCCCAATTAGCAGAAAAATGCCACAATTTCAATCAACTCTTGCACAAAGATACAATATTCAAGTGGGATGACAAGTGTGAAGAGGCCTTTAATATATTAAATAAATATCTTATGAATCCACCAATCTTGATGCCACCTATCAGAGGCAAGCCCTTGATCCTATACATTTCAGCAACAGAGAATTCATTGGGGGCACTTTTGGCACAAGAGGATGAAACATGAAAAGAGAAGGCAATTTATTATATTAGTAGAACCTTAGTCAAATATGAGCTAAACTATACATTTATAGAAAGGGTATGCTTGGCTGTAGTTTTTCCTTCACAAAAATTATGCCATTATATGCTAGCCCACAAGATAAGGCTCATTGCTAAGATTGACCCTTTGAAGTATCTACTTAGCAAAACAACATTGAATGGAAGATTAGCAAAGTGGGTAATGATACTAAGTGAATTCGACATAGAATATGTTGATAGAAAATCAATCAAAGGACAAGTAATTGCAGACCAATTAGCAGAAGCACCACTTCATGATGATCATCCTATACAAATTGAACTCCCAGATTCAGAGATTGTGAATGTTGAGGCAAAAACATGGCAGCTTTATTTTGATGGTTCTTACACTCATCATGGATCAGGAGTGGGCATACTTCTCATCACTCCTCAAGGCTCTACTATCCCAAAATCCTAAAAATTGTTATTTCAATGCACAAAAAATATACTAGAATATGAAGCATTGGTTATTGGAATGAAACTGGCATTAGAGTGGAAAGTGATAGAATTAAAGGTTTATGGAGATTCATAATTGGTCATAAATCAAGTTAATCAAGAATATCAAACAAAAGATGACAAATTGGTACCCTACAAAACCATGGTGGACAATCTCAAGAAGTATTTCATACTCATTATATTTGAGCAAGTGCTAAGAGAAAAGAACAAAGCAGTGGATGCTATGGCAACTTTGGCCTCACTTTTGTAGACACCTGATCAAAATGATAGATACGAGTTATTGGTAGAAGAAGTAATTCAACCCACGTACGACCCAACCCACCCTCACACCATTTTCTTGCTAACTACAAATGAATCACCCTGGCATGGCCCAATTTATACTTAGTTAAAAGATCAAATCCTTCCCTTAAACCAAACCAAAAACCAAAATAAAAGCTTCATTCGACAAGCTGCTAAATATACTATAGTTTCTGAAACATTGTATCAAAAAAGTCTTGATAGAATGCTCCTTAGGTGTTTAGAAGAGGGAGAATCAAATTTAGCCTTACGATAAATCCACGAAGGAATTTGTGGATCACACTCAAATGGATTATCCCTAGCCAAGAAACTTCTAAGGATAGGATATTTTTGGCCTACCATGGAAAAAGATTCATGTGACTTTGCAAAAACTTGTAAGAAATGTCAATTCCATGGGAATTTGATACATGCACCCGCACAAGAACTTCATCCTATGACAACACCATGGCCATTTTATCAGTGGGGGCTAGACCTAATAGGGATGATTTATCCACCATCTTCGAATGGTCATAAATTTATCATCACAACAACTGAATATTTTACCAAGTGGGTGGAAGCTATACCCCTATCAACTGCAACAGGCAAAAAAATTTCTTTGTTTATCCTTAATCACATAATTTGTAGATATGGCATACCTCATTCCATCATAATGGATAATGCAAGGCATTTCAAGAACAAAGACTTAAGGGAATTATGCACTAAGTTTCACATGATTCATCATTCCTCTTCAATCTATTACCCTCAAGGTAATGGACAAGCCGAAGCAACAAACAAAAATATCTTGAAAATTTTGAAGAGAACAGTGGATAATTCAAGAAGGGATTGGCACATCAAGATAAACCCAACCTTGTGGGCTTATAGAACTAGTATGAGAACGCCAACAAGAGCTACAACTTTCTCATTAGTCTTTGGCACAGAAGCAGTATTGCCTTTAGATGTAGAACTTCCATCTTTGAGAATATCTATGCATGGGTTGATCAATGAAGAAGACTATAGGGTTACAAGGCTACAAGAACTAGAACTTTTAGATGAAAAACAAAAGAAAGCATTTGATCACTTAAAGGTGTACCAAAATAGGATGTCAAGATCATACAATAAACACATCAAGCCAAGGACATTTCACATAGGGGATTTAGTTTTGAGAGAAAATCCTAAGAACCAGGTAGAACGAGAAAAGAAAGGAAAGTGGGAAGAAAACTAGTTAGGACCATTTCTCATTGTTGAAGATTTTGGGACCGGTACATACAAACTAGCATATTATGATGGTGAAGAGCTGCAAGAGCCAATCAATAGCATACATCTCAAGAAGTTCTACACATGAGGAAGACAAAAGAGGATAAAGAGTATCAGATGGAGTAGCATCATATTTATTGTACATAGTGAAAAGAGATCTTGAAAAATACCAAAACATTTGAAAAATAGAAAAGATAAAAAATAGTGAAAAATTGAGCATGAAGAAAGAAAAAACATTCATATATGATCCTAAGAAAAAAAGAAGAAAAAAATTGAAAAAGGAGAAAAATACAAAAAAAAAATCAAAAAGAAGAAAAGTGCCTTGGTCAAAACCTAGCAAATAGGCACCTTGGTAGCAAAAAAAGAGAAAAAGCTTTAAAAATAGAAAAAAGAGCTAGATCCATTCAATTGGTGAAAACCTAGTAAACAGGGGCCATTGAAAGTCCAAGTCAGCCGTATACTTAGAAGGTCACCTTGTAATTATTGCATTTGCCAGCATGTGTATATATTGCATAATAAAACCCCACAGTTGCATTTGCGAATACCTCAAGATTTTGGTCACCTAATCAAAAAATTATCCTAAGTCCCACAAATGAAATCAATATCAAACTAGGGGAAAACTACTCCAAAGGAGAAAGATTCATCAAAGTAAGCTTTATTTAAATCAGAGAATCAATTCATCACACTCGAAAGAGGAACACTTAATCAAATCTACATCCCAATCCAAATTGAGCCTAAAATGAAAAATTGATCCAAGAA
This sequence comes from Chamaecyparis obtusa, assembly GCA_027943335.1. NCBI lineage: Eukaryota > Viridiplantae > Streptophyta > Pinopsida > Cupressales > Cupressaceae > Chamaecyparis > Chamaecyparis obtusa. The sequence continues at coordinate 496,288 of BSBK01002047.1, read as the reverse complement.
CTTAAATGACCTTATCTTTATCAGGATTAAAATTTTGAAATGGATGGAACTACACTTGAATTATGGATTTGAAAAACATGACAAAATTTTCTAAGTGTTCACTCAATTGATGAAATCATTTCTTTCTAGCAAATCGATGAAAGTTTTAGACTAGACAAGCTATGATGAAAGGATGATATTTTTTGGATTTCTGAATGATTGTCTTAAAATCAAAGTTTCAAATCATATATTATTTGTCTAAGGATATGATCATCAAAGAATCATCAAGGACTTGTATATACGATAAAACTGAGATTTTTGCTTGTTTACGCAAACAGATACCTTGGCTATTCTGATCTTCAATATCATAATACCAAAATCCACTTGCAACATAGAATCTGACAAAATCAGTATTCACACTCTCATGATTGGCTTTGATCAGTGATAGTCATGCCAAAGAAACCAATGGGAAAGAAAACAAAGAGGTGAAAAGTATTCATATCATCATAGTTAAACTAGTGATGGTTGTACTAAAATGGGATTCCAAAAGCACTCGATGATGAAAATAAACTCCAAATTTTGAATAATGATAGTTAGCTGCATTCATTTTAGATTAAGTGCATTGTATATATTGTTTTTCCTTAGCTTAATTTTCAAGAGGGGAAATTAAATAAAAAAGGGGGTGTATGCAAATCAAATAATCGAAAGATCATCAAAAACCAATTATATAGGATCAAGTGTGTTGGAAATAAAAAACAAAGTGCATTGCATGAGGTTAATTGCATTGATCAAATCATTATCATTAAGTCTTGAAAGTGCATTGCATTAGATTAATTGCATTGATTAAATCATTACCATTTAAGTCTTGCATTAATTTAGATGTGTCCAAACATTTGAATTATTAGGATCTTACATTATTAAGTTCATCATTATCATTAAAAGTTCATACATTTGAAAGGTCATTAGCAACATCAAACTACATCCATAACATTGCATTAAGGAAAAATCATTACATTCATTAAAATCATTCATTACAAACATCTCATTCATAATAGTACCATTCATACATATATCATTGAAAGACCATCATTGCATCACATCTACATATCAAAAGCAATAGATTTATCATCCATCTAAATATCCATCAATAACATAAAATAAGTAAAACCATTACATAGCATTTATCTATTCTATGTCATATATAAGACAACCATTTCACCATCATTAGAACATATGCATACATGAGAAAATGCCATTCTGCAAAAATAAAACAAAAACATATAGAATCATATAGCTGCATATCATATGAAACATCTGGAAAGAAATCCAACACATGATGACATCATATATAGTCAAATCAATAAAAGTATCAGAATCCATGGTACCATCATCATAAATGAGAAAGAAATCAAAGTCTATAGCATGATCATCAAGAAAGAAATATCTAGAGATCAGTCTCCAATCAAATATCAAAGTATCAACATAAAATAAACATCAACTGATCAACTGATACAACATAAATCCAATGTCTTGATAATAACAAGGAAAGGAAAGCTCATGAATATATAAGACCACTCAAGTAGGAGAATCATCACCATCATCAGCATTTTGAGGACCAGGTGCACTATCTAGTGGATGGCTCAAACTAGCCTGTAACCCATGCTGACTCATAGCAGCCATAATGATTGCATCATAGAACTCATCTGTGAAACTTGCTATTGAATAGAAGATATCTAAGTCTACAAGGAAGCAACATCTGATGTTGAGGCTCAGGCAAAACCCTGAGCTGTAGTAGACTACGGAAGTGGAGTATAAGAAGAGGGAGCAGATGAAGATGGATCACCCAATAGAGGAACAGACTGAGAAGAAGAAGGATGTGACAAAGATGAAGGCATCAAAGCAATACCATGTGCCTGAATTGTAAGAACAACAGAAGGAATAACATGAGGAACCAGAGGAGGAATGACTTGCTGAGCAAGAGGACCCTATGCCTGATCAAGCAACATCTATGCAATCTCTACATCAACAACTCTCTCTCATCTAACATGAGGCCTCTGTATAGTAAATCTAGCCACTTGATGTAAGAGTCTATCGACCCATCCACCTCCAACCTAATCACCATCTCTTGGAGGAATAGGAGCAGTAGCTAACACCGGTATCTATATATGACCTGCTCTAGCTCTATGACAAGCCTGTCATCCATGTCAACCCCTAATCCTACCACAAACACCACCTCCATCATCTCCATCAGATAAATTCTCAATGCTAGGAATCCTCTCGGCAGGATTAGTAAATCTAGGAAAAGGATACCTATGTAACCATGCACCATACTCATCTATAATGCCAACATCCATCACCTGTGACCTAGGGTTCCAAGGATGATACCCCAGATCTTGAATCTCTCAAAAAGTTGTGCCATAATCAACACAAGGGCCCCAGAATGATCTCTCAGCCTGAACATGAGCATACATTGCTACACCCTGAGGCATATCCTGAATGAGGCCATACTGACGAAACACATGACAGAAGCAGAATCTCTCAATCACAAAAGTGGATCAACCAATCATCCAACGAGGAAAAAACATATATGAAAGCTCACTATCATCCTCTGGCCAAGTCTCACATCCAAGATAGGGCCTCCAAATGATAGTATCCATGTCATCTATCCGACACTGCCAGTAATCAAGCTTACACATATGGGTCTACTTGATAATGCCACTGTAAATCCATGCAAATGGCTAACCAGCCAAATGATCCTAAGCAGTCATAGGACATGTCACCGGGAGGTGCTCCCAATTCCACAGCTGTAATAAAATGGCTCTAGCAATCAAAGTAGTGGAACGTCTATACATGAAAGTGTGCAGCTCATGATATAACTATGCTAATAAATAGGAACCCCAATCGAAATGATGAGGATCTGCCATCAAATCCTCTAAAATTAGACCCCAACCAACAACAAATCCGTGTCCACGTTGATCTGGAAGTAGGAAGCCACCAATAAGAGTACCAAGAACAACAGGTAACACAAGGAATGACATGAACTGAGCCCACTAAATATGGTGATCACCAATGGAAGCATCACCAAATACTTGATGACAGGCTGAACCATTGTACACAGTATCATAGTATACAAGCTCTCCTTAGGTAGGCAATCGGAGAAGATGATACACATCCTCAGGGGTGATGGTCATCTCACCCATAGGAAGATGGAATGTGTTATGGTCTGAGTGCCAACGCTCAGCCATAGCAGTAATAAGGCCTCGATTCACACATAATTGAGGAAGATAGAGAAGGAATGACATACCACACCAGGCAATGTGTCAACGGTCGACAACACTCAGAGTAGGAATCATGTCCCAGGACAATGGATAAGATCCGTGAATATGTAAGGAACCGAGCTCCAACTATAAAAAGAAAGATTAAACACATCAGAAAGGAAATTAGAAATTATTGCAATTTTTATAAGTCAATCAAAAATACATCAACACTTATCAAAACCACAATTAGATTTCATGTTTCTACACAAATAGAACATAAATTTTATCTTCATCCATCATCTAGATCTAGATTGATGATAGATATCCTAACTATAACTGAACCTTAACTGACACCTTACAACTTGTTACAAAATCTCAAAAATTGGGAACATAAAATTGACAATCGATTAACGACGTAGACAAAATTGCAACTTGGTCAAAAATCTAAAAATTTGAAATTTTGCAGAGCAAAAGCGCACATCTATATTGCAAAAGTGGCAAACATCGAAAGTGCTACCTAAAGGAGTAAAAGTGCACATCTATATTACAAAAGTGACGAAAATTTCAAAAGCACCCAAATGCACATCAAAAGTGCTCTTAAAAGATGTAAAAGTGTGAAAGATAAGCAAAAGCCCAGGTGAAAATTGCGGAAGCGCTAAACCTAGGCAAAAGCGCCCAAAGAAATAGTAAAAGCGAAGAAGGGCTTAAATTTGACAAGCGAAAGCACCATAGCGATTCGCGGAAGCACAACGGAAAAGTGTGGAAGTGCACATTTAGAGGAGAAAGTGCCCTTAAAAGTGGCAAAAGCACCCATTCATGGAAAAAAAGTGCAAAAAGGGTTGTTTATCTGGAAAAAATTGGAAAAAAAGCTATAAACGGAAAAAATGGAAAGGTACAAGTACTCACCGGAGGTCTTGAGCCAGGGAGCCGATGATATCACCGAAATTTCTCAAACCAATGCTTGTGGATGGGGACATACATTGTGAAAAGTGGAAAAGGCAAATAAGAGTAAAAGTCAAAAATCAATGGTAAATGAATAGTAAAAAGGGATTTTGACTCCTTTATATAGCCTATTTGACCTAAAAGAGGTAATTTTGACCTAAGCGATAACTTTTTCACTAAAATTACCTAATAATTGACTTTATCCTCAAATCAGTGAACGTAGGGGCATTTAAAATCAAACGGACCAAACATCGATATCGAAAATAAAATCAAATTTACTATTTTTTTTTGAACTAAATCAACATAAAATTGACTTAAATCATCGACATTATCAAACAATGATCAAATTTTATTTCATTTTCGAGGGGGCATACCATCGGATAATCAGATCTATATCAATAGTAAAATCATCAAAAATTGAGAGACCGATCATCGAATCAAAGAGAAAGCTTTTATCAAAAAAAAAATCATAATCAAATGAATGGGGGATCGCATCAAAATCAATCATCACAGTAGGTATCATATCAGAATCATCATATCAAATTAAACATCATATCAAGAACCATCATCAGAACCATATCAAGAGAGTTTCATATCAATCATATCTACACCAACCTCATCTTAGAAATTAGGATCGACCATCGAAAGACATCAAATGAACATCAGAGATCAACCATCAATGAATCAGGACCTATCATCAAGCAAAATTAGAGTATTCTTTGAATCGACATGCTTTGCATGCCAACTCAAAGAGGGGCATTTGTAATTACCTGAAAATGGACAAAGACTAATTCAAAGCAAATCAAGAAAAATCAAGGCAAATCAAGGAGATAATTGAATCACAATGCATAATTAACCAATCAAAACAAAAATCAAATCTTAATTCAATCAAAATCAAAATTGAGAGCACTTTAATCAAGTGAAATCAAATCAAAATACAATTAATTCAATTAATTGTATAGTTTTGGATTAAATCAAATGCAACCCATTCAAGGGGTACATGACTAAAATAAATCATTTAAATCAATTAATAAATCCTAATTACTCTCAACAACCACAAAGAGAGGAAAATCAATCAACCAATGAGAATAAAGGAAAGCCATTCACATGGATGAAGCCAAATTCAATCTCATTCACTCAAAGTGAAAAGGAATCTTGACCATTGATCTTGTCTACTTGTCCCAAGCTTTGAGGACACAAACTTTGCTTTGTCTTGAAAGGGTGGAACCAAGGACTCAACTCAGCCTTAATCATGATCAAACACAACTACATCCCCTACAATTGGAAAATCTATAAAAGGAAGGCCTAATTCCTTCATAATGATCATCCACACATTTGAGAATTGCATTGAACCTCTTGCAATTTGAGCTTAGAAAGGCATTTGAGGAGCATTTTAGCATTTACTTTGATCTAATTGTTAGCAATATCTTGTTATCTTTATCATTCTCATTCTAAGACTGTCATTAATGGAAGCTTGCTGAGAGCTATTCATTAAAAATCTTAGTTAGAGAGCCATAGGATGCTCAATTAGTCATTATTTTGCTAAACAGTTGCTCTATTGCTTTGTGGTTGTATTTAGTTACTATTTTCAATTATTGACTAACCTTAATTCTATGAAGGCACTTCTCTAGTGTACAAATACTCCTTGATAATCCATGTAATTTGACAATTTTCTTAATAAAATAAAAGATCTTCTATATGCACTGCATCTAATGTCTTTCTATAGGGTATAAAATGTGTCATTTTAGAAAATCTATCCATAACAACAAATATAGAATCATTACCTCTCACTGTCTTCGGTAAGTCAAGAATAAAGTCCATACTGATATCAATCCAAGGTTTCTCAGGAACATAAATCGGTATATACAATCCAATATTCTGACTTACTCCCTTTACAACTTGACAAATTCCACAATTTTAAAAAATTTCTGAACATCCTTATAAAACTGTGGCCAAAAGTATTTCTCCTTAAGAAAATTCAATGTCTTGTCAACACCAAAATGTCCAGCCAAACCACTACTATGTTTCTCCTTTATCAAATTAGTTCTCATTGATCCTCTTAGTATACACAACTGAATACCTTTAAACAACATACCTTCTTGAATGAAATAGTCTTCCCATTTAGTACTTGGTTGATCTTGAATAGGTGTTCTGCACTTTCTCCATGACTTAGAAAAATTAGGATCAGTTTAATACAATACTTTCATATCATCAAAACCAAGAAATTCAATTCTCATCTCGATCATCAAAGACCTTCTTCTACTCAATGCATCATCAACTCAATTAGTGACTCCACTCTTATGTTTTATCACAAATGTGTAACTTTGAAAATATTCAACCCATTTCATATGTCTCTGATTCAACTTATTCTAACTACCCAAATACTATAAAGCCTTATGATTAGTATACAACACAAATTCACTCAGTATCAAATAATGTCTCCATTTATTTAGGGCTTGAACAATAGGATAGAATTCTTGATCATACACAGAATATTTCATTTTTTCATCATTCAACTTTTCACTAAAGTAGGAAATAGGTTTACCTTCTTGACTCAACACACTTGCATCACATTCAACTTGAAATACCTTACTAAATCAGGCAATGGTAACACAGGCAATTCAGTAACCTTCTATTTCAAAGTCTCAAAAATTTTATTAGCTCAATGTGTGCACTTGAATTTTGTTTTATCTCCTCTCATAGTCTCAGTCATAGAATTACAAATTGAACTAAAATTTCTAATGAACTTTCGATAAAAACTTGCCAAACCATGAAATGATCTTACCTCACTAGCATTTTCAGGTGTAGGCGAATTCAAAATAGCTTCAACCTTTTCAGGATCCATTTTCAAACCATCAGTTGAAATCACAAATCCCAAATACATAATCTCCTCTTGCATGAAAGAACACTTTTTCAGATTAATCAACAACTTTTCTTCTTTCAATCTCTACAATAGTTGTTTAATATGCAAAAAATACTCTTCTCTAGTCTTACTAAATATCATAATATCATCTAGGTACACAATCACAAATTTACCTAAGAATTTCTTCAAAACTTCATTCATCAATCTCATAAAATTTCTCGGTGCATTAGTTAAACCAAAAGGCATAACCAACCACTCATACAAACCTTTTGTTGTCTTAAAAGTAGTCTTCCTCTCATCACCTTCTTTGATTCTGATCTAATGATATCTAGTTTTCAAATCAATTGTAGTAAAATACTTTTCTCTAGTCAAACTGTCCATTATGTCATCCATTCTTGGTATAGGAAACCTATATTTCACTGTTATCTTGTTGATTTCTCTGGAATCCATACACATTCACCATTCTACATTATTCTTAGGTGCCAATACCTCTGGTACTACAAAAGGACTCAAAATTTATCAGATCAAACCTTTTTGCAATAATTCTTGAATCTATCGGTTCAATTCTTGATTCTCGGTAGGTGTCAACCGATGTGGTGCCTTATTCAGTAAACTAGCTCTAGGGATTAGATCCATGCTATGATCAATGCTTCTCTTCAATGGAAAACCATCAGGTACATTTTTAGAAATAATCTCTCTATACTTGGTGAGTATCTTATCAATCTCTCTAGGGATGCTATCCTATGTTTTCTTACTTGGTTTGTTAGGAATCATAGCAAAAAATACATCATTCTTCTTCAAATCCTTAACAAAATTTCTTCCTTCCATCAAGAAAAATTTCATAGATTTAAAAATACTACTAATAGGTTCTTTAATCAAACGTAACAATATTTTTCTTCTCCCATCAGCCCAAATAGTATATTTATGCAATCTCCCATCATATATAGCATGTCTATCATATTTCCAAGGTCTACCCAACAAAATATGATAACAATCCATAGGTATGATATCACACAACACCTTATCATAGTAATTTCCAATTTTCAAATTCACTTAACATTGTTCACTTACCAAGAGTGTATTCTCATCCTTGTTCCATGAAATTTGATAGGGCTTTGGGTGTTTCAACCTTTCCAACTGCAACTTTGTAACCATTTCCTCAGATGCCAAGTTCTCCAAGCTTCCACTATCAATGATTACCTTCCACACTTCATCAGAAACTCTACATATAGTCTTTAACAAAATTTTACTTACCAGATCTTCCTTATTACTTTCACGCCAAAGTGCTCTCCTTACCATCAAGTTCTTTTCCTTCTTAGGTTCATTTGGTGAATCTTCTTGCACAAGAATTTTTATTGCTACCGACCTTCTTACTTACCTATGTACACTCAAATGATCTATGTAATTATTATCCATAATTGTAACAAGTTCCTCATAATCCACCTTTGTTATAACCACCTCGGTAGTTATTGCCTCTTCCTCTAGATGAACTTTCACCTTTTGACTCGGTCCTTCCTTTATCCAGATTTGTCTTTTCTGGATTAGATCTATTTTTTTCACCATAAGATCTACCTCTTCCTTTATGGAATCTACCACCTCTACCTCTTTGTCTTTGCTCATGTCTTTTGTTCAATTTATCCTCATCTTTCAAGGAAAACTGATAAGCTTCCTCAATATTTTCCAATTTAACCAAACTGATTTCTTCTTGGATGGAAACCCTCAATCCATTCAGGTACCTAGAAATTCTTTCCACTTCATCTTCATCATGTCCAGATCTGATATCTAATCTATAGAATTCCTTAGTATAATCTTTTACTGAGCTATCTTTCTACCTCAAACTTTGCATTCGCCTAACTAGGTTAATCTGATAATCATAAGGTAAAAACTTGCCTTTCAACTTATTTACCATCTTATTCCATACCTTAATTTTTTCTTTGCCTTTCCTCTTACTGTCCAATTATAGATTCTCCCACCACAAGGATGCATGGCTCTTCAACTTTGTGCTTGCAATTTTCACCTTCTTTTCCTTAGGGACATTTTTGTATTTAAAGTACTTTTCCATCTCGGTGATCCAATCCAGCTTTCCACTATGCTCAAGAGGATTGAAATGTGGTGTAGAATTCATATTTTTCAAAGCCTTCAACAATATTTCCTCACCCTGATCCATCACAAGTGAAGGTTCTACATCACCTTGTTCTTCCTCAATTTCTTTATCACTCACATCTTCAAGATCTCTTCCTCTACACTGGGCTGTCTCAACAACTTCTAATCTAGCAGCAAGTTATCTCAACATGTCTTCCAATCCTGGATCTGCATCTCACCTCCCATGAACCATGTTGAAACACTTTGCAATTGCAAGCTAGATCACAATCTACTACCCCACAACAAATATCAACTAGGGTTTGACAAGAAGGAACTCTCAAACTTAAATTCACAAATCTAGATCCAGATATCACCTTCACTCTGATACCACCCAACACAAGGTAGGGGAGGATGAGGGGCCAAAGGAACACCCTAATCCAAATCTACCTTGCAAACATCACACATGGAAGAAACAACACACAAAGTGAGAGAGAGAATGCATATCAGATCCTTTATATTTCATCAAATAGATTCACACATGTCAGGCTGTAAGACCTTCCTGGTTAGGGATAGATATTATAATTCAATTACAATAGTCCTCCAACATGCGAGGATTCAAAAACTTTCTTCAATCTTATAACTCCTTACTAATACCAAAACTGACTCTAAACTACAACCAACAATTACATTATATACAAGAGGCTACCGAAACAAGTTGGTCTTTAGATCCAACATTAACGGAAGGGACTACCAGATCTAGGTCCACAGCCTTCCCAATGATTGATACCAACATTAAATCCATGACCACAATTAAGTGCACAAGTTGGCCTCAATAGAAAACTAAAAGAAATAACTCGGTAAGAAAGGATAATCGAGCACCCAAAAATTAACCAACCAACTCGGTTAAAGAAGGAACCGAGCAACTACCAAGCCAACTCGGTCAAAGAAGGAACTGAGCAACACAAAAAACTCAAAATTTTTTTTGGTGACACAAGATTTCCAAGGACCCAAGATACTCCTGCATCAAATTGATCGCCTAATCGGTAAATTGACTACTTTTGAGTTGAATAACTATGATAACAACATTGTACCAAATGTTGAGTTTGCATTTTTGTCATCTTTGAAAATTGGTAAATCTAGCAAGAAACACATGATAAGAAATGAAAGTGATAGTGATAGTGATAGTGATGAGGATGATCATACTTGATGAACTTGAAGCACTAATGGCTCGGAGATTGCAAAAAGGTAAAGGAAGATACAAAGGGAAATTAACTTTGACTTGTTTTAATTGCAATGAGATCGGTCATATTATAGCTAGGTGTCCTAACATGAAGGATGATGATAAAGACAATGAACCATCCGGTGAAAGTAAGTTTGACAATAGAGATAACCAAGATCACAGAGGCAGCTGATAGTATGACATAATAAGTAACCGAGACTACAAAGATAAAGGCAAGAAATCATGTTACCTTGTTGAAGATGATGATGACACCAGCACAGACACTGATGAAGATATTGAGGTAGTATTCATAGCTTTGAAAGAAGATTCAAAAGAAGAGGAAAGGTATGTTGAAACAACACTTATTTCTAAAGTTAGCAAAAATGATACATGGATTAGTGATAGTGGTTGTAATCATCATAAGACTGGTGATGAAGATAAATTTGACTACCTTGAACATTATAATGGAGGATATGTTAAAATGGGGAATGCTACACCTTGTCTAGTAAAAGGAAAAGGATCTATCTTGTTGAACAATAAGATTAGATGTGAGAATACATATTGGGTGAAGGGACTTAACAATAATTTTTTGAGTGTAGTGCAACTGAATAACTTAGGTCACCGAGTTGCATTTGAAAATAGAAAGGTGAAAATCTATGATGAGACTGGAAAGTTGTTCGGTACTGGTGAACAATCTAAAGGTAATATATTATATCTTGACAATGTTGAAACTTCTTATTTAATGGATAGAACTGAAGATGTGTGGTTGTGGGATAAAAGGTTATGTCATATGAATTTTGACAACATGGTTAAGATCAGTAAGAAAATAAAGGTTAAAGGCTTACTGAGCTTATCTAAACCTGACCATGTCATGTGCAAAAAATGTAAAATGGGAAAAATGTCAAAATCTAGTTTTAAGATCAAGATCTGCTCATCTAAAGCTATTTTGGAGTTGGGTCATGCCAACTTATGTGGTCCTATGAGAAATCAGAGTTACTATCATGACATATATTTTATTTTTTTTGTTGATGACTACTCTAGGATGATGACTATTATGTTTTTGAAAGAGAAATTTGAAGCTTTCAAGATGTTTAAAATGGTATAAAGCTAAAGTGAAAAAAGAAAGTGAAAAGAGTTAAAATGCTTAGGATCTAATAGAGGAGGTGAGTTTATTTATGATGAATTCACTAACTATTATAATGAGCATGGAATTAAAAAATAGGTTTCTGCACCAAGAACACCACAGCAAAAATGAATTGCTGAAAGGAGGAATAGATCCATAGTTGATTGTGCTAGAACACTGATGATTGAAAAAGACATTGCAAAAATGTATTGGAGAGAAGCTGTTAGCATTGTTGTATACACATTGAACCAAGTAAAACTGAAGAAAGATTCAAACAAGACACCTTATAAGTTATGGTTTGGGTACACACCTAATGTAAGTTATTTCAAAATATTTGGAAGTAGATGTTACATTCTGAAAGATGATAGAAATGGAAACTTTGATTCTAAAGGTGATGAAGGAATATTCTTAGGATATTCTACTAAGAGAAAAACTTACAAATGTTTCAATAAGGTTTCTAAAAAAATGATTGAAAGTGCAAATGTGAGATTTGATGAGTTTGATGAGAAAAATGATGAAGAAAGCATAAAGGAACTAGAAGACTATGGTAGATATAAATTCATTGATCAACTTGACTTTCTACCTGAGATACATGTTGAAGATACTGAGAAATAGGATAAAGATACCAAGCATCAACCGATAGATATCAAGAATTGGGAAGTAGATATCGAGGAAGAAATTGATCCTACATTGACTGATAAACAAAGAAGAGAACAAGTGTTAGCAATATTTGTGAGAAGACACCATCCACAAAACTAGATTGTTGGAGACAAGCAAGATGTCATGATGACATGAAGTAAGTTGAGACAAAACACATGTTTAGTTTGTGAATATGAACCTAAAAATGTTATAGATGCACTTGAGAATGATGAATGGATTAAAGCAATGAATGAGGAAATTGAGAAAATACTGAAGAACAAAACATGGAGATTGGTACGAAGATCAAGTGATAAAAATCTCATTAGAACAAAATGGATATTTAGAAACAAGTTGAATGAGAATGGTGAAGTTGCTAGGAACAACGCATTAAGACTTGTATGAAAAGGGTATGCACAAGAAGAAGGAATTGATCATGGTGAGACTTTTGCACCAATTGCTAGACTTGGAGTTATAATATTACTTTCATATGCTACCTACAAAGGACTCAAAGTATATTAAATGGATGTTAAATCTGTATTTTTGAATGGGATACTTGAGGAAGAGGTTTACATTGAACAACCTAAAGGTTTTGTTGATCCAAATCATAAAATCATGTTATGTAAGTTGCACAAAGCACTGTATGGACTAAAAAAAGTACCAAGAGAATGGTATGAAATACTACATGCATATCTTATTAGTATTGGATTTGTTAGAACAAGTGACAATAACAATTTATATTTGAAAGGAGAAACTAATGACAAGATTCTTATTGCTGAAATTTTTGTTGATGATATCATATTTGGAGGACATGATAATCTATGCAAATCATTTGTTGATGAAATGAGAAAGGAATATGAAATGTCAATGTTTGGAGAGATTAAATTCTTTCTAGGTTTGCAAATTATACAACAAAATGAAGGGATATTCATAACACAATCAAAGTACATCAAAGAAGTGTTGAAGACCTTTAGAATGGAAGATTCAAAACTGGTAGGTAAACCGATGGTCATAGGATGCAACTTGACAAAGGGTGATCAATCAACCGAGGTAAATCAAACACTATATAGATCAATGATTGGAAAACTGATGTATGTTGTGTGTTACCCTCATCTTTTTCCTCGCTCTCGTGTTTAATTTTTGTCATTAAAAAGTTCTTTGTTGAAGTTGATATTGAACTTTGTCAAGTTCAAGTTCAAGTTCAAGATCCATTGTAAGTTATTAATGTGTCTTAGTTTTCCTGGTCCCTAGTTGTCCATTTGTTAGTTTTTGCAAGTTGAACCTTAACCTTGAACTTTGTCAAGTTCAAGTTCAAGTTCAATTGTAAAGTCCAAGATATGGAATATTCTGGAAGTATGGTTCTTTCTTTCGATGAGAAGTTTCCTTTTCAAGAAGCATGGTTTGTTGGCATGTGATGATTTGGAGTACTAGAAATCCTCTAAGGGTTGTCATTTATGGCAACACTTATGATAAGTATGATCACATGGTGTTGAGATTTCCACTGGATTCATAGTCATGAAAATGACTAAGTCCAGAATCAGGAAAATAAGGTGCAGTGCCACAGTTTTGGATAGCGATGGAGACATACAAGGTATTATGGCTTGTGAAGTTAACTAGAGGTCTTTTGGTATATGTAAATGCTTCAGTTAAGATCACATAAGTTTTGGATAACTGGTGTATGAGATACAGTGTTCGGAAGGTATGCAAAGATAGTAAAATAGTATATCATGGTAGATGAACAATTGTGATGATTAAGGAAAGCATGATGGATATGATAACTTACTAAGTCATGTAAATAAAGTATAGTGCCGACTCCTTGGTAATATAAGAGCACCGAATCCATATATATCATTTGCACAAGTTTTTACTATGTTTAGTATGACATTTGTGGAGCCGACTGGAAGGCTAATTGTGTATAAATATAGATTGCTCTTGTGAAAGAAGACATGTGATTTAATGATAAGTTTGCAAAAAAGATAGCAAAAGTCAGATGCAAGATCAGTAGGATGTAGAGCTATAACTGGAACTATCTAAGCAAGATAAGTGCTTGTATTGTTCCCCTTTTGTGAACTATTTTGGGATAGTATTGATTGTAAGAGCAGTGTGCTCACCACCTTTAACTAGGTGTTTTGTATGCCCCTAACAGGGTTTTTGTAATCCTCTAGGAAGGAAATGTACTATGTAACAATTAGCTCCTAACAGGGCTAGATCTCTTAATAGGGATATTATACTTTAGTGCATATTTATGGGTACCATCCCCTCTGGGGTTTTCCCTTTAATCATGGTTTCCTCAAGAAAAAATCATGGTGTCATGAGTAATGTGTTATGTTTATATGCTCTTTTCATTTCTGCATTACTTTGGATTATTTATAATTGTTTAAAGTTGCAAATAAAGTTTTGTAATACTGATTCACCCCCCCTCTCAGTATTACTCAATCCTAACAATTGGTATCAGATCTATTGGCCCTTTGAGAGAAAGCTTAACAGCTTAAGGGAGATTAGAATGGATTCAGAAGACTTTCAAGTAAACTTTGAAGCTGCACTTGAATATCTGGATAAGATGAAAGCTAAAAATGGCGAACTAAAATTCAAATTAAGAAGAGTAGAAGGTTTCATGAGGAAACCTAAAGAATAGCTCGTGACTATAAAAGATCAGAGACAAGGCCTTCTGGAGAAAATCAAAGAAAGTTCTGACAATGACACATCAGACAAAGTAAAGATGTTGGAGCAAGGAAAAGAAAAAATCAATCTCTTGATGATCAAGGAGATTCAGAATGAGAAAGATGAAAGAAATAAAGTTGAAGAGTCACTAAAACAAGCCAACCTTCAGATAGATAATATGAAGACTGAACTTGAGCATTACAAAGATAAATATCAAGAATTGGATAACTACAATCAGATCATCAAATGTGAACTCACTCAAGACAAATTAATTATTCAGGAGTTACACATAAGAAATGACAAGAATAATGTGTTGGTGTTCAAAATGGACTCTTATGCTCTAAGGCTGGCAATATACCCTCAGGTTGATTTTAGGATTGGTTAGTTCCAAAATGTATAAGGATCTTAGGGCAACTGGACCAACTATAGGGACAAGACTGCCCTCTTCACTTTTGGCTCTTCAAAACCAAGGCGGGTGCACCTAACCCAGTGAAAACTATACTTCACACACCAAAGACTGGGTCTAAATAACAGATTGAATAGTAAGAAAGTGCTAAATGCTAACCTCACATTCATTGACTCTCCATTACTATAGGGTATTACTACTATCAACCAAATACAATTAAAACTTGAAAAGTGTTGATATCTAGAGATGGAAAGAGGTAAGCAAGGGCCAATCCAGCATTGAACTTGACTGAATATACTAATCTTTGATCAGTGCCATTATCCATTGGGAAAATCTCAAATACAGACATCGAAACATGAACCAATTATTGTCAAAGACTCATAGCCATAAACATAAGTATTTCAGCCCATCTACTACTTATAATATCTATGTCCTATCCAAAGTATATTTCACTTGATCCTAGATCAAGAACTGAAGACTAGAACATATACAAAGGTAACCCTATGCAATAGATTAGAAAATCTAGAATTCACAAGATTGACACCAAGGAGAGACTTGAAAGCTTGAAATAATTATATTAAGTATAATGAATCATGTAAATGTTCAAAGCAAAGAAGAGAAAAAACCACTTCAATAACCTAGAAAAGGCTACAAGGAAATTCTATTCAATCTAATACAATATGATACCACCTGCTACAACTCCCTGGAACTAATCAAGATCAGAACCCTTTCAAAATAAAATATTTTACTTCTTATACCCCTAGTCACCTTGGAATCCTCAAAAAGGATGTATCAAGCTTCAGGTGACTAGGGTTAGGGTTTCAACAACTCAACCGACCAAAACTACATCAAAATTTATTGCAGGGGGAGAAACATAAGCAACCCGGAGAAAATGAATCTCAGACAGATCTACAATCATCAAAATCCGTGAGGATAGTACAAAACAAGGAGGAATTGCCATGAAAACCAGTCAAATTGGCCACCTGCAAACATACCTCAAACACAAAACCATACTTCTCCTGGTACAAAAACATCATGCCACCTACCACAGGGATCCTCGAACCAGTCTGCAATAACTAGCGCCACCAAATCAATTGAAACCAGCCATTAAAATCATAAATTTTGGTACCTTCTATCGCTTGAAACCCTCCGTAAATTTCAATTTGAACTTCAATGGTCATTTTATGGCTTTAACAATGAATCAGCGGTCAACATTTAAAATCAAATGAACTTTAAGTGCTGACCATTGGATCTCTCCCTTTCGCGGTCTTTTATGATCTTAACTCAACTGCTACCCTGGGTTTACCGTCTAGCAACCATGCGACAATGCATTTCCAATTCATGAAATGAAAACTTAACCCATAATTTAACTCCATGACTTGGTGACCATAGGAAAACACATAATCCTCAGTCCCACATTTAGTGAACTAGCGACCAAAGGTCACTGCTATTTCTCAAAACACTTTATAAAACTGCCAGAAAGTTTAGTGATTCCATGAACACTTGTTCACTGAACCGCTAAAACACTTAGGGAACCATCACTATTTCACATGAATGAGCGAAGCCTTGGAAATTTGTCAGACCACCAAAACATTTATCAGAACCACTAAGGCTTTTCCTGGAAGATCAACGGCCATTTGAAGTTCACATACCTATTTGAGATTCTATCAAATTTCATGCCCACCATTAGATTGAGAATCTCCTCCCTACCCTGACAACCCTCTAACACAGGAAGAAATCAATGGATGCCACAAGATCTTAAGCCTCTGACACACTCGATGAGATTATACACCGTTCATCGATTCACTGACAGGATCAGGACCCTCTGACAAGCCCGGGAACTAGGTCCCACTGACAGCTGCCAACATGTTAATACAAGGATGAACTAGAAGCTGCCATATGTGCATACATGTCAATGAATCCACCTACCCTCTTTATGAGAATCAATGACTATCGCTATACCATTGCATTAAAAATTGAGTAAGTTATATCAATCGTATAACAATAGCCACAAGATTAAAATGAACTTTAATCTACCTGAATGCTGAGAAGACTGGTCCCACTAACAACACTCCACATCATACTTTTGTTGACCAATGAGATACTGCCAAGTCATCTTACTTGGTAGTGGACCCGCTCGAAAAGAAAGGCTATGTCATCAGGAAAAATCAACGATCGGTGTAAGATCTCAAGCTTCTGACAAAGTCTATGAGAACTTACAATGACCGTTGGATGGAAATGCTGTCAGAAAAATGGGCCTAGAAAATATTAAAGCTGAAACATAGGGTAAATTAAATGCTAAGACTTAGGCTTAAAGGAAAATATCAGGCGCAAGGGACTATAGGAAAATTAAATGCCACTGGGGGAAGAAACTTAGGAAAAATTAAAAGGGACCCCGCCAGACATGAAAACCTAACCGCCAAATAGCTTAAAGGATTTAATTAGCACATGCAGATTAGGAATTTAAGTGGCCCGAAAAAGGTAACTTAAAAAAAATAACAAGGCCAAGGTAAAGACAAAGGGTTATTCATGCAATGGCTATATTTTCAAAAATTTGAACCAGGGCTAAAGGCAGGGACCTAAAAATAATTGCAGAGACCAGAACAAAAGTGCCAGAGCCATGAAATTTTTTTAAAGTGCTAATAGTGGCTCATACTTGGGGACGTGTATCTACTGCAGATACAATGAGCAAGCTGGAATCTCCTGGAAGAGCAGACCAACTCAAAACTTTGACACACAAAAAGCAAAAACAAATGACTGTACAAGGGAAAACCTAAACTACTGCTCATGAAAAATATACTTGAGGAGAAGTAAAACTTTAGGAATTGTCCATGAATAGGCAATTCCAAAGTACCACTAATTAAATCTTTCAAAACATAAGAATCTATCCCCCATTTGCTTTCAATAAGATAAGGGCCCAACCAAATTGGATCAAATTTTCCATGCTTCCCCTTATCTTCCAACCTTGCATTCCACATCAAGATGAGGTCATCAATTTCAAAACTTCTTTCGGTGGCCCTCCTATCAAACAAATTCTTACATTATCTCTGCAATGCCTCATTTATTTTATGTGCATCCCTCCTTACCTCTTCCAATTGGATCAGTTCATCCATTCTTACTCTCATTTCATCATTCAAGTCTTCATCATATGCTTGGATAAACTTGTACATCTGTAATAGATTATTTTGAGGCAATCTAGCACCTATTCCATATACCAAATCAAATGGAGCACAACCTATGGCCTTCTTTATAGTTACCCTGTCAGCCCACAGTGCCCACCATAACTTTGAGTCCTAGGCTTTCTTATTCTTATCCAACACTCTCTTGAGAATCTTAATCAAACTTTTATTACTAGACTCAGCTTGGCCATTTCCTTGTGGATGATATAGAGAAGAAAATGAAATGTTTATCCCATACTGCTGACAAAAATCACTAAATTCCTGTGATCTAAAACACATTGCATTATCAACCACAATTACCTCTGGGCAACCAAACCTGGTAAGGATGTTTTGCATCATAAAATCTGTCACCACTCAGATAGTAGCCTTTCTAGTGGGGATAGCTTCAGCCCACTTAGTAAAATAGTTTGTTACTACTAGTATGTAAGAATGTCCACCACTAGACTTATTTGGAATTTCCTCAATGAAGTCAATACCCCACTTCTAGAATGGAGCCTGAACTGCAATAGGTCAAAGTGGTAAATTCTCATTAAACTTCAACTTTCTAGCAAATCTCTGACATGCATCACATTTTCTTATAGACTGATGGGTATCCTTAAAAATTGTAAGCCACCAAAATCCAAACCTAAGGATCTTTTGGGCTGTGGTCTTTTCCATATAATGTCCTCCACATACACCTTGGTGCATTTCCTTTAACAGAGCCTCAGACCTCTCATGGTCTATTGATTTTACCAATACTCCTTCATTGCTTCTCCACCACAACTTACCATGTATAATGGCATACCTTGCAGATTGCAACTTGATAGTTCTCCTTCTATTTTCATCCATCTTGGGGGGAAGGACCAATTTTTGCAAGTAGACAATAACATCTTTGTACCAATCACAATAATCCATATCACAAATGTATGGCCTTTGTTCTTCTTCTAACACATTCACATGATTTGCAACTAAATTGCTTTGTGCCATTAACTTTGCAAGACCTAAGCCTCTTACCAATTTTGTAATTTGGATATCAATATTAAATTGTTGGATCCTATTGATCCATCTACATCTTTTTCCTGAAACTTCTTGTTGCACCAATATATCCTTAACTGTAGCACTAGGAACATAAGCAACCACCTTAGCTCCTACAAGATAACATCTAAAAGCAGTCAAAGCCTTGACTGCTTTGACTAAGGCATAAGCCTGTTTCTCAGTAATATCATATTTCAATTCTGCTTCTTGTAAGGATTTACTAAAAAATGATATGGGTTGTTCATATCCATCTGAATTCTTTTGTAATAAAACTTCTACAACTGTATGATAAGAAGCAAAAGAAAATATCTGCATGGGCTTACCATAATTAGGTGTCCTTAAAATTGGAGCATCCTTGATGGCCCTTCTAATACTTCTGAAAGATTTATCAGCTTCTTCATTCCACTCAATCTTTTCCTCCTTTTTCAACATCCTAGAGATAGGGATACTGATTTCTACAAAATTTGTAACAAATCTCCTTAGGAAATTTACCTACCCAAAGAAAGACTGTATTCCTTTAACATTTCTAGGTGGTGAAAGTTTATCTATAGCCATAACCCTTTCAGGGTCAATTCTCACTCCATCCTTGGACATAATATGTCCTAAGAGCTTGCCTTCCACAACACCAAAAGAACACTTCTTTGGATTCAAAGAGATCCCATACTCCAGGGCCCTAATAAAAATTTTCTCAAGATGTTCACAATTTTGACTTTCCTTATCTGAATATGCTGTGAGATCATCCTGATACACCAGTAGAAATTTTTTTATAAAGTCTACAAAGGCTACATCCATAGCTCTTTGAAAAGTAGCTCCTACATTTGTCAGACCAAAAGGCATTCTAACATAAACATATGTTCCCCAAGGGGTAGTGAATGCAGTCTTAAATTGTTCTGATTCCTTGACCATGACCTGATTATATCCAGAGAAACCATCCATCATGGACATTAACTCTGATCCAGTAACCTTCTGCAACATATTCTCCATATTAGGCAAACCATAATTGTCCTTCAAAGAATTGACATTCAAATTCCTAAAATCAACACATAACCTAATGTCACCATTCTTCTTCCTGACTAGAACCAAGTTTGACACCCAAGTAGAATGTCTGACAGGCTTGATAATGCTAGCATCCATCATAAATTTGAGTTCATCTTGCATTTTTGGTGCCAAAGTAGGGTTCACAGGCCTTAAATTTTGCCTAAAATGTTTGGTTCCTTCCTTCAATGGTATTTCATGCTAGAATAAATCTTCTCTATAGGCTTTCAAATCATCATAAGACCATGCAAAGACATGTTTGAATCTTTTGAGAAGATCAATCAGATTATTCCTAGTTCTTTGGGACAAACATTTACCTATGTAAACATTTTTTGGGTATTTGACTTGTTCCTAAATTTATTTCCTCCAAATCAATTATCTTATCAACAAATTTAGGAAAACAAGTCCTTTCTTTATCATCAAATGCCCTCTCAAGAGCAACCAGTCCCCTTGGGATCCTATTTCATTTTAATTGCAAAACTTCCTTCCCAAGAACATTCTCTTTTCCATTTTTGATGTCAACAAAAGTGCTGAAATCCATCTCTTGACCATCAAAATGAGATTCACATTGCAAAAATATTAGTATATCCTGATCATCAAAAAATACCTGCCAATTCTCAACATTGTCTGGGATAGAAGGCCGAGACTTGCACTCAATCCTGGATATCCCTGCAAAGGTAATATCCTCTGGCCTTAATGCTATGTTTTCTAGTAAGTCAGCCATCCTGTTTCGGCTTCTATCCACCCAATCAATACCAAAGGCACTGAAACCTTCAATTTCATCCCAAACAACATTTCTATATTGTTTCAGCCTTTGATTCTTTGATGCATACTTTGATCTAATCTGAGAAACTATTAACTCAGAGTCACCAATCACCCTAAGATGTTTGATCCCATGTTTTGATGCTTGTCTCAAACCAATCAGTAGGGCCTCATATTTAGCAACATTATTTGTGCAAGGAAACAAGAGAGTGAAAGAAAACTTAAAAGTCTTACCACTTGGGGATATCAATAGCACTCCTACTCCAGCACCTTCCTGTGAACTTGCTCCATCAAAATACAGGGTCCATAATACATTACCTTCTGCCATGTTACTTTTATCATCAGCCAGAAAGATAGGCTTGACCTTTTCTTGCATCTCTCTCTCCTGAACTTGGAAAGAACCAATGTCAATGTCCACAAAATAATTCATATTGTCCTCTTCATCCTCCTCAATCATATGTGGAGTTCTAGCTTCCCTAGAGACTTTCACATTTTCTCCTTCAATGCTAAAAGTGGCAAAGGACAAGTCACATTGAATACTTCCTCCCATGGAGGCACTCCACTTTCTAGATAACAACATTCCATATTGAGGGGGAATGTCGACTACAAGAACACTCATAGTTAATTGTTTGTTAGGAAATGCTGCTAATTTATAAGGCAAAGCCTTAATGGTACCAATAACTGGCACTTCTCTTGAGTCAATAGCTCGGCATCTCCCATGAGGTGTATCAACCTTTAGTCCCAATGACTTCATGATCTCTGCAAGCATGACAGTGTTTGATGCTCCAGAATCAATCATGTAATTCTTCAATAATTTTTGATTTATCACAAGGGACAAGAAAAAAGGATCAACTATCCCTGATGCAGTATTTGCAATGTTTGCATTCAAAAATATTTGAGGAATCTCAGAGACAATTTCTTCATTTTTACTGTCAGGTGTGTCATCTAAAGTAGCCACATGCTTGTCACCTCTGTTCATCTCTTGGACCTTTATGGAAGAGGCAACATTTACCCAATCCAAGGCCTTGACCTTGTGCTCTTCTATTCTCATCATTTCTAACAATGGACCCTTGACAGTTATTTGTGAAAGCAATTTAGTCATATCAATGGGAACATAAGAATGGTTGCCCATATCTTCCTTAATCTCAGAGATGTCTTTATCCTCTTTTTGGACAATCAAGTTAGAGTTACTCTTTTGTACAAATTCATCTTCCTTTTGAGGTATGGGGACAACTACTTCTGATGTCTTTACTTTACCCTTAGGTATTGCAGTAGGCCCACTCTTCTTTTTTATTTTAACTTGACTGACAACACCAACACCCTTTTCCTTTTCCTCATGTTGTTGTGTGTTCCTTTTAGAATTCTTGATAAACATGCTACCTAATTTACCACTTGTTTCTCCAACTGTCCTGCTTCTCAAATTGTAATTACTCCTAGCTTGAGTGACCATGTTTGTAGTGATTTGTGCAATTTCCTCATCAGAGGGTCTCCTTAAGGAAACATGTTACTCACACTTCATTGCACCACATCCAACATCATCAAATTCTTCCTCCTCATCATCAGTAGAGTCAACCTCATCCCATGCATGTGAAGAAGTCATTCCACAACCACTCTTATCATACTGATCCTCTTGTTCTTGGTTATCAGGTAAATTCAAAGCAATAACACAATGCTCTGGACTATGAGGAGATTGACAAATAGTACACCATGGGATATCATCATTCATGTTAACTAAATTTCTTTGCAAAGGATTAGGAATCCTATCATCAGGCCTATCCCTTTTAACTAGAAAAATGGGCTTGCCATCCTTCCACTGAGTATTGTATGGGTAATTCTGCATTCTTGGTTGCTTGCTAAAATTACTTGAAATTTGCCTGTCATTTGTTGTAACCTTATTGTTTCTTTTTTCATCAGGCTTTAGACTCTCTAAAGCACTTAGAATCTACTTTAGATTGTCCTCCTCCTTAGGCTTAAAATTAGCAGACCTTCCCATTTCTTTCTTGTTTTGCACTTCAGGCCTATAATCATCTCTTCTCCCTAATTTTCTTGATATTCTTCTATTACTTTC
Source organism: Chamaecyparis obtusa (assembly GCA_027943335.1). Classification (NCBI taxonomy): domain Eukaryota; kingdom Viridiplantae; phylum Streptophyta; class Pinopsida; order Cupressales; family Cupressaceae; genus Chamaecyparis; species Chamaecyparis obtusa. The sequence goes on along the minus strand of BSBK01002047.1, from coordinate 473,062 downwards.
TAGGTTGATAGCCAACTTGTAAGCCTCCCCAAGATTTCTAGGGTTCTTATCCCTTAAGAGGTAACCCATCTTTTCATCAAAAGCATTTAATTATGTCACAAGACACACCCTATCATCTAATCTGATAACTTGCAGTAGCCTATGCATAGCCTTTTGGAATCTTATATTAAATTCAAGGACCTCTTCATTCTGATTTTTTTTTATGTTATTGAATTCATTCAAAATAAAACCCTCATTTGTTTTATCTCCATAATTCTCTTTGAAACAATTCTTAAATTCATTCCAAGATCCTATACTAGCATGGGGCAATCCTATAAACCAATCCCTAGCATCCTCGATCAGAGATTGTACAAATAACTTCATTACAACATCATCAGGCTCAACATTATAGTCATCTATTACATCCATAAAATTGTTTAGATGTTCTTCACATGTAATGGCATTATTTCCAGTAAACTTAGGGAGTTTCTTTCTAATTTCATCAGGAATAACATTAGGATAACCAAGAATACCAAAAAAAATAAGTTGTTTGTACCTTTCATGAATAGGAACTCCATGTGGTGGATCCATTCCTTGAGATGTAGATGTCCTTGTGTTTGAACCATCAGGAATTTTAGCAGCACCTGGAATGCCATTTGTTTGAGCTACAAGGTTACCATGATTTCCACCTTGCCCCAAGAAAGAAGCAGCAACATTTGAAGGTCCTGAGGTATGCTTGAGAAAATCAATCTTCTTCCTTATTTCTGTAGCAGTAGCCTCCAACTCCATCTTCTCTAGTTCTTCAGCCCACATTTCTTTCTCTTTTCTAGCCCTCTCAAGGTCTGCATCTAATCTCAACCCTTGATCTAATGGGTTTTCCACATGAATCTGTTCACTAATCTGCACTCCAATAGTTTTTTTTTTGCCCTTATCTCTAGGCCTAGTTATCTCATGTGTTTTATACACAATAGGCTGTTCCTCTGCTCTTTCAGGCTTTGGGACAAAATTAATTGCCTCAAAATCTAACAACTGCCTCTTTAGCTGATTAGCCCTTATCATTGGTTGTCTTACTCTGTCCTCTTTATCCTTTTCTCTTTGTTGCCTGATAGCAACTTGTTCTTGGACTCTTCTTTTCAATTCATAGACCTCCTCAAAGATCTCTTCTAATTCAGGGAGAGCAGTCTTAGACTCATCATCTCCGACTTGAAATTCATCCTCATACTGGTTCAATCCCAAATCAATACCCTCTTGATATTTTGAAATATTTTCTTCTTGACCAGGCTTGGTTTGAGTTTCTTGTCTTGTATCCTTTTTATTTCTCCAAGTATGAGAAATATTTCCTTTCTTCCTTCCTCCCCTTGTCTGACTAGGCTTGGAAGTTCTTGGAATACCTTCTTCCATTAAGCTTTTAGGATGCTCCTTTCTCTGGGACCTAGTACCTTTATAACTCATTTGATAAAAATCTATTAACTAGCACTATTGCAGAGATGTTTGAGTCACCACCCAAGTATATTGGGAATCCTACAATACCACTTAAAAAATATCCAAATGAGACTATAAGACAAGGGACAAGAATAACCCTATTTTTAATGATGACCTACTGGTTACTATAGACTTGTGTAACACTTCCCTAGCAGAGTCACCATCTTGTTGGTGTTCAAAATGGATGCTTATACTCTTAGGTTGTCAATATACCCTCAGGTTGATTTTATGATTGGTTAGTTCCAAAATGTATAAGGATCTTAGGGCAACTGGACCATCTATAGGGACAAGACTGCCCTCTTCACTTCTGGCTCTGCAAAACCAAGGTGGGTACACCTAACCCAGTGAAAACTATACTTCACACACCAAAGACTGGGTCTAAACAATAGATTGAATAGTAAGAAAGTGCTAAATGCTAACCTCACATTCATTGACTCTCCATTACTATAGGGTATTACTACTATCAACCAAATACAATTAAAACTTGAAAAGTGTTAATATCTAGAGATGGAAAGAGGTAAGCAAGGACCAATCTAGCATTGAACTCGATTGAATATACTAATCTCTGATCAGTGCTATTATCCATTGGGAAAATCTCAAATATAGACATTGAAACATGAACCAACTATTGTCAAAGACTCATAGCCATAAACATAAGTATTTCAGCCCATCTACTACTTATAATATCCTTCTATAGACAAATCAAAATGAATCTATGTCCTATCCAAAGTATATTTCACTTGATCCTAGATCAAGAACTGAAGACTAGAACATATACAAAGGTAACCCTATGCAATAGATCAGAAAATCTAGAATTCACAAGATTGACATGAAGGAGAGACTTGAAAGCTTGAAATAATTGTATTAAGTATAATGAATCATGTACATGTTCAAATCAGAGAAGAGAGAAAAATACTTCAATAACCTACAAAAGGCTACAAGGAAATTCTATTCAATCTAATACAATATGATACCACCTGCTACAACTCCCTAGAACTAATCAAGATCAGAACCCTTTCAAAATAAAACATTTTACATCTTATAGCCCTAGACACCTTGGAATCCTCAAAAAAGATGCATCAAACTTTGGGTGACTAGGGTTAGGGTTTCAACAAATCAACCAACCAAAAATACATCAGAATTTATTGTAGGGGAAGAAACATAAGCAACCCGAAGAAAATGAATCTCAGACGGATTTGCAATCATCAAAATCTGTGAGGACAATACAAAACAACAAGGAATTGCCATGAAAACTAGTCAAATTGGCCACCTACAAACATACCTCGAGCACAAAACTATACTTCTCCTAGTACAAAAACATCATGCCACCTACCACAGGGACCCTCAGACCAGTTTGCAACAACCAACACCACCAAATCAATCAAAACTAGCCATTAAAACCATAAATTTTGGTCCCTTTTGTTTTTTGAAACCCTCTGCAAATTTGAATTTGAACTTCAATGCTCATTTTATGGCTTTAGCAGAAAATTGGTGGTCAACATTTAGAATTAGATCAACTTTAAGTCCTGATCGTTAGATCTCTCCCTTTCACGGTCTTTTATGATCTTAACTCAATTGCTACCCTGGGTTTACCCTCCAGCGACCATGCGACAATGCATTTCCAATTCGTGAAAAGAAAACTTAACCCATCATTTAACTCTGCAACTTGGCGACCAAAGGAAAATACATAATCCTCAGTCCCACATTTAGCGAACTAGTGACCAAAGGTCACTGCCAGTTCATGAAACACTTTATAAAACTGCCAGAAAGTTTAGCGATTTCGCGAACGCTTGTTTGCTGAACCACTAAAACATTTAGGGAACTGCCACTATTTCATGTGAACAAGTGAAGCCTTGGAAATTTTTCAAACTACCAAAACATTTATTAGAACCACTAAGCCTTCGCCTGGAAGATCAACGGCCATTTGAAGTTCGCATACCCATCCGAGATTCTATCAAATTTCACACCCACCGTTAGATCGAGAATCTCCTCCTTGCCTTGACAACCCTCTAACACAGGAAGAAATCAATGACCACTACAAGTTCTCAAGCCTCTGACACGCTTGATGAGATTATATGCCGTTCGTCAATTCATTGATAGGATCAGGACCGTTTGACAAGCCCGGGAACAAGGTCCCAGTGACAGCTACCAATGTGTTAATACATGGACAAACTAGAAGCCACCATTTGTGCATATGTGTTAATGGACCCACTTGCCATCTTTATGAGAATCAACGGCCGTCACTATACTACTGCATTAAAAATTGAGCAAGTTATATCAACAGTATAATGATAGCCACAAGATTAAAATGAACTTTAATTTGCTTGAACGCTGAGAAGACCGGTCCCACTAACAACACTCCACTTCATACTTCTGTCGACCAATGAGATACTACCAAGTCATCTTACCTGGTAGTGGACCCACTTCAAAGGAAAGGCTACGTCATCAGGAAAAATCAATGATCAGCGTAAGATCTCAAGCTTCTGACAAAGTCTATGAGAACTTACGCTGACCATCAGATGGAAATGCTGTCAGAAAACAAGGCCTAGAAGACATTAAAGCTGAAACATAGGAAAAAATTAAATGTTGAGACTTAGGCTTAAAGGAAAATATCAGGTGCAGGGGACTATAGGAAAATTAAACGCCGCCGGGGGAAGAAACTTACGAAAAATTAAAAGGGACCCTGCCGAACATGAAAACCTAACCGCAGAACAGCTTAAAGAATTTAATTAGCACATGCAGATTAGGATTTTAAGTGACCCAAAAAGGTAACTTAAAAAAAAATAAGGCCAAGGTAAAGACAAAGAGTTATGCATGCAATGGCTATATTTTCAAAAATTTGAACCAGGGCTAAAGGTAGGGACCTAAAAATAACTACAGAGACCAGAACAAAAGTGCCAGAGCCATGAATTTTTTTTACAAGTGCTGACATAATGAACAAAGAACTAAAGGTAACATAAGTGGACCAAATGAAGGTGGAAGTTCAAGAACTCAAGAAGAACCAAATGAAGCCCGGAATGAGGAAAAATCTATTCCAAATGAAAGACCTACAAATGAAGATTATAGAGAACAATTCAGACCCTTCAGAGGTAGATGTTTTGGATGCAACAAAGTTGGTCACATGAAAAGAAACTGCAAAAGTAATGGTAATTCTAAACCCTTCACTAGCTACTATTTTAATTGCTATGAGTATGGACACAAAAAGGTAGATTGCAGAAAACCTAATCAATCTAGGTATAAGAAAGACTATATCAGAGAAGAAACTACAACCAAGATTACATGTCAGAAATGCAATAATTCTGGACACACTGCAAGGTACTGTAAGCTGCAGACCAGTCAAGACAGAAGAGGACCACCCATTTGTTACAAGTGCAATAATCTAGGTCACATTGTGAATTTTTGTAGATATAATGGAGATAACAATAGAAGAGGACCAAGAAGATTCAATGAACTAGAAACACCACCACCTATTGTCATAAGGAAAAATATTAGTGACAGTGGTAAAAGCTTAAATGATTACATAAGTGAAAACAAGAAATCAAAGAAAGAAAAGATATGGAAAGTAAAAGTTCTAAATAAGGCTGTGGTTTAGGGAGAGATAGCTTGTGATGCTGTGTCTTCACATGATGAATTCTTTGAGGCATTAGCCTAGAAGGCCTCATGGCCTCATGGGGAGTAGTGGATGAAGACAACAAAAAATATCTAGCCCCTATATGAGCAGAATAAGCTCATGCAAGCTTATGTATGATATGTACAGATGTTCATGAATCTATGGATGATATCGCAACACTTGAAGATTCATCTTTTATGTTAGCGAGTTTTTCACTGATCAAATGACATGTGAAGTTGAACTACCAGAGTTTAATGCTCACACTCAACTTGCAATGAATAAAAGACTTGAAAAACTTCATTTCTCCACCACTTTTTGATCAATGACTAAGGAGAGCAGAAGTGTGAAGACAAAGGAGTAATCTAGTAGAGAGATTTTGTGCTCACGTAAAGATAAGCATCAAATTTGTGTGCATTTAAGGTATTTAGACCTAATCTCTTTGAATTCATGGATGCACCAGTAATCTAAGATGTAGTTGACAGACCTAGGTATAAGTTCAAAAGGCATCCATACAAATCCTGTGAGGATGATTCAGGAGGGGCATTTTCCCAAACCCCCTTAGGTGTGTTGCACGTAGAGGATATGAGGGCATACATACATTGCAAGTATGAAATTATTGGGGATGTCAAAATCTTCTATGAGTTGAATGGTATGATAGATGTAAATGGGTCTTTGATAGATGAATTCAAACATTTGAAAGACCTGCCAATACTCAAGTTAACCCATCTCACTAAATTCATGGAAGTCGAATGGTTCAAGATCATTCTGAGTAGAGTTCATGATCAATTCCTATGGATAAGAGATTAACCAATAAAGATATGTGCTTAGCTGATTCATGATATCATAGGACTTGACAATGAAGGAGCCCTTCTTGTTAGTGAGAAAAGTCTAAGAAAGGATGTTGAAAACCTCATGCACTCCAAATGGGACAATAGGGCTATGACTGTAAATGATATATACCTTCAAGATGTTAGATTGGTAGCAATGCTTATTGGCTACAAATTTTTCCACAGTTCCAGACTTAATTCTGTATCAGTTGGAGTTGTCATGATGGATTACAGAATCGTTAAAGAAAACAAGCGGTGCAAGCTTTGCAAAGTTCTCGCACATCAATTTTTGGAAAATGTTAAGGTCATTAAGATGGAAAAATCCAAGGCATTCAGGTTTGGGTCGCTACTAATTCACATGTACCTTCATATTATTCACAATTTTCCTGGTATGCATCCCAGAGCATGGAAAGACAATGAACCCACTAGTCTACAAATCTTAGAGTATTATAGAAGGTAGAAAAAGGATTGGATCGATGGAGAACTGTTTGGCATGATTAAGATCTTGCAGAGGTAGATGAAAGAAAGATATAAAATTCCTGAAAGCCTAGTAGAAAAGTATGAGGACACCATTTGTTTCATGGTTGAAACTGATTGTGTCTATTTTGAGGTAGTTGAGCCTAGAACCAAATGGTGTTATCCTATGGGATATGAGGTAAGTGGTGAAGTACTATCTATGCAAGTAGAACATGTATTAGCAATAGAAAAGGATCCCACTCAAGAAAGATGGGGTACATATAGAGAAAAATATGAAAACATTAAAGAAGAACAAGAGAAAGTAACAAGAAAGAGGAAACTTAGCAAGATAGTGGAAGAAATTACTGCAAAGGTAGGAATTACAAAGAAGCAGTACTTGGACTTGAAGAAAAGATGGAGGCATCTTCCAGTGTTGCCACTGATTCACCCATTTCATTAGAAACAGAGAAGACAAGTACCATTGATAACTTCATTGATTTATTAGTTCCCCAAAAGAAATAAACACATGAAACTGTGACTACAAAGCTTCTTAGAAGATCATCTAGGAATGTCAGTCTAAAAGAAAAAGAAACAGAGGTAAAGAGAAAGAAAAAGGAAGAAAAGGGTACAGAAAAGGAAGAAGAGGAAATGGTTCAAAAGTACCCACAAACCTTGTGGAAACTTGATATGAAATTAGTACAGAAGAGGGTTATCAAAGATGGAAGTTTGACATCTATAAAAAGATACTATGAGAGATATAGCCTTGAGGATCAAGCGATCATTGAAGACACTATTATTGAGCATTTGTTAGTTTTCAAAAAGAATTTGTTGGAAGTTGAATCTAGTGTTCCCAAAGAACTATACAACAAGCTAGAAATTAGAAAATAGTTAGTACATTCAGAGGATGAGAACATAAGAAATAGAAAAATTGATGATATGTTTCCTATTGTGTCTATGCAGGAAAGAGAAAGAATCATAAAAGCACTAAAACCTTTTTTAAGAACAAAGACTATACTAGTCAAAATCATGGCTAGAAGATACGATGAAGTAATTGAAGATACCCAAAAGGCATTAGATGAAGTTTTAATGCAAAACATGCCTAAAAGGGAGTCATCACCTAAGATTGATAAACCTATGTGCTTGGGTTTAGGAGAGAGTTCAAAAATAATGGATAAGAGTGGTCAAGATAATTTGCAAGTAGACTTCTTTGTCATTGGTGTGCCTATTAGCCTTGACACTTTGTAGGACATACATGATCCATTCACAAACAGGATGGATAGTGCAATGGAAGTTGAAGACTAGGGATAGATAGAAGAGAGGAAATCAGAGGAAAACAAGTAGAACAAGTATAGGAGAAGGAGTTATACCAAGAAGGACATCAAGAAAAACAACCGAAGGCAGAGGAGACCACTGGAATTAGTCTCGCTTCATCTCTATTGTTGGAAAGTGTTGCCAAACTAGTAAGTTTTTATGTGGACAACATGGAAGAAGATGAACTGATGAGACTCTCATTCATTGGATTTGCTAAAGCTAAGGAGAGATCAGCCCAGAAAGGAGACAAAAGAGCCAAGATAATGGGCAGGGCAGTAGAAATAGTAAACATGCTACTACCCTCTCCACTTATCCTAAAAGGAAAGGATGAAACTAAGAATCTTAGTATAGTACTTGATAGCTTTGATAGTCACTTTGACTCATTGCTAAAAATAGCAGAGAAGAAGGCTGAAAGAAACTTCTTGGAGAAGAATTTAAGCGAAGTTCATAAGTCCATCTCATGGGACTTAAACATTCTTAAGGCTACCACTCTTAAAACTAAGAGATATGTGGCACAAGGCAAAAAAATCTATAGCCATTGCATAAATCCCTATAGATATTTGAAAAATGTAGAGGAGGGTATAGAAAAAGATAGGGTCAGTCTTGATAGAATAATGGATAGGTTTGAGTCATCTTCACAAACTGTGGAAGAAATTGACAAGGAGACATCCAAATTACTAGAGAAAATAAAGATAATGGAAATGGAGAAAGGGAGAGTTGCTGACAGATTTGGTTTGCTAAGACACTTATTAACTCCCAAGCTCTCAATATTGGAGACTCATCTCTCTGAGATGATAAAGGTTGAAAGTTCAATGAAAGTATCTACTCTCACTGAGCTTAAAGCAGCAATGACAACATCATATGCACTGAACGGGTTAATCCATGTTAGTAAGCTAATGATAAGTTCATGGGCTGAGGAGTTTAAGACCTTGGAAACATCTTTCCATAATGTCTTAAATCTAGTAAGAAAAAACTAGACCACCTATGCTTCAGTTTTGAAATTTTGAGATTAACCTTTGCCATTGATGACAAAGGGAGAGGAAGAAAAAGAGAAGGAAAAGAAGAGAAGTGCTCTATGACACTTAGTCATTTTTCTAAGTGTTGCCATCAATGCCAAAGGGAGAGATTATTGGCATGTGATGATTTGGAGTACTGGAAATCCTCTAAGGGTTGTTATTTATGGAAACACTTATGATAAGTATGATCGCATGGTGTGGAGATTGCCACTGGATACAGGGTACAGTGCCACAGTTTTGGATAGCGATGGAGACATAGAAGGTATTATGGCTTGTGAAGTTAACAAAAGGTCTTTTGGTATATGTAAATGCTTTAGTTAAGATCACATAAGTTTTGGATAGCTGGTGTATGAGATATAGTGTTCGGAAGGTATGCGAAGACAGTAAAATAGTATATCAGGGTAGATGAACAATTGTGATGATTAAGGAAAGCAAGATAGATATGATAACATGATAAGTCATGTAAATAAATCATAGTGCTGATTCCTTGGTAATATAAGAGTGTCAACTCCATATATATCATTTGCACAAGTTTTTACTATGTTTAGTATGACATTTGTGGAGCCGACTGGAAGGCTAATTGTGTATAAATATAGATTTCTCTTGTTAAAGAAGACATGTGATATAATGATAAGTTTGCAAAAAAGATAGCAGAAGTCAGATGTGAGATCATTAGGAGGTAGAGCTATAACTGGAACTATCTAAGCAAGATAAGTGCTTGTATTGTTCCCCTTTTGTGAACTATTTTGGGATAGTATTGATTGTAAGAGCAGTGTGCTCACCACCTTTAACCAGGTGTTTTGTATGCCCCTAACAGGGTTTTTGTAATCCTCTAGGAAGGAAATGTACTATGTAACAATCAGCTCCTAACGGGGCTAGATCTCTTAACATGGACATTATACTTTAGTGCATATTTGTGGGTACCATCCCCACCGGGGTTTTCCCTTTAATCAAGGTTTCCTCGAGAAAAAATAATCGTGTCATGAGTAATGTGTTATGCTTATATGCTCTTTTTATTTCTGTATTACTTTGGATTATTTATAATTATTTAAATTTGCAAATAAAGTTTTGTAATACTGATTCACCCCCCTTCTCAGTATTATTCAATCCTAACATGGTTATCAAATCAAAACTATAGAATGTTGTCATGCAAATTTATTGGATTTGATGGGATAGTACGAGCATGCAAAAATATAATTATGATAGGTAGCAGCACAGTACAAAAGGATCATTATTGTGAAGAGTGTGGTAATCAGGAGGCGTTATTGGGAAATGAGAAATTTGTGCCAATTTGACATGAAATTTAATGAGAAAGAACTTAATATGTCACTTTAATGATTTCTAGATAAATACATTTATTACAACAATTCTACAAAAATCTATTTAGGATTCTTACCAGCCTTGTTAATAAATTGAAGCTTTTATTAGCATTTGATTATCATTTTCTTACAGAAAATGGAAGTAGTGGAGTTTGTGGTAAGGAAATTATAGAGAATTTGTGCACAGACAACTGGTGATTTATCCTCTTTCCTGTAGCTTTCAATTTGTAGAGGAAGATTGTTTCTATATTTTGTGAAGTTTCTCTTATTTTCTATTAGAATGCCTCTATTTTGCCTAAAGCTTCCAAAAAGTGAAAGAAAAACCCATTTATTACTATCACTCCGAGACATTTGTGACACCTCTTTGGTTAATGTTAGTCTAGTGGAGTTATGTGAGAGGGTTTGTAATGCATCAGAGGGATCTTTCTCTAAAAATCTGGCTAGAAGTAGATTAACGGAAGCTATCACATTCCCCCAACCCTAGCATACCTTGAGCTTGTGCTAGAATGTGCAAATGAATATGATGCTAAGAGTAAGTGCATTAAGGATGTCTCAAGGGAAATTTTAGTAAGAATAAGTTGAAAGACGCTTATAGAAACTCTTAAAATCCCTCACAGAGAACCCTATTAGCCCTAGAATTATACAGAAGCAACCCATGTATATGAGGAGGGTAAGAATAGATACAATTCTATGATTTCTCAAAGTTGGTTGGCAAAGCCAGAGAAGGGAATCTCGCGGTTGCCCAAACCCTTGAAAATTGAACATTTCTGTAAGGAAATTTTAGGCATTGTTTTACTTCTAAATAGAGTTAAGGGAAATGAACATGCCTTCCTCTAGGAAGACTGGATGTATTGTTTCATTCAGAAGATTTTAGGAGGGGAAACGTTTATTGACAATGCTGACTTAATTGTCAAGAAACTTCATAGAAAACTCCTAACTGTAACCAATTTAACCGCTTTCTACATGAATTCCTACCTTATATATGTTCTTGCCTATTGTAAAAAATGGGAAGGTCTTCCCCATGAGCCATGGAATAATGACATGAAGATTTATGATTACTACACATGTTTGCAGAGTAAGAGATTTACAAAAGAATTCAAAGCAATTAATGATATATTCTTGGGTAAGCTAGTCTTTGGATTACACAAAAAATAAAATAGTAGGATCACAGAGGAAGCTATGCAAGTAGTGAATCTTTATGGGTGTTACTTTATTTAGTTCCTAGGTTCAATTATATTAGGGTTGGGGCATTTGATGAAGAACATTTGAGACTACCCAGATTCTGTTTGGATAACACAATCTTGATGGAAATTTGTAGGCAATTGGTTATTGTTGAACACAAGTCCAGTAGTTCCAAAAATTCCTCAGATGTCCTATTTCCCATTGAACTAGGTCACTATAGGTGTAAAAGTTTCTAAGATGCCTTAGCAAGGGAAGGCGAGCTTCATGCCTTGAACTTAAAGTCTTACATTCCTAGAGTAAATTTTGATTATAGAGGTTTTTCCAAGACAAACCTGAATGTTCCTTCCACATTCATGCATGTTCTTGAACCTGAAGATTATTGGGTCAATTGCTCAGATGATCTGGAAGTCAGATGGATATTATGGTCCAGGATGACTTTAAGGTAGGTTATCACTTTCAGGATTGATTTAGATATTGATGGTGTTGAGAAAGACAAAAATGTGGAGGTGCTTGATTCCTAATATCTTGAGTAGGTTGAAGCCCTTACTATCCCAGAGGTTGATTGGACAAAAGTAGAGGAGGATAACTTACAGTCCAGGATAGTCAGTGTGATCAAAAGGATAGAAAGTTGGCTTCGGGAAAAGAAAACTCCTAAAATTATCCCTTAGTCCTCAAAAAAGAAAGTGAAATCAAAGAAAAGAAATTCCTCAAAGAAAGATTCTTTTTCAACTAATCCTATTTTTGGTAAATTTTCTACAAGTAACATTGAACTTGAAGTTGAGCCAATTGTCCCAGAAGTTCAAGTTCAACTTCAAGCTGAGCCTACCACATGGATGACCCATTCAAGTACCCAAATAAAGAACAAAGACAAGGAACCAATAGTGGATTCAAGTGTTGTAGTAGACTTGAACTCTCCTGAAATTGAACAACAAGGAGAGCTAGTTCCAGATCTCAGTACTCCCAGTATGTCTGACAACCAACAGGTTCAGTGTAATTCAGAAAACACTCCAAAGGATTCCCTTGCTCTTCTGAGAGGCTATGAGATGCATAAGAAAGCTACCATAGCTCCATAATGGTTGGAAAAATTTAATGCTAAGAAATGAAATGTCGTGCCTCTGTCCTTTCCAACTGAGGATGTGGTAAGTAAATGTTTGGGTAAGACCCCAAAGGTAAAAAAACCTAAGAAAAAATTCATAATTGAGTTCGACGAAGATATTGGCCATTGGGTAGCAGAGATTTCAAAACTAGTAAATGATAAAGGGAATGAAGAAGTTTCTACACGGGATTATCAAGTGTCAAAGATTGACTTGGGGAAAGATAGTAGAGCGACATATATGAAGATATCTAAAGTGTCAAATAGAAAGATTGCTAACAAAGTATGGAAGGATACCAAGGATAAACAAGAGATGAAGAAAGTAATGAAAAACATGGCTTAGTACATTCATGCTATTCAGGATCCAAAGCCTCTTCCGTTGAGCAAAATGCCAGCATCAATTGATGTCAAATCTCTAGTTAACCAAAATTCCTAATCCTTGATCAGGTGCAGAGAAACAAGGCCATTACCAAAACATTTGAAGGTTGGATTGAGTATGTTAAATTTGAGGCCATCAAATACTTAGGTTTCTTGAATCAAGCTCAGAACAAGGCCAGTAACCTTATTAAGAAGGTTGGAGCAAGTGTTGAAAGTTGGGAAAAAGGAAAAGGAAGCTGGGTGAAAGAGATCCAATGGATGGAGGAGATTCAAGAATACAACCTGAAAACATTTCTTGCCAAAAGGCCAGTCCCAAGTTTGGATGAAAAAACCTTATATGTCCTGAAGGAATGCATTGAATAGAGAAATGAAGCCATGGGCACAGGGAATTTCTGAAGTTAAAGATCTTCTTAAAGAGCTGGAAATAATAAATGATATAATCCTAAGTGATCTTGACTGGATTGATAAACAATATTCTAAGGCTAAGGAGGAGTCAATCAAGCTAGGTGAGAAGGTCATCAAAAATTTCCAGGTGAGGTTTGATGAACTTAAAGAAATAAAAATGTTGACTCTGCAAGACTTTTCTAAGGTCACCCGCATGGAATCGATGCTCTTGATCCAACCAAAACACCTAGAAATGTACGATGGGAAAGTGGCAAAAACTAGGAAAGACAAGGAAGTGTGGAAGAAGAGAATTTCTTACCTCAGACTACCACATCAGCAACTAACTTCACATTTAATTTCACATATGAGAATTGGAAAGCGGCTCATTTGGTCTCAGCCCTAATGCCTTAGCTCTGGTGGACACTTGCATGGATTAAAAAGGTGTTTCACACCATAGTCCCACTTTTCCATATTTATGCTCTTAGTTTGTTATTTTAACTAAAAACTATTAACCTCTGGTGAGGTAGTTTTAATCATGATTGGTTTCTAGCCATGCGTGGCTATATATTGAAAGATTTAAGACTTATAGAGGGTCAGGTCTCTAAGATTTTGAAAACCATTTTTGAAAATATATGCTTTAGTTTCTTTAAAATGATATGATAGAATGTATATGAGATCTCATGGTTTTATATAAATATATTTGAAGAAGCTTAGTTGTTATATGAGTTAATTTTATGTTTGAAGCAACAAAGAAAATTTATGTGTAGATCTTTAGTTTCATGCATGTGGATAATCTTGGTTATCAGATTTGAATGATCTTAAACTTGCACATTTTTTTTGATATTGATGAATTGAATGTTTCACCCTAAGTATTTTCTGGTAAAAAATACCCATAAAATGCATTCTTTACTGAATAAGATTGTATTGAATATTCACTAGCGAGGCAGCTGCACCTTAAAAATATGTAGAGATTTTTCTATTAAATAAACTCAATTTTTAGTGCTATGATTAACTTTCCTTTCAGTTTAGTAAGAGCCTTTTAGATCAATCTTGAGAAAGGAAAAAACTATTCACTAACATTGTGTATAGTAGACAAGATATTGCACATGTTGTTGGGATTGTAGCAAGATTTTCTGCTAATCCTGAGGAATCACATATGACTTTTGTTAAGAGGATTCTGAGATACTTGAAAAACATAGAGAATTATGGTTGATGGTACAATAAATAGGGCAATTTTGAACTACAATGTTAGGAATGGGAACACTGAGAGGGGGGGGGGGGGTGAATCAGTGTTCACTGTATTTTAACTTTTCACTTTAATCTTTATATTGAACTTAAATGCTTAAGTACTAAAATAATCATTCACATAAACATGAAACATGAAATCAACACATGACACCAATATGATTATGGAGAAACCCAAATAGGTATAAACCCCGGTGGGATTTGTCACCCACTAATATTTTGTACTAGTGTTTTGTGATCCTTGTTAGAAGATCCTTAACCCTGTTAGGAGTTTCTTTACAATGCTTTAAGTATAGTAGACCTTGTTAAGGGTCGGACCCTGTTAGGAGTCTTTTACAATTGTCCCTATTAGGGGAGAGGATGCATTTTCTAAGAGCTCACTACTCAAGTGGTGAAGGCTACAACCTTCTGATCTTAGATACACACTATAACTGCAGGATGAACTGTTACTGTGACATTGCTTGTCAGATCAATTCCTTTGATGCGCTGATGCTTTGACCTCTAGCAAAGCTCTAATACATCTTCTAGTGTCTTCGCACACTTCTACTCTTCTTATTACAACTCTCCATCAACTTCCATGCTGAATACAATGGGCACATCTTATATTTATACGCTCATACAAAATACACAATTAGGTCGGCCCTAAAACTAATTACAAACAATGCTTCCAAATGAATTGGCTTAAGCATGCTTACAATTATACATATAAACATATCAGCGACTTAAATACACTGGGTGCATAGCCTTTACAATATTACATTACAACCACAAACCAAAATACTAATAGTCAGCTCCCTGCTCTGTTCTCTTCTGGCACACACTGGCTATGCAACTTCAACTGACTGTAACTTTCTCATCCTTGCACATTTTATTACATGCTCATAGACTAAGCATTAGTATAGTCTAAAAAAATTAACTTCTAGGGTGCATACCATAATTTGTCCGTACACACATGCATTGATGCTCTAAGCTACAGGAACTTTGTACACTGACCAGTTTTCAACACTTAACTGAATTCTAATCTTTACATCAAGTGTGTTGACTCCAAACTTCTATATCACTTTTTTCCATAATGAAAAAACTATATCTATTCATATACCTAAGTATAGACAACTTGCCAACAATATCCCCCTTTTTCATTGATGACAACAAAGGAATATGGCCAAGTTGCTAACTATCCCTTAACACAAATTTTTTTTTGTCTTCTATACATTTCTTATACATAATATTATATCTTGCTATACATATTATACTCCATATTCTATACACAACTCTCCCTTTGACATTAATGACAAAGGTGTACCAAAAATTGTATTTGCACATACTTAGGGAAAACATCCGGATATGCTATCTTAAGGTTCTGGATCTCCTTCTTCCAAAAATTTATCAAGGAGTTAACTATCAGAAGATGGGCGCACAAAGCATATTGAAGCTTCTCCATCTTCTTCAAATATGTTCTTCGACCTTGATCATAGGTTATCATGGTGGCATCAATCTCTTTTATGTTCTGATTGGGAATGTCTAGTGAGGGTGCAAGAGCATTCCTCAATTGAGTCTGTCTAGACCTTATCTTTTCCATCTCTTTCTTTGCATTCTCAATTTTGTCCAACTAACCTTGGTATACATTGTTGCACATGTTCACATTAATGGATGTGTCTTTCATTGAATTCTTCACTTGCTCAATCATAGCTTTTGCCTCTTGTATTTTATTAAGATGGGCATCAGTAAGCTTAGCCTAATCCATGCAGTCTGCAATGAATTTCCTTGATCAGAAAATTCTTTTAAAGATGCTTAACCAGTCTTGAGTGAATTTAGATCTAATGCAAAGTTTCTCATCAACTCATTCAATCTCTTCTTCAAGTACTTCTCTTTTGCAACTTTGAATGCAGATTCTTCAAGGCTTGAAAAATTACTTTTGAACTATGAGATAATTGTACTCACATCATCAACTGAGTGTACCTTATACACTTTCTTGTCTTCTAGGAATAGACTGTTCAGTATGTTCATAGACTCCACAAGGAAAGGATTTCTCATGACTTGTTTCTCCTTTTCCTTCTCCATAGCCAGGACGCTGAATTTAATCAGGTCTTCTTCTCTCCATGAGTCCAAACCGGATGTGCCAGGTGTCAAACTTGACAACAATGCTAAGAAGAGAGTGATGTGAGTGCTATCCATCACTTCTAGTTTTACTTTGGCTAGCTCTATAGAAGTTTCATCTTTCTCTTGTTCTTTTTCTTCTTCTTCTTCTTTCTTTTCTTCCTCTTCCATTTTCTCTTCTTCTTTCTCATCTGATATATTTTCAATCAATACCTCTTCTTGATGAGTTGGAGGTGTGTTGCTACATAAAATTTTAGCTTCTTGTGTGCTCACAAAAGCTTCCTCAAGCTTGTCCAATTCTCTGTCAGTGGCCGCCATGGCTATCTCCACATTATCAATGATCATGGTGTTGTCCTTGAGTGATTCTGACATGGACATAGGCTTGTCTACCTATGATTGTACTTCCACTATAGGTGTTGAATCCTGAGGACCTATAGAATGTACTTTGATGGTCTTTGACCCTTTGGTAACCTTTATGGGTACATTAGCTATGGGCACAGTAGGTGGATACATGTTTCTATTCAAGAATACCTTCTCAAAGGCTTTCTCTATTTCTTGTCCAATTAAATCATAATTTTTATCCATTATGTTTAGAGTTCTTGTCTTAGTTTTGAGGTGAGGCTTCACTAGCTCTAACAGCAATTTCTTTTCTTCTAGCTCACATATAGGAAGGGTATCATCAAGAATCTTTTCCCTTATCCACAAATCTTCCTCAATAGCCTCTCTTTTGGAATTCAAGGATATTCCATACCTTGTCAGGAATCATTGTTTTAAGTTCCAAGATGGTTTTCTTGAACTTTAGCATGTGCTTGACCAACATACCATGGATTTTAGATTTGTCTATTTCATTGTATTTTTCATAGAATTTCCCTACTTGGTCAATTCTTCCCTCATCAGCTATTCTGGCACTTAGCACATTGAGACTGGGTTTGAAGCTTACTTTAGGAAGTGCTTGGGTGTTTCTTCTATTTCTTGTGACTCTAGAGGATGGATGACTGGTGCTAACCTCTATCTTCCTCTTTGGCATTGCCTTATACTCTAGAGGAGTGGTAAGGTCAATGGTTTTCTTGGGTGTAGAAGAAGTATCATCTTCTTTACCCTTCTCACTATCATCTTTTTCAATTTTTATCTTCTTCATCTTGGGGTCATGTGATTCTTCCTTAGCTACATTTGTGCTCATCAGTTCCAAAGCAATCTTTTCGTCCCTTGCTTTATCAAGGTTTTCTTGAGATACACCATGAATCCTTAAGATCTCTGATGTGACTTTAGCAACCTTTCTTTTTGTTTCCATGCTGTTAAGTTTAGCATCTACTTCTACAGTTTTCTCCTCATATGTTCCCCACATAGGTTCATTAGTATCTTTGGGGGCTGATAATAATACCTGTACATATGCTTCATGGACCTGTTCCTCTACCTCATAGCCAAGTGGATGAATCCACTTAGTTCTTGGCTCAATAGCTTCCATACAAGTTGTATCTATTTCTACCATAAAGCAAATAGTATCCTTATACTTTTCCATAATGCTATCTGGAATTCTATAGCTCATTTGCATCTTGACACTGAAGGTATTCAATTCTAATGTCACATAATCTCTCAATGTGCTCTCTATGGATGCTTTGTTGGATATCTGTGGCATGGTTCGAATGGACTTGTCCAAATATAAATCTGATAACCTCCCAACAATATGAAGGTACATGTAAATGATCAATGAACCAAACCTGAATATCTTTGTCTTATCATGCTTGATGGCCTTGATGTCATCAATCAACTGTGCGCACAAGATCTCAAACAAGTTGAATTCCCCATCTTCTTTCACAAGTTTGATGGCAGCTAGAATAGTGCCCATAGACACACTATTCACCCTACCGGTGTGATGAAACCTGTATCCCAGTATCATTGACATCAATTTGATGTCTACTTGTTCTATAGGCTCAATTGTCATCCCATGCTTATCACTCCTAGACTTACAAGTTTGCTCAACCATTTTCCTGACATCCTTGCCCATAGGAAGGATGGCACCTATCCTAGAAAGGCTTGTCATCTCATGTGTCAAGTCACTGGTGATTCTTATTGGCATATCACCAATCCAAAACAAATCATCATGAATTCTGCTCAATAAGATCTTTATCCATTTTGTCTCATAGAATTCATATGCCATAGCATACTCAACAATAGGGTGATCATTCCATTTAACATATTCATCCATGAAATTTTTGTCTGGTTTCAACATGATGTCCATGTCCATGCTTAACCTATCCAACCCTATTGGTTCTTTCTTGCAGTAGATGTAAGCCCTAATATCTTCCACATCCATGACACCCATAGGCGTGTGGGAGAAAGCTCCCTCTAAATAATCTAGGGTTGACTTGAAAGGATGTTTCTTGAATACATATTTCTTCTTCTCAGCAACATAAAAAAATATGGGAGTGGCCATGACTTACTTGTTTAATCTCTTTCCAATTGATCTCCAAGATGATCCGAAGACTTCTGAATCGATGCATCAATCTAGGGTTTCTGAAACCAACCAAATGCACTGACAATTATTGCAAATCACAGATTGATCAATCTCCAAGTCTTCAAAACAACTTCTAAGGCTCTTTCTACTCTCCTATCACTCTGAATTTGAATGCAATGAGCAATCAAATAACTTTCTATGTACTTTAAAGTGAAAATTATGCCATTAATGCAAGTCACATAAACCGGGCTGTCACTTCAAAATTTCCAACTTGAATTCTATTCACAATCATCATGTGCACTCTTGCACATAGGTAAATTTATACTTCAAAAGCTTAAGTCCAAAGGCACATACTCTGAGGATGAGTATACTAGCCATGCAAGGGTCTAGAGCTAAATTAGCTCCCCCTATGACCCTAAGGGCCATTCATCTAGATGTAGAGGGTGCGTCCACTATGGATGCATCCAATACATTCTCCTTAGTCATGTCCTTATTTTTATCTAACAAAATCATGCTCACATCATCTAAGGCTTTGAGAAAATTAACTTGTCCTATGGGATCCAAAAATAGTTCTTTAGCCTTTTTAGGGCTTCCCTGACCTTGTGTCCTTGATCTACAGAACCTTGAGATATGTCTAGCCTTGTTACAAGGGTGAAAATTGACTGGAGGTCTTATATTCCCTGACGGATTGACATGAGTCACCATTCTGCATTATTTTGTTGTGTGACCATTATAGTTACATATCTGGCATGTAACATTCTAAGAACTTCTTACATTTGTTTGATTCTGATTTCTCTGACCATTTGTATTCTATTCTTCTTACTAGTCTTGCAATCCATAGCTCTATGACCAAACTTGTTGCATGAATAATAGTAGCCATTAAAAGGTCTTACCTCTATATAGTTCCTCGCAATCTATCCATGTTTGTTACAAGAAAAACAAGTCCATTCTACTTTCTTGCTCTCATTCTTATGTGGTCCATGATTATCTTTGGTTTGATCTCTAGTCTTTTCAGCATCAGTAGAGTCCTTTTGTGAATCCTTTCTTGCTTGCATATTGTCCATCTAATTTTGTGCTTCATTATATCTAATGCAACTGGTGTCTCCTTTGGCTCTTCTTGCATACAACTAAGATTCTACCAAATTAGAATTGGTGTGTAATTTGTCAATATGATTCTTTATTGCTTTCAATTTAGACTCCAACCTTTCTTTGCTATTCCTTAGCTCCAAGATTTCTATGTTTTCTTGCCTTAGTTCTTCATTCAACTGAAGGTTCTCTTTTATTTGTTCATCATATACTTTCTGATTATTAGTCAGCTTATCATCAAACTCTTCAAGTTGTTCTTTTAAG
Organism: Chamaecyparis obtusa; assembly: GCA_027943335.1. Taxonomy (NCBI): domain Eukaryota; kingdom Viridiplantae; phylum Streptophyta; class Pinopsida; order Cupressales; family Cupressaceae; genus Chamaecyparis; species Chamaecyparis obtusa. Next base: position 452,878 of record BSBK01002047.1, on the reverse strand, counting down.
GATTTATTTTCTTCACTTAGCTTCTTGACCATTGTCCCTAGATCACTGGTAGAGCATTCTTTCAAATATTTCCTTAGCTTTTTGATGACTAATTGAGCATTAGTGAGTTTATCCCTTAGTTCTTCAGATTCTCTCTCTGACTTGTCTAGGTCTTCAAGAGTAGCTTCAAGATTTCTTTTCAGATGTTTCATTTCTACTTTTCCCATGATCTCCTCAAGTGGTTAAACTTCTTTGCTAAGGACCAGAGCTCTGATACCAATTGTTAGGAATGGGAACACTAAGAGGGGGGGTGAATTAGTGTTCACTATATTTTAAATTTTCACTTTAATCTTTATATTGAACTTAAATGCTTAAATACTGAAATAATCATTCACATAAACAGGAAACATGAAATCAACACATGACACCAATATGATTACTGAGAAACTCAAATAGGTAAAAACCCTAGTGGGAATTGACACCCACTAATATTTTGTACTAGTGTTTTATGATCCTTGTTAGAAGATCCTTAACCCTGTTAGGAGTTTCCTTACAATGCTTTAAGTATAGTAGACCTTGTTAAGGGTCAGACCCTATTAGGAGTCTTTTAAAATCATCCCTATTAGGGGAGAGGATGCACTATCCAAGAGCTCACTGATCAAGTGGTGAAGGCTACAACCTTATGATCTCAGATACACACTATATCTACAGGATGAACTATCACTGTGAAACTGCTTGTCAGATCAGTTCCTTTGATGCACTAATGCTTTGACCTCTATCAAAGCTCTAATACATATTATAGTATCTTCACACACTTCTGCTCTGCTTATTACAACTCTCCATCAACTTCCGTGCTGAATACAATGGGTGCATCTTATATTTATACGCTCATACAAAATACACAATTAGGTCAGCCCTAAAAATAATTACAAACAATGCTTCCAAATGAATTGGCTTAAGCATGCTTAAAATTATACATATAAACATGTTAGCAACCTAAATACAATGGGCACATAGCCTTTACAATATTACATTACAACTGCAACCAAAATACTAACTGTCGACTCCATGCTCTGCTCTCTACTGGCACACACTGGTTGTGTAACTTCAACTGACTATAACTTTCTCATCCTTGCACATCTACTTTCGCACTCATAGACTAAGCATGAGTATAGTATAACAATCTTAACTTATAGGGCCAATACCATAATTCATCCATACACATGTGCACTGATGCTCTGAGCTGCAGGAACTCTGTACACTAACCAGTCTTCAACACTTAACTGAATTATGATCTTTTACATGAAGTGCGCTAAATCCAAATTGCTATATGACTTTATTGCCATAATGAAAACACTATATCTAGCCATATACCTTAGTATAGACAACTTGCCAACATACAAGTGTACATTGACGCAGATTGGGCTTGAAATATTGATGACCGAAAGAGCACAACCACTAGAGCATTCTTTTTGGGAGAAAGAATAGTTAGTTAGATAAGCAAGAAATAGGCATGTATTTCTAAGTCTATTCTTGAAGCAGAATTTGTTACCCCTACTGCTAATTGTTCAAACATTGCATGAATAAAACAAATTTTGGAAGGAACGAATGAAGAGATCACTGATCTAGTGATAATATATTGTGACAAAACAAGTGCTATAAACATTTCCAAGAATCCAATGATGCATGCAAAGACTAAGCATATATCTATTATGTATCACTACTTGAGGGAACAAGTACAAGAAAAGCAAGTGAAACTAGAGTTTGTGAAATCAAAAGAACAAATTGCAGACATATTTACCAAACCCTTATCGAAGAATGCATTTGAGTACTTGAGGACTAGACTAGGGGTCCATCCCCTATCTATCAGTCACTAAGGTGATTAGGAGGTTGCATCAACCTATACTTTATTAGAAAATCAAATGATGTTGATGCATATTGTTCACACTTTAGGTTTCCTAAATATTGTGAAAGTTGGAATAGAGAACATTGTATATTGGTACATGAAGGTACTTGATCTGAACCAAACACCAGAGATAATATTTTGGCTACTATAAAGTTTTTTACTCTTTTTTGCATTGTTTTCAAAGGGAGAGAAAGAACAATGAAATATATATCCAATGGAAGAGAAAGAAAATGAAATATTCATCTACAAGGGAGAGAAAGAATTCAGAAAAAGAGAGAAGATCCTAAGAAGCAAAAGATCAAACCTGCAGGCAGAGTCTTCCTAAAATGCTAAAATGCTATAAGCTAGGGAGAGCTTATTGAGCTACAACATTTACCTATAAATTTTTAGTACATATATTTTGTATTCTATGGTATATTTCATATTTGTGTTGCCATCAATGCCAAAGAGAGAGATTTGTTAGAGTAGTCATATTATAGCTAATAATTAATTTATTTAATTATTAGTCTATTATTCTCTACACTTAAGTTAGACTTAGGCATCTCATTATTCTTTAGGGTTTTCACCTTTAGGGTTTTGGTATCCTTTTATAAGGATTCCCTCTTTGTATTTTATGAATTCACTTATTGGATCATAATAGAAATTTCTCTTTGCATGTCCATAAGATGTCTCTGGCTTTTTGGCCTCCATGATTTTCTTGCTTTCTGTTCTTTGCTTCTTCCATGTGACAGGGTTATGCATGCAGGTGTTCTTGGGAGATTAGTATTTCACCTAATCTAACATGGTATCAGAGCCATCTTGCTGCTCGCTGTTCATGTTTTGTTGAAGTGTTTCAGAAGCAGGAGGTTTTCAAGGGTTTCAGAAGTTTTTTTTGTGGATCTGGGGGGAGCCAAAATTTGGCTCACCTTGGGCAAAAACGGACACCACCATTGTGTCCGGAAGGCCCAAGAACCCCTAAATCCATATAAAATTTGTCCATTTTGGACATCTTTGCCATCTGAGGCAAAATTTTTTTGCATACCAGGACCGTACGGCCCTGGCATGCACTCCGAGACGGGTACATTCGGCGATTTTAAAAAATATATATATATATATTTTGGCCGCCGAGCGGCCACCCAGGCACCGCCCGGCGGCCACCCAGGCGCCACCCACCCCTGGCCACCGCCCACCGCCAGCCCCTGATAGTGGCCACCGCCCAGTCCGCCGCCCTCAGCGGCGCTGACAGCGCTGCCCAGTCTGCGGCTCGCCGCCCGCCGAGATCGCCGCCCTCTGGCCACTCCGCTGGCCCCCACCGCCCAGCTCCACCAGCCCGCGGTCACATGGGCGACCGGACCCAAGCCCCTGGTGCATTTTGAGCCATGACGGCCATTTGGCCGTCAACTTTAGGCTCGCTAATTGATGATGTTGGCAATTTTTTTTGCATGGCTTGTTTTTTAAGCCTGTCTGTGCAAGCTCAGCCTCCAGGGCCATAACTTCTTCATCTGGAAGCGTATTTGGGAGTTTTTTATATCATCAGAAAGCTCTTTCCGAGACGAACGCAATTATGGAGGTTTCTTTTTGAGTTTTTTGCTTCGTTTTTCATACCATGCCTTCGAAGGCAAGACTACTTTTTTGCCTTCCTGGAGCACCTGATGCTTTTTTTGGCATAACTTGCTCATACGGAGGAGTTAGTGGGTGAACAAGACATCATCGGAAAGATGATTCCGAGACGGTTGTTTTCTATGCAGAGATTTTTTCTAGATTCTTCTTCCATTTTTCGCACCAGGCTGTTGAATTCAGAGGTTTTCTTTTTTAGGTGCCTGCTAGAGCACCTGTCACTGTTTTTGCCGTAACTTGAGCATACGATGGCATTTTTTGCCAAACAAGATATCGACAGAAAGCTGGTTCCAAGACCGTTCTGTTTTTTTCAGTTTGGTTGTTTGATTTTGCTGTTTGCAGGGGTTTTCTGCCAGTGAAAGTCACGGGTACTTTTTGCATTCCGGACACTATATCTCTCACATTCGGGCTCCGTTTTCAGCAAACTTGGTATTTTCGGAAAGCTTGTTCAGTGTACTTTTTAGTTTCAGAGGTCTTATTTCCAGATTCTATACCAGGTTCTTCCTCCATTGAGTTTTGATTTTCTGCACTCAGATGGACTACTTGGCTTTTACAGGTCCACGGATCTCCATTCTTGGGATGACTTCTGCTTCTGTTCTCACTGTTCTTCTTTCCTTCTTCTTTTGAGTATTTTATTTATCTCCACTGTTGCATTCTTTTCTGTAAACGCACTGAGATAAAGTGCCTGCTTTTGCATTTTGGGATCTTGAACACTATGTGTTTGTTTGTATACGCACTCAGTTATAAAGTGCCATGGGGGGGTTATGATGTTTTGCCTTTTGTGCTCATCCACCTTTGTCAAGTGAGTGTACCTTCCATGACATTAGCCTCATGTAGTTTGTGTCTATGACACTGCCCTTTATCCTGTGCTTGTACCTTCTTTTGCACATAGGTGTTCCTGTTTCTTCTTCTTGCAAATGTTTCTGGCATTGCATTTCAGTGTTCCTGTCACCCCGCTCAGCATTATGGGGGGGTTCACCTGTTGGCTCTATTGCTTCCTTGGTTCGGTTGAGTGATCTACGTATTCAGTTTTTATTCCTATGTACTAGGCGGATGCAGTGGCTAGGCACCTATGCATTTCGGTGAGATGGATCATCTACTATATAGACACTCATTCATTCCTTTTTTGGAGGTCACCTCTTTGATTGATCATCTCTTCAGACTTTGTCTTCTCTACCTAGTCATGCACTATTTCAGTGGGGGTTCCAGCAGTATTCTTCTGACAGTGTTTGTAGCTTCATGCTTTGGAGATGCTTCATGCTCTTTCTTGTTCCTTTCTTTGGGACATTCCCTAGATTGGAGGCTTTGTTTCCTTCATCTAGTTTATTTCTTGTACTTGGGTACCTGATCAGGCCTTGTTGCCGGGACCCATTGCTCTTTCATGCATTTTTGTTTTCATGCATCTTTTAGTCCTTAGTTGTTTAGCTTCTCCTTAAGTTACACTTAAGGGGGGGTGTTAGAGTAGTCATATTATAGCTAATAATTAATTAATTTAATTATTAGTCTATTATTCTCTACACTTAAGTTAGACTTAGGCATCTCATTATTCTTTAGGGTTTTCACCTTTAGGGTTTTGGTATCCTTTTATAAGGATTCCCTCTTTGTATTTTATGAATTCACTTATTGGATCATAATAGAAATTTCTCTTTGCATGTCCATAAGATGTCTCTGGCTTTTTGGCCTCCATGATTTTCTTGCTTTCTGTTCTTTGCTTCTTCCATGTGACAGGGTTATGCATGCAGGTGTTCTTGGGAGATTAGTATTTCACCTAATCTAACAAGATTGATAACCTACAACTGATTGAATATCTTGATGAACTGAATGGACAAGTATAAGACATTGATTAGAGATCACTAACCTAATAAAGTGATATATATGTAAGGCAATTAAATCAATCAATGTATTGTCATTGATGTCAACTAGTTTTGACTGTACTTATCATGATAGTTACAAACAGTTGAAGAAAAAATTGATAAAGGAATGAGATATCTACATCGAGAGATGGATATGGAAGATATGGCTAAGGTATACATTGGGTAACTTATTGATGAGTCTATGGCATCATATTACATGAATTTTTTATGTATTGAAGATCAGAACTGAACAAGTTTATGTGGTCATTAATTGAATTTTTTTGTATACACCAAGCTAATGTTGTGTATACTGAGTAACAATAATAACCATGTTAGTTATCACTGACACATTTTGTATTAACTGAGTGAGAAAAACTATTAGAATTAATCTTTCCTTGGTTGAAAATATGTAATTAAAAGGATAAACCAAGGTATCCTTATTTGTATTTGTCCTCTAGTCCATGTAAGAGGACATGTCACTATTTTGTATTTCCTTTAATAAGGAAAATAGATATTCTTCCTTAAGAGGAATCACACATTTGTCACACACTCAATAGGAATGTGGCATCCATAGGAGAAGGGAGTTACATGCAAAACTCCTCCACTCATCTCTACTTAAGAGATGTATCTCACTCACTTGCTTCAACAATCTTCTCCTCTCTCTCTCTCAATTTCTCATTGCTCTCATTATTGTATTGAGCTCATTGCTCTCATCCTTTAGGCTTTTTGCCATATTCTTATTCACAAAGGGGTTTTTCTTTGCTTTTCCCCTTACCAAAATCTCTTGGCTCATTGTTGGATTCTTGAAGTACTTTGTGGTTGATCTTGCAATCTTCTCTCCTTTAGTTTTGGTAAAATCTTCCAACATTTCATTTTCTTGGATTAATTCTTGTTTAAGTTTTCATTCTTTTCATTCTTCTTACATGGTATCAGAGCTATCTAATCCTTGTTTAAGTGTTTTGTAGGAAGGTGCCATTCAAAGGAGCAAGCTCTTGTTGTTGTTCTAATATTTGTTTTGCAATTTTTTTTGCATTCTAACCTCTTAGTTTTGGATGGCTTGCCGCCAAATCTAAGCTCTTTCAATCTCATTTTTCAGTTTTTCAGTTAACCTCTCTATTATATGCAGATTTATATCTCTATTCTTAAAATTTCTAATACAGATTTTACTTTACTAACATTTCTGTTGCAGGCTTTAAATCTATGTTTTTTACTTAAATCTAACTTTTTTTTACAGATCTATCTCTATTGTGCAGTCTTTGTTCTGCATTAGCCTTTTTTCTAAATCTTATCATCTAAATTCTACTTCATATACTTTATTTGTTAGTATTATAAGGATTTTCACATATTATATTTTGTATTCATAGCATAACTTTTTATATTTCTATCTTTCCATTCAGCATTTCTCCTGTTAATATATCTGTTAATATATATATCAGTCGAACTAATAATATACTTAGCAGCGATAAAGATATTATAGAGTACAGTTGTGTGCTCATACATATATTACTTTGTGATTATAATATTCTTAGATTTATCTGAGATCATATCTCAGTTGTGATAAAGAGATCCATACTACGTTTGAATTGAAATCTGAAAGCAATATACAAGGACTGTAATTTAGTCCATCAGATATATTGAGAAAAAGAACTATTATTCTCTCTATTACAGATCCATATTCTATTTAGACTTGCGCAGCCATTACTCTTAGCGCAGCAGCAGATTTTTGCAATCTAAGTTACTTCACGCAGGATATTATCTACTGTCTGCTGTTCTTTGTTTAATGATTTGATATGAGTTTAAGACTACTGCTGAAGCTTTACTGTTGACTTGTTTTATTTGGTGCATACTGCTCTTTGTTTAATGATTGATATGAATTTGAGATTACTGCCGAAGCTTCACTCCCTCCATCTCGCGCAGCAGACATTCTCAGTTTATTGTCCATCAGACATATTGACATTCTTGTACAGTTAAATTCATTGCATTTGCATGACTAAGCTTTCCATTTTACAGTACAAGAAGAGAACAAAAGAGATCGGAAGAGTTTGTTTCTCAGTTTAGTAGGTTTCTGCTGAGAATAACATTTACGATTTTCAATTTTGTTTGTCTTGCAGGGTTTATAGTTAAATTCAAAGCTAAGCTTCATAACGTTATTTCAGCAGTAGCATCATTCTCAGCTGCTTCTTTCAGACCCTTAACTCCAGCGCAGCATCCTATACTGTCATTTAGAGTTTCTTAATCATTGCAGGCATTTTATTTATCATTGCCTAACGTCTATAACTTTATATTGACATTTTTTTGCAAATAGTTATCATTGCTGGCATTTTTTTATCATTGCCTAACAATAACGTTATTATTCCATATAATTGCATATCCATTTTCTTTTCAGTCATTAATCATTGCAAATCATTTTGATAGATAACTTTATTAACATTGTCGTTATCTTTACTAACATTGTCATTTCTGATCATTACTTTCTTTAATAAAATTAATCGTTATACCCAAATATCTTAATACTTATTTAAGTTTTATATCTTTTAATATCATTTTTCTTGTACTCATTTTGTCATTATAAGCTCATTTGAACTACTAATTCATTACTTTATTGCTATTAAAATTTGTTTCTTTGATTTAACAAAAAATTTAATTGTCAAATATTCTTAGTTTATTCAAATTTTGTTTAAATTAATTAAAGTTTAAATTATCTCATACTATTTTCCCATTTCATTTTAATTCAAATTGTTTTAGTTGTAAGCTTCTTATATCATTTTTAATCAAATCCAATTATTGGTTCTGTATTTCGTTGCAATTAAAAATTGTTTCACCATTTTTAATTAAATTTTTTAAATTTTTTTAGTATCTTTAATTACCTCTTATATTGAGTGTTAACATTAAGTTAAAGTTATTTTTCTCAACCTTGATCTATATATTTACACTGTTATTTACTTTGTGTAAGTTAATTTGATTAATTTATCATGTCTACTTTAATCTCGGAAATCAAGCTCAATAGCTCTAACTATCATCAATGGAAAACTCATGTGTCATTTTTATTTCGATTTAAACATTTACTTGAAGTTGCTACAGATGCAGCTACTGAACCCACTACCTCTGCTTCACAAGCAGAAAAAGATGCATGGAAGACCAAAAACAAGGAAGCCCTTGGTTTGATTGGTCTCTCCATCATCCCTGATCTTTATGTACTAATTGGACATTGCACTAAAGCTCATGAAGCGTGGACCATTCTACAACAGACATATGACAGCTCTTCAAAATCTCGTAAGATTCAACTCCAAGACAACTTGGAGGACTTAAGGTATAATGACTTTAAAAATATGGATGAATTTTTACTTAAATTTGATGCAGTTAAAACTCAACTAAGTGGTGTTAATGTTAGTTTAAGTGATATTAGATTGATTACAATTATTCTTAAGAAATGTCTTCCTAAAGAGTTTTAGCAATTTATTACTAACATTCACTCTCAGCTGACTATTCCTACTTTAGCTCCTCATTTAACTTATGCAATTTTTCAAAATTTGTTATGTCAAGAGGAGGCTAAATTATTGCAATTTGGTACTATTAAGTCTTTTGAACATGCTTTTGTTTCTAAAACTCTAAATCATAATAATAAATCTCATACTTCTAATAGTAATCATTATAATAATAATCATCATAATAACAATTATTCCAATAACAACAATAACTATCGTAACAATAATAATTACTCAAATAATAGGTCTAATTCTAGGCCTTCATACAATAATAATAACAATAATTACAATAATCACCATAACAAAAAACCACATTGTACTTATTGTGGTAAAGATGGTCACCTAACTAATGTTTGTTTCAAAAAGCAAAATGATAAGAAGCCCATTAATAACAATAATCAAAATAACTTCAAATCTCAAGGTAATCAATCTCGTCGTGCTTTTACTATTTGTTATAAAGCTTCTCATGCCTTAGAATGGATTATTGATAGTGGTGCTTCTCATCATGTTACATCTCATAGAGAAATTTTTGATTCTTTGCAACCTGATACTACAAATGTTCCTATTCAATTAGCTAATGATCATAGTTGCAAAGTGGATGGTTTTGGTGATGTTAATGTTCCAAATGGAAAGTTGCACAATGTTCTTTATGTTCCTGAATTGAAATCTAACCTACTTTCAGTTTCTCAATTATGCCAAGATTACAAAGTTGAATTTCACAAGGATATGTGCTATATTATTGATCCTAACACTAATCATGTTGTTGCTAATGCTAAGATGGATCATGATAACTTGTTTAAGTTTTATGAGTTTGCCTCTACAAGGTACTCTTTGAAAGTAAATATTGATTTTAATACATGGCATGAAAGGCTTGGCCATTTGAATTTTGATTATATTACTTTGATGCAAAAATCTAATATGGTTGATGGTTTACCTCATATTGTTCCCTCTAAACTAACATGCACAGGGTGCATGAGTGGGAAAATGAAAAGGGAGCCCTTTCCTCATGGTACTTCATGGAGGGCATCTCATAAGTTACATCTTATTCATAGTGATCTTTTGGGTCCAATGGAGAACATATCTATACAAGGTTCAAAGTATGCTCTAACCTTTGTGGATGATTTTACTAGAAGAATTTGGATTTACTTTTTGCATACTAAAGATCAAGTACTTGATACATTTTCTAAATTTCATATGTTTGTGGAAAGGCAATCTGGTTTTAAACTTAAAATACTTAGAACAGATAATGGTACTGAATATGTTAATAATGCCTTTCGTTCTTACTTAAGATCTTTTGGTATCAAACATCAGCTTACTGTTCCTTATACACCAGAACAAAATGGTGTGGCGGAAAGGAAGCATAGAACCATTGTGGAAATGGCTAGATGTATGTTACATGCCAAAAATGTGCATTACAAGTTTTGGGCTGAAGCTATGGCTTGTGTCACTTATCTTCTTAATAGAACTCCTACTAAAGCTTTGCAAAATATAACTCCTGAGGAAGCATGGTCCGGTAGGAAGCCAAATTTACAACACTTAAATTTTTTTGGATCTATTGCTTATGTTCACACACCTAAACAAAAAAGGCATAAACTTGATTCTAAATCCTCTCCCTTTACTTTTGTTGGGTATGATGAATCTACTAAAGGTTATAGGGTTTATGATCCTACTACTAACAAGGTGCACATTGCAAGAGATGTTGTTATTGCAGAAAATGAAGTTCATGATTGTTCCAAGGCTAAAGATGATGAATTTAAAGGGGGTTTTATTGATCTCTTGGAGGACCAACCTCCTATTCTAAACCCTACTCCTAAAGCACCTATTTCTATTCCTATAAATATTAAAAAAGATGATGATGATGATGATGATGATGATGGTAAGAATATCTCTACTCCTCGTAATGATAAGTTTGCTCATGATAGTGATAATGTTGTGCATGATGATAATGATGAATTTATTCCTCATAGTGATGATGAAAATGATGAATTTACTCCTCATAGTGATACTTCCATTACTTCTAAGAGAAATCCTAAATGGTTTAAAGATTTACTTAATGAAGGTGATAATTATATTTCTAGAATGGGTGGTCTTAGACCTAGGAGACTTAATTATTGTAACTATGCTTTGATGTCTTCTCTTATGCATTCTAAAGATCCTCAAAAATTTTCTCAAGCTAAAAATCAACCTCATTGGCAAAGTGCTATGCAAGATGAGTATGATAGTTTAATTTCTAATAATACTTGGGATTTAGTTACTTTACCACATGGAAAAAATCTTGTTTCATGTAAATGGTTATATAAAACTAAGTTGAATGCTAATAATGAAATTAGTAAGTTTAAAGCTAGACTAGTAGCAAGAGGTTTTTCTCAACTTGAAGGAATAGATTATAATGAAACCTTTGCTCCTGTTGCTAAAATGCCTACTATAAAAGTTGTTCTTGCTTTAGCTGCAAAAATGAATTGGCCCATTAACCAAATGGATGTTAAAAGTGCCTTTTTAAATGGTGACTTGCATGAAGAAATTTATATGTCTCAACCTCTTGGCTTTATTAAAGAAGGTAATGAACATCTTGTATGTAAACTAAAGAAAACTATCTATGGCTTAAAATAATCTCCTAGAGAATGGTACTCTAAAATTAATGCTTTCTTTCTTTCTCAAGGTTTTTCTAGAAGTAAAAATGATCCTAACTTGTATATCAAGCATAGTGAAAATGACATTATTATTATCATTCTTTATGTTGATGATTTGATTCTTACTTCAAGTTATAACCATTTAATTGATGATATTAAGTCTAAACTTAACCAAAAGTTTCAAATGACTGATTTAGGACTTCTTCATTACTTTTTAGGAATGCAAATTTGGCAAACCCCTAAGGGTATTTTTCTTTCTCAAAGTAAATATGCTAAAGATCTGCTTGATAAATTTCATATGAATGATGCTAATCATGTTTCAACTCCATGTGAATTAGGAACTAAGTTAATGATAGATATGGAAACTCCATTTATAGATGCTACTCCTTATAGACAACTTGTTGGAAGTTTAAATTATCTAACTCTTACTAGACCTGATATATCTTTTAGTGTTAGTTTAGTTTCAAGATTTATGTCCAAACCCCAACAAACTCACTTCAAAATTGCTAAAAGAATATTAAGGTATATTAAAGGTACTCTTGATTTAGGTTTATTTTATGATGCAAATTTTGATTTTAATTTAAAAGGATTTACTGATTCAGATTTAGGTGGAGACCCCAATGATGGGAAATCTACTTTTGGGTATTGTTTTTTTCTTGGTTCAGGTGCTATATCTTGGAAAAGTAAAAAAGATCAATCTGTTTCACTATGTTCTACTGAAGCTGAATATAAAAGTTGTACCAATGCCTCCAAAGAGTCCTTATGGCTTAGAAGAATTCTTGAAGATTTGGGTCTACCTCAACAAGAACCTACACCTCTATATTGTGACAATCAAAGTGCAATAGCCTTGGCAAAGAATCTAGTCTACCATGCAAAGTCAAAGCACATCTCTCTCCACCATCACTTCATTAGAGAGCAAATTGAAGAAAAGAAGGTTTCACTCATCTATTGCAAGGGTGAAGATCAAGTTGTAGATATTTTAACAAAGCCTCTTTCTAGAGAGAAATTTGAATTTCATTGTAAAAATTTGGGTTTGCTACCCCTTGATGTAAATCCCCCAAGTAAAGATTAAAGGGGGGTGTTAGAATTAATCTTTCCTTGGTTGAAAATATGTAATTAAAAGGATAAACCAAGGTATCCTTATTTGTATTTGTCCTCTAGTCCATGTAAGAGGACATGTCACTATTTTGTATTTCCTTTAATAAGGAAAATAGATATTCCTCCTTAAGAGGAATCACACATTTGTCACACACTTAATAAGAATGTGGCATCCATAGGAGAAGGGAGTTACATGCAAAACTCCTCCACTCATCTCTACTTAAGAGATGTATCTCACTCACTTGCTTCAACAATCTTCTCCTCTCTCTCTCTCAATTTCTCATTGCTCTCATTATTGTATTGAGCTCATTGCTCTCATCCTTTAGGCTTTTTGCCATATTCTTATTCACAAAGGGGTTTTTCTTTGCTTTTCCCCTTACCAAAATCTCTTGGCTCATTGTTGGATTCTTGAAGTACTTTTTGGTTGATCTTGCAATCTTCTCTCCTTTAGTTTTGGTAAAATCTTCCAACATTTCATTTTCTTGGATTAATTCTTGTTTAAGTTTTCATTCTTTTCATTCTTCTTACAAAAACAAATGAAGTTTATAACAACTGACTGAATTAATGAGCTAGATGATTGCTTATGATTCTGAGGTAAAAGATAAAGTTTTTTATGATGATCTAATGATTGACAAAATTCAAGATTGATTGAATGGAGAAGGATGAAACTGATGAACTACAACTGATTTAGAACCTGATTGAAGGATCTGCGATTTGAGATCGCCGAGAAGATTGATTAAATATGTAATATGATTAAATCAGTATTTTGTTGTCATTGATGTCAACTAAGTTTGACAACACTTATCTTGTAAGTTACTATACCGATACATCTATAGAAAAGGAGTGAAAGAGATGAAGAACATAAATATCTACATGAGGAAGATGGATATGACAGATGAGGCTAAGGAATACATTGAGTAACTTTTTGATGAGTCTATGACTTTATGTTATTGACTTGATTATGTTTCATTCATCTATGATGAGGAAAAGAGCTGAAAGACACAAAGCAGTGTTGTCGGTTGATGGAGCATTTTAGTATACACCGATGGAGTGCAGTGTATACTAAGCACGGTATAAACCGAGCTTGTGTTCACCAACACATTTCTTTGTTAACTGAGAAGAACATAATGAACTAAATGATTAGTTTAGCTGATAAGATTGATGAGCTGACAAGTGTATGAATTCAAGGTAACAAATAAAGTTTGTTACACAGATCGACGACTGACAAAATTTAGGAAAGATCTAAAGGATGAAAATCAAACATGTTATTGAAACAAGTGCCGAGGTATGTTTAAGAGGTAAAATCAATGAAGATAATTAAGTGGAAAAATTTGATGGAGCAGAAGACAATGGTTTACATGTCTATATAAGACACTGAAGATTTCATAATGAGTGTGATGCCGGAAGAGAAGGAAACTGCAGAATCATCGTGTGAACAATTTTTCATGCATTATGATCATATTGGTTAAGAAGAACCCTACTATAGAGCATTACAGAGCAATAGAGAGTGATTTCCGATGGACAACAAGTTGATATATTGTTGATATAGAAATGTTACATTAATCAGAAAGATTTGTATGAGCTGAACATTGATCTGTAATTTACAATTGCAGTTTTATTAAGTTAGATCACCCACTGTTACATATTTAACCATTGTACACAGTCAAATCTCTTAACCTAGTTTACTAAGAAAGTGTTATTATGCATCATTCATAGAATGAGCATTGTTATCCTATCAACCTTAGAGTGACTATTGGTTGGACGATAACAGTTGGTCTTAAAACCTCTAACAAGTTTACACCTAACAGTGTGTTTGTAACCTTTAACAGGGTTGGGTCTTCACCGACCTCACTTTAGAAGAGTGAATATTTTGGGTTGCCGGTCCCAAGTGGTTTTTCCCTTCATAGGGTTTCCACATTAAATCTCTTGTGTTATGTGTTGATTGTGATGTTTTTTTTGATGTCGTATTTACATATTGCATATTTGATTTGATCGGTAACTGCTATAAGTTTTAGACTGATAATCGGTAAATGAATAGACAGTAAAAGTATTTTAAGTTACTGAGTAGTAGAAATTAAAGTATTTGTTTTTGGATTATAAATTTTGTATTGGGACAATGATTAACTGATTCACCCCCCTCTTAGTTATTCTAACAATTGGTATCAGAGTGTTGGTTGCTTTGAACATAGTTTTAATGATGTAGAAGCATGTTGGGTCTTTGGCAATCTTGCATCAACCAAAAACATTTTCTAATTTTTGTACCTATTTGTTGTAGTTTTCTTTATAATATTTGAATTTAATAGTTTCATGGTGTGTGAAGCTTACATAATGTTGGGGACCTATTTGGGAACCTTCTTCTATGAGCACATCAAGTTTGGATGGACTGTTTCAAAGTTACAACTATTTTCCTTGTCGTCGGAACAGTGTTTTCCTGTAGTTTTGGTGCTCATTGTTCATGTTGGTTCTCTTGATACATAAGGAATCTTATTTTTCTCACTTAAGTGATTCAAGGGGACCTAAATTAATATCATTCCCCAAGATCATAGCTTCCAATTCATTATGAGTCAAAAGTTATGGCCTTTTTGGCACAGGACCTATTTTTTGCCAACTTTCACGTCTGAGCTGTTACTACAATTTTGGTGCTGATTGTTCATGTTGGAGACCTTGATCTATAAGGAATTTTATTTTTCAAACTTAAGGAATTAAATTGGACCTAAATTACTATCATTTCCCAAGAGCGCAAACTCCAATTAATTATGAGTAAAAAATTATGCCTATTTTGCCTCAGGACCTATTTCCTGCCAGTTTTTGGGTGAAACGTGTGGTGTTTCTTCTTGTGATGTTTCGTGTGATCATATGGGAGATTTAACACTTAAAAAAATGTTCTTGGGTTAGGTTAGGACCTAAATCCAAAGGCGCATCAATTTATATTCATTCTATCATTAGTTTTGGTGTAAATCTTGAGACTGGACCTATATTGTAATTAAATGCCTGACTGGCCGACTTGTGGCTTAGCTGGCTATATAAGGGGTCTAGATTGATGTAGTAGAGCATCATGGCTGAGATATAGGAAGGATTACCAAGATACATCATTGGAGAAAAAGATAGGATGCAAGTTGTAATTCTAAATTCATAATTCTCATTGTATAAGGCCGAAACTCGGAAGGCCTCACAGCCGGGCATGTTGAAAGAAATAATATAATTATTTGTTGTTGCTGCTAGTTGATTGTCTCATATCCATTGTGTTTCCATTGATTTCATGTGATATTATATTTCTTCCATTGTGTAACTTTGAGCAAGGGCTTGTTGTGGATTCAAGTGGACTCAATTCTGCTTGATTCTGCTTGTATCTACCCTACCCCTATGTCAAGTGGTATTAGAGTTCTTTCTTTCTTTTGGATTGGATCATGGAGAACCTTATTGGATTTGGTTGTAGGGTGGAAGATCTAAGATTTTACCTATAACTTGCAAAAGGTTACGATCTTGCTGGAACCTGATTTTCAAGATGGTTCATGGTAGAGGAAATGATAATGCTATCATGGATATGTTGAGACAAATTGCAACTAGGCTTGAAGCTGTAGAGACAGCCCAGAGAAGAGGAGCACATCTTGAAGATGTTAGTGATGAAGAAGAAGAAGCAGCACCTAATGCTGAACCTAAAGTTGAACAAGATGAGGAAAGACTTTTGAGAGTTTTGTCTAAGGCTAACTCCAGACCTGTAGTTGAAGTTGCTTGCTATGATGGAAGACTTGAGACCGATACGCTTTTGGATTGGATATCTAAGATGGATAAATACTTTGAGTATGAAGGTACTCCTGATAATAAGAAGGTTAAGATAGTAGTCACAAAGTTAAAAGGGCATGCATCTCTTTGGTGGGATCATTTGCAAACTGAGAAATAGAAGAGAGGAAAAGAAAAGATCAAAACATGGATGAAGATGCTTGGAAAGATGAACAAGAAGTTTCTTCCAGCTGACTACCAAGTTAGTCTTATGAGAAAGATGCAAAATTTGAGACAAAAGGACATGAGTGTGAAAGAATATACTGAGGAATTTTGCAAATTGGATATTAGATCTAGACATGTGGATGATGAAGTTGAGAAGGTGGCTACATATCTGAATGTCCTAAGGACATCTATTCGAGATGAGATTAGTTATGTGAAGATTGATAGTGTGGAAGAAGCATACCAATTTTCTTTGAAGGCTGAAGAAAGATTAACAAAAAGACATGATCAAAGACAAAGAGGAAGAGGTGGTAGATTTCAGAGAAGTAGAGGTAGATCTAATGGAGAAAGTAGTAGATCTAAAAATTCAGTGCAAGATAAAGGATGGAAAGATGAGCCTACTAAAAAAGGTAATTACTCTAGAGGTAGCTATACTGGTTACTCTAGGAATAACAATAATGATAGAAGGGAAGATAAATCTTGGTTTAAAGGTACTTGTTACAAATGTGGTGAAGAAGGACATAGAGCTTTTGAATGTACTAACTCTGGAAAGAAGACTGGAGGTAATGGTAGAAATAATTTGGCTTGTGAAGAAGTTGAGGAAATGTCTAATGAACCTGAACATGGTGAGAACTTGATGCTAAGAAGGATCTTGTGGAATGAAGAAGCTGATGAGGAACCTATTTTGAGGAAAAGTTTGTTCAGAACCAAATGTAAGATCATTTATAAATGTTGCAAGGTAATCATTGATAGTGGAAGTTCTAATAATTTGGCATCCAAAGAGCTGGTTAACAAGTTGCAGTTGCAGAGATTGAAACATCTGAAGCATTACCATATTGCTTGGATCCAGAAGGAGCATAAACTACTTGTAAGTGAGCAATGCCTTGTTAAATTCAAAATTGGGAATTATCATGATGAAGTCTTGTGTGATATTATGCCTATGGATTGTTGTCATATTCTTTTGGGTAGACCTTGGTAGTATGATAGGAAAGCTTTGCATGATGTTAGATTGAATCAATATACTATTTGGATGGATGGAAAGAAACAAGTGTTGTTTCCTTTGATAGAGAAGCTTGATGAAAGTCACTATACCACAGTCAGAGTATGTTTGGTTGATGGTAAAAATTTTGCCAGAGAAATGAAAGAACAAAATGTTTGCTTTGCTTTTATTCCAAGAAAGACTGAGAAACAAGATGAGTTAGAACATGCACCTGAAGTTAAGCCTTTACTGAATGAATTTTATGACATCATTTTTGATAATGTACCTGATGGTTTACCACCTATGAGAAGTATAAGTCATTGTATGGATTTGATACCTGGAGCTAGTTTGGCTAATAAAGCACCACATAGGTTGACAACTGATGAAAAGAATGAATTGAATAGACAAGTACAAGAATTTCTTGAAAGAGGTTTGATTAGGGAAAGTCTGAGTCCTTGTGCAGTACCTGCTGTATTAGCACCTAAAAAGAATGGAGAATGGAGAATGTGCACTGATTCTAGAGCTATAAACAAGATAATAGTAAAGTATAGATTTCCTTTGCCTAGGATGGATGACATAATGGACAGTTTAAGTGGAGCAAAGTATTTCACAAAGATTGATTTGAAAAGTGGATATCATTAGATAAGGATCAGAGAAGGGGATGAATGGAAAACTACTTTTAAGACTACTGAAGGTTTGTATGAATGGTTGGTTATGCCTTTTGGTTTGACTAATGCACCTAGTACTTTTATGAGGCTGATGAATGAAGTTCTGAAAAGATTCTTGGGTAAGTTTGTGATTGTATATCTTGATGAGATTTTGATATTCAATAAGAGTAAGGAGGAACATCTTGAACATATCAGACAAGTATTGCAGAGATTGAAGGAAGAAAAGTTGCTGATTAATTTGAAGAAATGTTCATTTATGAAAGAAGATATTGTGTACCTTGGTTTTGTAATTTCAGCTAATGGATTAAAGATGGATCCTGAGAAAGTGAGAGCTATACTTGATTGGCCTACACTAGAGAATGTTGGAGAGGTAAGATCATTTCATGGATTGGCAAGTTTTTATAGGAAGTTCATCAGAAATTTCAGTTCTATTTGTAATGCAATGACTAAAACTATGAGAGGAGATAAAAAGGATTTCAAATGGACACATGGAGCACAAAGGAGTTTTGAAACATTGAAACAAAGAATTGTAGAGTTGCCTACACTTGCTTTGCCTGATTTTAATAAAATTTTTCAAGTTGAATGTGATGCTAGTGGTAGTGCAATTGGAGCTATTTTGAGTCAAGAAGGAAAACCTATAGCTTTCTTTAGTGAAAAGTTGAATGATGCTAAGAGAAAATATTCAGTTTATGACCAGGAATTCTATGTTATTGTTCAAGCTTTGAAGAAGTGGAGACATTATTTGATGCCTAAAGATTTTGTGTTGTATACTGACCATAAAGCTTTGCAGTATTTGGGAATTTAGAATAAGTTAAATCAGAGACATATGAAGTGGGTTGAGTTCTTGCAGAATTTTTCCTTTTCATTGAAGCATAAGAGTGGATAGTCAAATAAGGTTGCTGATGCCTTGAGAAGAAGAAGAAATTTTCTGATAGAAATGAGAGTTGAAGTACTTGGTTTTGATGATTTGAAGTATTTGTATGAGGCTAACATTGATTTTTCAGAGCCCTGGAAAGCTTGTAAAGAACACAGAGTGAGTGATAAGTGGTCTGATTATTTCATTCAAGAAGACATGTTGTTTAAAGGAGTTTAGTTGTGCATACCTAGAGGATCTATGAGAGAGAACATAATGAAGGAGAAACATAGTGGTGGACTTGCTGGACATTTTGGGATTGATAAGACAGTGAATTTGATTTCAGAAAGATACTTTTGGCCACAAATTTATAGAGATGTACAGAGAATGGTTAGAGGTTGCAGAATTTGCCAAATAACAAAAGGAACTAGTCAGAATTTGGGATTGTCTACACCTTTGCCTATACCTAATAGACCTTGGGAAGATGTGAGTATGGACTTTGTTCTTGGATTGCCTAGAACTCAGAGAGGTAATGATTCTGTTTTGGCAGTGGTTGATAGATTTTCTAAGATGGCTCATTTCATACCTTGTAAGAAGACATTTGATGCATTGCATGTAGCTGAATTATTCTTCAAGGAAGTGGTAAGATTGCATGGTTTGCCTAAATCTATTGTTTCAGACAGAGATACTAAGTTTACTGGTTATTTTTGGAGGACACTATGGAAGAAGATGAATACTGATTTGAAGTTAGTTCTACATTTCACCCTCAGACAGATGGACATACTAAAGTAGTGAACAAAAGTTTGGGAAACTTGTTGAGATGTTTAGTTGGAGAGAAACCTGCTAATTGGGATTTGATTTTGGCACAAGCAGAGTTTGCATATAATAATTTAGTGAATAGAAGCACTAAGAAGACACCATTTGAGATTGTTAATGGATTTCATCCTAAGGGAGCCATAGAGCTGAGAGATTTACCTACTGAGACCAGAAGAAGTGTTGAAGCTGATCATTTTTTAGAATACATGAGAACTTTACATGATGAAGTTAAAACAAATTTGGGGGACAGTAATCTGAAATATAAACAAAGAGTAGACAAGAGAAGGAGACATAAATCTTTTGAAGTTGGAGATGAGGTTATGATTCATTTAAAGAAGAATAGATTTCTAGTTGGTACCTACAACAAGTTGAAAATGAAGAAGTTTGGACCTTGTAAGATTCTGAAGAAGTTTGACAGTGGAAATGCTTATGAAGTAGAATTGCCAGAGGACATGGATATATCACGTATATTCAACATTGCTGATATATTTGAGTACTTTGAATCAAATGATGAGATAGAAGATGATCCAGACTATCCTAAGAAGAATAGAAACAACATTGAAAAGATCTTGAATAGCAGAGTTGGCAAGAGTACAAGAGGAAAAGACTACATGGAATATCTAGTTCAGTGGAAAGACAAGCCAGTTGAGGATAGTTCATGGATTACACAAGATGAGTTGGCTCTTTATGATTAAGGTTAGAGTATGAGTAGTTCCTGATGTGGACATCAGTTCTTTATTTACCCTAGGTGTCTGATGCAGAGCATCTTGGGTCTTTGGCAATCTTGCATCAACTAAAAACATTTTCTAATTTCTGTACCTGTTTGCTGTAGTTTTCTTTATAATATTTGCATTTGATAGTTTCATGGTGTGTGAAGCTTACATAATGTTGGGGACCTATTTGGGAACCTTCTCCTATGAGCACATCAAGTTTGGATGGACTGTTTCAAAGTTACAGCTATTTTCCTTGCCGTCGGAATAGTGTTTTCCTATAGTTTTTGTGCTGATTGTTCATGTTGGTTCTCTTGATCCATATGGAATCTTATTTTTATCACTTAAGGGATTCAAGGGGACCTAAATTAATATCATTCCAAAAGAGTGCAACTCCCAATTCATTATGAGTCAAAAGTTATGGCCTTTTTGGCACAGGACCTATTTTCTGCTAGCTTTCACGTTTGAGCTGTTACTGCAGTTTTGGTGCTGATTGTTCATGTTGGAGACCTTGATCTATAAGGAATTTTATTTTGAAAACTTAAAGAATTAAAGTGGACCTAAATTAATATCATTTCCTAAGATTGAAAACTCCAATTCATTATGAGTAAAAAGTTATGCCTATTTTGCCTCAGGACCTATTTCCTACCAGTTTTTGGGTGAAACATGTGGTGTTTCTTCTTGTGATGTTCCGTGTGCTCATATGGGACCTTGAACACTTAAATAAATGTTCTTGGGTCAGGTTAGGACCTAAATCCAAAGGTTCATCAATTTATATTCATTCTAGCATTAGTTTTGGTTGAAATGTTGAGACTGGACCTATATTGTAATTAAATGCCTGACTGGCCGACCTGTGGCTTAGCTGGCTATATAAGGGGTCTAGATTGATGTAGTAGAGCATCATGGGTGAGATATAGTAAGGATTATCAAGATAAATCATTGGAGAAAAAGATAGGATGCAAGCTATAATTCTGAATTCATAATTCTCATTGTATAAGGCCGAAACCCGGAAGGCCTCACAACCGAGCATGTTGAAAGAAATAATATAATTCTCTGTTGTTGCTGCTAGTTTATTGTCTCATATCCATTGTGTTTCCATTGATTTCATGTGATATTATATTACTTCCATTGTGTAACTTTGAGCAAGGGCTTGTTGTGGATTCAAGTGGACTCAATTCTGCTTGATTCTCCTTGTATCTACCCTGCCCCTGCGTCATTTAAGGACTTTAGTAAAAAGATCTCAAAATGTATAAGAGGGAAGTGCCAAAGCTAAAAAAAGAGAATTTCATAGTATGGCAGAGCCAGATGAAGTTGCACATATCTAGAATTGGGAATGCTGCACTAGAATTGATGGATAATGGTTATATAGAACGAACACTAGGTCCCCTGACACTTGATCAACTGAAAGACAGGCATGGACACAATGTTACTATGCTGGAACTTGTTGCTGCTTGCACCGATGCTAAATTCAAAGATATCAAAAGTTGCACTACTGCAAAAGCCATGTGGGATAAACTTTCTCAAGTTTACAGTGGAGATGTGCATGTTAAAAGAGCTAGAGCAGAAAGCTTAAGAGGTAGATTTGATGATATGAAGATGAAAGAAGGTGAGAATATTGTGCAATACACAAATAGACTGAAAGAGGTAGTACATGCTATTAGAGTATCTCATGGAGTCATTAGTGAAGAAACAATTGTAAGAAAAGTACTTAGAACCTTACTGTCAGTTTACGCAATCAGAATATTTTCTATCCATGAGACAAGATCTGCATTTGCTAATTTGCTTACACTTGACAATCTGATTGGTAAAATTACAACCTTTGAGTTAAATAACTTTGATAATAGTATTGTACTATCTATGGAATCCACTTTCATGTCTTCTCTGAAGATTAGTAAATCTAGTAGGAATAATAAAAATGATAGTGACAGTAATACCGATGATGAGCTTGATGAGCTTGAAGCTCTTATGGCCAGAAGATTACCCAAAGGTAAAGGAAGATATAGAGGTAAGCTACCTTGGCATGTATTAATTGTAAAGAGGTTGGCCACATCATTGCTAGATGTCCACATAAGAAAGATGATGATAGAACCAAAGACCGATCTGAAGGAAGCTATGGGAGAAGATTCAACAAAGGCTACCGACACAATAGAGATAACCGAGATAGCAATGACAAAGGAAAGAAAGGTATGTTTCATAGCTGAGGATAATGAATCTGAATCTGATTTTGATGATGATGTAGAAGTTGTATTTGTTGCTATGAAAGATGAATCAGAGGAAGAAGAAGAAAAGCATGAAGAAACAACACTGATCTCTAAAGTTAAAAAAAATAATACATGGATCATAGATAGTGGCCGTACACATCACATGACTGGTGATGAGGAGAAGTATGATGTACTTGAAGAATACAATGGAGGATCAGTTAAGATGGGAAATGACACACCCTATATGGTAAGAGTTAAAGGAACCTTAATGATAAATGATATGATAAAATGTGATAATGTTTATTGGGTAGATGGACTGAAGTATAACTTGTTAAGTGAAAATATTTGATGATGGAGGAAGACTAGTTGAAACTGGAGCACAATCAAGAGGTAATCTATTTTATCTTGATACTGATGAGTCTTCTTTCTTGATGATGAAAAATGAACATTCTTGGTTGTGGCATAAAAGGTTATTCCATGTGAACTTTGATAACATGATTAAGATTAGTAAAAGGAAAATAGTTAGAGGGATGCCTAACTTGTCAAAACTAGATCATGTTATGTGTCATGAATGCCAAAAGGGTAACATGGCTAAATCTAGTTTCAAAAGTAAAGATTATTCAACAAAGAAGATACTTGAGTTGGTTCATATCGACCTATGTGGTTCTATGAGAACTCAGAGTTATTATGGTGATAGGTACTTTATTCTTTTTGTTGATGACTATACTAGATTGATGACTGTTATGTTCTTAAAAGAAAAATTTGAAGCATTTAAGATGTTTAAGTGGTATAAGGATAAGGTAGAAAAAGAGACTGGTAAGGAATTGAAATGCCTAAGATCTGATAGAGGAAGTGAATTTATCTCTAATGAATTTACTAATTTCTGTAATGAGCATGGTATTAAAAGATAGGTCTCTTCACCGAGGAAACCTCAGTAAAATGGCATTGCTGAAAGAAGGAACAGGTCAATAGTTGACTGTGCTAGGACATTAATGTTGCAAAAGAATGTTTCTCAGACATACTAGAGGGAAGTTATTAGTACAACAATTTATGTGCTTAACCGAGTTCAACTGAAGAAGGACACCAACAAGACACCCTATGAGTTGTGGTTTGGACACAAACCTACTGTAAGTTATTTTAGAATTTTTGGAAGCAAATGTTTTATTTTGAAAGATGAGAGAAATGGAAAATTTGACTCAAAAGGTGATGAAGGGATATTTCTAGGATATTCTAGTAAAAGCAAAGCATATAAGTCTCTGAATAAAACTACTAATAAAATGATTGAAAGCACTAACGTCTGAGTTGATGAGTTTGATGAAAAGAACATAGAGGAAAGTACAAAGGAACCAAAAGACTAGAGTAGATTCACTTATATTGAACAACCAAATTATTTACCGAAGCCGCAACCTGTGATAATTGATTAGTAGAAAAACAATACCAAACAACAGGAAAGAGAAACCGATGAGTAGGATGGCCATACCAAGCAAGAAAATGAACCTACATAGGATGAATAGGAAAGGAGATATAAGATACTAGCAAGGTTTTTCAGAAGACACCATCCTGAATCATAAATCATTGGAGACAAACAAGCTGGAATGCAAATAAGAGAAAAGAAAGACAAGGTAGATGTCTTGTTTGTGATTATGAGCTGAAAAATGTGAAAGTTGCATTAGAGAATGATGAATGGGTTAATGCAATGAAAGAGGAAATAGAAAAAATAGAGAAGAACAAAACCTAGACCTTAGTACCTTGACCTAAAGATAAGAATGTTATCGGTACTAAGTGAATATTCAGGAACAAGCAGAATGAGAATGGAGAAGTGACAAGAAATAAAGTTAGATTGGTATGCAAAGGATATGCACAGGAGGAAGGCATATACTATGGTGAAACCTTTGCACCTATTGCTAGATTGGAAGGAGTCAAAATGCTACTTGCATATGTTGCACACAAGAAATTCAAGGTGTATCAAATGGATGTCAAGTCAGCATTTTTGAATGGAATACTTGAAGAAGAAGTCTACATAGAACAACGTGAAGGGTTCGTTGATCCAGAAAAGAAAGATATGGTATGTAGATTACATAAAGATTTATATGGTTTGAGGAAAACACTGAGAGCTTGGTATGAGAGGTTGCATACTTATTTGTTAAGTATAGGATTTGTAAGAACAAGTGAGAACAACAATATGTATATGAAAGGAGATGCTGATGGTACAATTCTTATTGCTGAGATATTTGTGGATGATATCATATTTGGAGGTCAAGATCAAATATGTAAAGCCTTTTCTGATGATATGAGGAATGAATTTGAAATATCTATTTTTGGAAAGATTAAGTTCTTTCTTGGACTACAAGTGATTCAACAGAGTGATGGGATATTAATCACATAGTCTAAGTACATAAAAGAAGTATTGAAAACATTTGGCATGGAAGATGCTAAACCTGTGGGAACACCAATGGCTACTGGATGTAAATTGACTAAGGAAGATGAAACTACAGAAGTAAACCAGACACTATACCAATCAATGATTGGTAAGCTAATGTATGTAGTTCACAGTAGACCAGACATAACACCTGTTGTGGGAATAGTTGCTAGATTTTCTACTAATCCTAGAGAATCACACATGATTGCTCCTAAAAGAATCTTAAGATACCTGAAGAAATTAGAGGACTATGGATTATGGTATCCTAAGGAAGGAAAGTTTGAACTCAGAGTCTATAACGACGCTGATTGGGCTGGAAATGTGGATGACAGAAAAAGCACCACTGGAGGAGAATTCTTCTTTGGTGAAAGACTTGTTACCTAGACAAGTAAGAAATAGGCTTGCATTTCTCAATCTATAGCTGAAGCAGAGTATGTTGCTACTGCTACAAACTATTCAAACATTTCATATATTAAACAAGTTCTAGAAGGTATGAATGAGATAATCACTGAGCCGGTGATTATATACTGTGATAATACCAGTGCAATAAACATTTCAAAGAATCCTATGATGTATTCTAAAACAAAGCATATATCAATAAAGTAGCAATACTTGAGAGAACAAGTATATGAGAAGGAAGTTAAGCTAGAATTTGTTACATCAAAAGAAAAAATTACATATATATTTACAAAAGATCTACCGAAACACACATTTGAGTATTTGAGGACTACACTTGGGGTCCGTCCCCTGTCTACCAGTCACTAAGGTGATTCAGATGTTGCATCAGCCTAATCTTATCAGAAGATCATTCATGTTGATGCAGCATAGTTCACACTTTGGATCATGTCTAAGGTTGTGAAAGGTACTGGAATAGATTGGCATATTAGTATACAGAGATACAGAGTATGCACCAGACAAAAGAGAGTTACTTGGCTACTGAAGAGCTATTTGTTTATTTGTTTCTTTTGCATTGTTTTCAAAGGGAGAGATAAACAATATGAAACATATGAAACAATATGCACCGATGAGAACTATTTGAGGGAGAGACAAATTAAAGAAAGGGAGAGCATTGAAGATCAGTTACTGAGAGCAGAAGAAGGAATCTGAGAGCTAAAAAGATCATATTTGCAGATTGACAAAGCTATAATCTATAAATGTTGTTGAAGTAACGTAGTGATTAAACATATTAAGCTAGGGAGAGCTTGCACAACATTTGTTCATAAAGTGTAGAATACATGTTTGGTACATGTATGGTATATTTCATATCTCTTGAGTTGCCATCAATGCCAAAGGGAGAGACTGATGAACTGCAACTGATTTAGAACCTGATTGAAGGATCTATGATTTGAGATCACTGAGTAGATTGATTAGATATGTAATATGATCAAATCATTATTATGTTGTCATTGATGTTAACTAAGTTTGACAGCACTTATCTTGTAAGTTACTATATCGATACATCTGTAGAAAATGAGTGAAAGAGATGAAGAACATAAATATCTACATGAGGAAGATGGATATGGCAGATGAGGCTAAGGAATACATTGAGTAATTTTTTGATGAGTCTATGACTTTATGCTATTGACTTGATTATGTTTCATTCATCTATGATGAGGAAAAGAGCTGAAAGACACAAAGCAGTGTTGTTGATTAATGAAGCATTTCAGTATACACTGATAGAGTGCAGTGTATACCGAGCACAGTATAAACCGAGCTTGTTTTCACAGATGCATTTCTTTGTTAACTGAGAGGAATGGAATGAACTAAATGATTAGTTTAGCTGATAAGATTGATGAGCTGGCAAGTGTATGAATTCGAGGTAATAGATAAAGTTTGTTACATAGATCGACGATTGACAAAATTCAGGAAAGATCTAAAGGATGAAAATCAAATGTGTTATTGACACAAGTGCTAAGGTATATTTAAGAGGCAAAATCAATGAAGATGATTAAGCAGAAAAATATGATGGAGCAGAAGAAAATGGTTTACATGTCTATATAAGAGACTAAAGATTTCATAATGAGTGTGATGCCGGAAGAGAAGGAAACTATAGAATCATGGTGTGAACAAGTTTTCATGCATTCTGATCATATTGGTTAAGAAGAACCCTACTGTAGAGCATTACCGAGCAACATAGAGTAATTACCGATGGATAGTAAGTTGATATATTGTTGAAATAGAAATGTTACATTGATCAAAAAGATTTGTATGAGCTGAACATTGATCTGTAATTTGCAATTGAATTTTTATTAAGTCAGATCACCTACTGTTACATATTTAACCATTGTACATAGTCAAATCTCTTAACTGAGTGGGCTAAGAAAGTCTTATTATGTATCATTCATAGAATGAGCATTGTTATCCTGTCAACCCCAAAGTGACTTCTAGTTGGACAATAATGGTTGGTCTTAAATCCTCTAACAAGGTCACACCTAATAGTGTGTTTGTAACCTTTAACAGGGTTGGGTCTTCACCGACCTCACTTCAGACGAGTGAATATTTTGGATTGCCGGTCCCAGGTGGTTTTTCCCTTCATAGGGTTTCCATGTTAAATCTCTTGTGTTATGTGTTGATTGTGATGTTTATTTTGATGTCATATTTACATATTGCATATTTGATTTGATCGGTAATTGCTATAAGTTTTAGACTGATAATCGGTAAATGCACAAATAGTAAAAGTATTTTAAGTTACCGAGTAGTAGAAATTGAAGTATTTATTTTTGGATTATACATTTTGTATTGGGACAATGATTAACTAATTCACCCCCCTCTCAGTTATTCTAATAGAAACATGTTATAGAAACAATTTCCAAGGAAGCTTGAAGTGGAAAAAGGAACGATGGAGATTAAGAGGCAAAATCTAACATATGATAAGAAAATGGTTTATGAAGTCTATTTAAAGAGACATGCGATTCATTATTGAGTCTAGAGCTTATTGACACTATATAGGAGAATTCACGTGAAAGGACTATTTTTATGTACCACTTATGAAACTAGTTACAGACATAACTGAGCTTAACTTCAAGCATTATCGAGCATCAGGGTATTATTCACCGAGCTGAACAAGTTGGAGGATATGAAGGATTGAACTAAATATTGACCAGAGGAGGTATTTTGAGCTTAGCGTAGATCTAAAAATCTGCAATCTAAGTTGTATTTGAATCATATCACTACTGTATTAGTTTAACCATTGTTACAACAAAATATCTTAATCGAGTGGACTTAACAGTCTTTTTGTATTTCACTATGACATTTAATGAATGTTGTTGGTTTCGTTCTTGACCCTATAGTGAATGTTGGTCAAGAGTCAACTATTAGTGATAAATCCTTTAACTAGGTCACACCTCACAGTGTGTTTTGTATCCTTGACAGGGTTGGCTCCTAACCAATCTCACTTTAGAAGAGTGAATTATTTTGGGTTACCCATCCTAGGTGGTTTTTCCCCTAATAGGGTTTTTACGTTAAAAATATGTGTTATGTGTATTTGATGTGATTGGATTGTTATTTTCCTTTACACATTTCATATTTAGTCTAATCAATAAACACAGTATTGAAATGACTATCAATTGATAGATGAAGACAAAGTTATTATTGATAGCTTATTGAGTTGATAATTTGTTTGAAAAGTTTGAATATATACATTTGGGAGATTTGGGACTATAGGATAACTAGAACTAACTGATTCACCCCCCTTCTTAGTTATCTAACACCACCTTGAATGACCTTGAACCTTGTTCAATAAGGCTCTAAAAGGCTTATTACGGTTCATGCCCTTCCAGCTGCTCCCGAGTTGTGAGTTTATTGTTTTGTCTACCCTTTAGGAAAATGCTTGACAAACTGGCCACAAATTATTCTTGGGCTATGAAGAATTATATTGAACTCTCTTGAACTTGATTGAACTAATTTTAGATTAGTTCACTAAGGTATGAGACACTTTTCATTTAGTTCCACCTACATTTGAAAAATGACCTATTTTATCTGCACACAACTTTAAGCAGTAGGGCAACCTCAATCTTTCTATGAAATTCCTTGAACCTCACCGAACCTTTTTGAACATAATTCAAAGTGGTTCACACTGGTTCACAGTGTTCATAAGTACGAGGGAACTTGATTTTTTTTTAAGTATCAAAGGACTTAGACCTAATTGGGCACAACTGACTCCCAGGACGAATCAAAAGATTGACAGACAAAGAAAAGACCAAAGAAAGATAAACAAAAGATTGATTTGACATTCATGAGAGGGATACTAATCAAAAGATTTTTTCATGATGAAAACATGGTGACCACAAAGTAGGGGTTAACATTGGCTTTGACTAGGGATTGTGCTTTGGGAACATGGCACAAAGAACTCAAAATCTCTGGTTATGCAAAAAAAATAGGGAAATATAAAAGACACAAACCAAAATAGAAAAAAAAAGGAACTACTAAACTAATATGTACAAAACAACACCTAAAAGGTATACTAGAACTTGTATAGCTTTAAGTCTTTCTCGTTGTAGGAAAATGGTAAGAATGTTCCATCTGACGATGCTAGGCAAAAATTATTTGGTCCTAACTCCTATATCTTCAAGGGTCCCTTCCACAAGGATTAAAATTTCCCATGGGATCCTTTAGACTCTTTTCTCTTTTCCCACAAAACTAATTCATCACCTTTCAGAAACTTACGTGGCCTTGCTTTCATATCAAAAATCTTCTTGACCTTTGCTTGGTGTTATGTGATTCTATCAACCAAATTGTCTCTTTCCTCTTTTAACTTGCTTAGGTACTGTAGATTTTATGAACCTAACTTCTCGAGAGCACGCATAGACAAGAAAATTCTAGCTTAAAACATGCATGCAACATATGACAAAGAAATTCATAGACAACACCTCCGATTGAGCCAAAACAGGAGCACCCAAGCCCCATTTGATTTGCTCATTTTTTAGAATGTGGATGTTCTCTCTAAACACAATGAGAGGATCCCAAAATGCAATGATAAGAATTATTTAGACTAAATGCAAGCCAAGGAGATCCCAAAATGTTATAAAAGCTAGTATGGACAACTAGTTTTTCCCCAAGGATTCCAAGAGAGGCAAATGATGAAGATGAAAACTACAAATGATATGCAAGATTCATTTATCATTAAGCATGATATTGTGATTTAGATTGAAAAGAAAGAGAAATACATAAGGAAACTAAGATTCATTAACCATTAAGATTATGCTATGTGACGTAAGATTTGAAAGCAAGAACAAGAACTAACATGCTAAAATGCTATGAAATTCTAGAGCTAAACTAACATGATAACAATGCATAAAAATGAATTAGTGATTTTCTCATGGAGAGGCTTCTATTTATAGATTTTTGGAGGGAGAGAGAGGGCTTGGATGAGGTGGTACCTATGTGGCATCCACATGGGAGCCACATAGGAGAAACATAGGCTAGAGGGGATGGCCATTTTGAAAGGTCAATTTGAGACAAGATGGGCATGTAAGGTTTGAGTGGCTCAAGGTTTCTCACACATGTGTGAGAAACTTTGGGGAAGAGTGCGGGGGACAAAGTTGTAAGAAGGAAGTGGAGCATTTAAGGAAGTTGGGTGGCTACCTTGGGAAGATTTTCTCACACACATGTGAGCAAATCATTAGCTTTAATGGGGTTAGGAATTAGTTTTTAAGCGAGGTTAGGAGAGTGATTAGGTGGGAGAGTAGCTTTAGCAATTTAAGTGATGGGTGTAGGCTATGCTTTAGGTAGAGATTTAGATTAATTTAAATTGGTTTTAGATTAATCCAAGCTTAGAAGAATATTAGGATATAGGGGGATTTAAATAAATAGAAATATATTCAAAAAAGGGTTTATGAGGGACATGTATTAAAATAAGTTTTAATACATTAGAGAGGGGGGTATTCAAATTATATTTAAATACTTTAGATAGTGAACCCAACTTAATTAAATAATTATAATTAAATGGGTAGAGGAATATGATAATAGTGATTAATTAATTAAAATTAATTATGATATCACATTGATTATTAATTAAATTAATTAATTAATTAATAGGAATGATTTTTAGGTGTCTACATTTTGCCCCTCTTTGATGTGGCACAACAAGTGACGTTGTGTGAAAGAAAAGAAAATAAGTTTCCCCAAGTGAGCTTGGGTGTCGTGGAAAAGAAATGATGGTAAGAGTTGTGCCCCCTCGAGAAAATAACGCAAAGAGAAGCTTTATGTAATTTTCTTGAAAAGGACATGAAGAGAGCAAGAAAGGGGAGAAAAGAAGGGAGGAGGGGTTAAAATGGATAAATAGATGTAACTCCACAAGAAAAGATGCATAATACATTGTGATTATAGATGCAGCCAAATGGGACTTGGGGATTTCATTGTGTTAATGTTGGAGAGCACAACAAAATTTAATGTAGAAACATTAGAGACCTGCCAAGGTTACTAGGAACTCAAGGTCTTGTTACCAGTGTTGCAGAGGACTGACACAACAAACATGCAAGGTTTGCACCAACATCACTCATGAACCCAAGAGGAGTCATGGTGAAAATGATGCTAAGGACCCCATATACAAAGTAAAACACAAAATGATCAAGAGACTTGCCCTAGATTTCTCTCATTCATAGTTCACCATGATATAAATGATCATGGCAACCTTGAAGAGAGGAAAAATGAGAAGCTTTCAAAAAGATAACCAAGATCCAATGAAAGAATCCAAAATCAAAGTGATAAATCCAAGAAATGTCCTTTTCCAAAAGAGACTGACTGACTAATTGATGGGGAGATTAGGTTGGACATGAGGAAGGATCCATCCTACAAGGACCCGTTAGTGGGATTCATGTTGAAAAAACTGTGGCTTGGAAAAAGATTAAGCTAAGACAATCGCTTGGATTTAAGGATAGTGACTAAGGAACTTGCTAAAGTACAAGGGTGGGTGAGACAAGCTATTCTGCAAGACAGATGAGGATATGTACAATGAGACTTGACGATATAGTACAAAAGGCATGATTAATATGTACAATGGATATTTACAAAAGCTCAAGGATTAGGATAGGTAAAGGGTGACAAAGATATATACAAAGTTCAGGATGCAAGAATGAGGATTACACTATACAATTATTATACATAGGAAGCCTAGGATATGAGATAGTAAATCATCTCTTTGTTGCATATGTTGTATAATATAACACCTTGGGAATGTGGGTTTGTGATTGGGATTTGGGGGGTGGAGTGGTCATGAGTGGGTGAATGGGATGGGGGGGTGGGAGTTTGATAGATAATGGCATGACCCACTATGTTTGGTGCCTGTTTCCAACTTTTCAACAACATACTTGTCCAAGGCACTTGATTGCCAAGTTTTCATCATTGGATGATTATTTCTCTTTACTTTTCTTATTTTTTATTTTTTTGAACTTTTTGCATTTTTTGGATGTTTTTGATATCATTGAGGCACTGGTTTACTAGGTTTTCACAAAGATGATAATTTTTTCAGGACTTTTTACAAGTTTTATGGATTTTTTCAGATATATAAAAGATAGTTCAAGCATAGAATCACTTCAGATGGATGATGTTGATGGGATCATTTAGGGGCTCCCCTTTAGGTGTAGATAAATGATAGGCCTGAGCCAAAAGATGTTGTGATAATATAAGGACCCGACTAGGTAGGTTAAAACTAGCCCTTCTTTACTTGATTTGCTTGTACTTTATGATTATCTTTAAGGACCATGTCACCCACTTGGAATTGTCTTGGGTGGACCCTTTTATTGTAGCTTCTTTTAAGGCAGTTCTAGTATACTATCAGGTGGTCATATGTGTAGTGCCTCTTCTTGTCTAATAAGTCCATTTGGGTGAGGCATGACACACAATAATCTTCATTAGTGGTATAGTTTTTCATAGACACACACAATGAAGGTAGCTCGACCTTAATTGGTAAGATGAATTTGACACCATATAGAAGGGAGTATGGGGTGTTTCCTATGGGAGTGCAGAATGAAGTGTGGTAGGCCTTGAGGGAGAGATTGATTTGGAGGTTCTAGTCATGACCAGAATCATTGACAACCCTTTGTAGGATTTGTAGAATGGTTTTTTTGGTTACCTCAGCTTGGTCATTTCCTTGAGGGAAGTATGGGCTTGAAAAATGGTAATGGGTGCAGAATTTGGCACATAGGTCATCCATATGCTAGTTTTCAAAATGTATGCCATGATTTGTGAAAATAGTGGAAGGGATGCTAAAGTAACAGATGATATAGTAAAGGAGGAACTTAGATATTTGAATGCTAGTGGTAAGGGTGAGCAATATTGCTTTAGTCCATTTTGTGAAATAGTTAGTGGAAGTTATTGTTATACACTAAGTTTGCACCCTTGTTTCAAGCTCTCTTGGTCTTGATAACTTAGTATAACATTGGAATCATCTCCAGGTGTGGGACCTATGCTAACTGAGATGAGACCTCTAGGTTCTAGGCTGGTTCCTCTTGGATAATCACCTTAATTTGCTTCTTGATAGGAAAGTAAATTCTTGAAGGGAAAGGGATAAAAGGAATGTGTGAAAAGGGAAATAATTGAAAGCAAACTACATACTAGGTGATACACCAAAAAGATGGTATGAATTACAGCATAGAGGATGAAATCAATGCACAAAATTAGGTCTAGGAGATCACAACTCACTAAATAGGCTTGCATCAATATTTCATAGAAGGGTCTGCGATAGAAGGAGGCTATTCAGCGAAAGAGAGAAATTCACAAACAATAGTCTTCCTAAGGATTTAGACACAATCTATAACCTGCAAACAAACATTCACCTCTGCAACTAGGTATAGGAATGAGACAGATTGTCAGGGGGTTGAAGTATACCCACAAGATCATTCAAATCAAATCATCCACAGGAATACACATGAATTGTAGAAAGAAAGAGGGATCAAGAACCCTAAGATATTACTGAAAACATACATACACTTAATCCATTAAGAGAAAATTTACACAAGGAAGCATAGGGACAGAAAGAATGTCACAAAATACCTTTGCAATGTCTAAATCCCAATGAAAGATTACAAACTGCAGAAGCTAGAGGGCAGAAAGAATGCCTCGGATAACTCCTAAGAAAGAAAACCTCCCTTTAAAAATCGTAAACTCTAAGCTCTAAAAGCTCCAAAAAACTATTATATACATCTCCTTATTGCACACAGGCAGGAGCAAAAATCTCTTAGGGTTACCTAAATTTTCATAGAATAATAGAAAACCCTAATTCTCTCATTTTTTTATCATAAATGCATCCTTGAAATATCTTAGCCAATTAGATATATATTTGCATGTCCATTTCATCACTATATCTACCTGAAGACAAGCTGCCTTGATCCATCTACCTCTCTGCAACTCAGGCTCGCCATAACTGCTCAAATGTGGTACTTCAAATATTTTGAATTTTAAAAAATAAACCATTACAGGTGGCACCAAGCCTTTATCTTTATCAACAGCTGATATTTGAAGTTGATCTCATTTTAAATCACAGCTGTAGATCTCTCAGTTTACCTGGGCACTGCTTCTATTCTTAACCCTAACTCTGCCTTCACCTCAGGTTCTCTTTTCTCTTTAGTCACTGAATCTCACCATCTTTTCTCTAACTCTAGCTTGATCTAGTTATTACATGACAAGCATTGATCCTTACTTGATTTGACGATGGTCACTTTACCTCCTAAAATCTTTGGAATATTCCTTCTTATTATGAGGTTACTCGACTGAAGAGAATCTCGCAGTCACTAGATAGAAAGAATATTCTCCTTTTCATTGGGTGATCACCTGACTAAGCTATAAACCTAGGCCCATCTTGCCACTTTTCATCATACTACTGACCAGGCACCTTAGATCTATCTGACATAGGACCCACCTGATAGGAGCACTAAGCTGGAGAGAGAATCGACAATTGTCGCATGATCTTGGAGAATATCTCTCAAGAAATTTTCCTTTGTAGTCATGCGACAATCATAGATCACGATCAAACTTTAATTGCCTAAGAGCTGAGACCACCAAATAAATGTTAGCTGCTTCTCTAGATCACTGAATGCTTAGGAATTGACCGCTAGAAATGAGAGACTTCACGAACACATAGTCACTCAGTCGCTGAATAAAAACTTAACCGTTTCAAAGAATTGGAGACCTAGCGACTGAGCCCTCATTCTCCAAGTCACAGACATACTGGTATATTCAGTCTCTGTTCCGAGATCACCCGACTAAGGTAAATCTCATTGTCACTTGATGGAAAAGAATATTCAGTCTGGGTCTTGTGACTAAGAGACTAAGCTTATAAAGCTTGGACCCACCAGAGACTGTTGGAAACAATTGTCTGAAGAAAATTGCAACTCAAATTATGTATTGTCTTTGATGTCACACAATGTCATAGTCTGCAACAATCAGTACCTACCGAGCTCAGTCAATTTGGTTGGCAGTAAAATTAGTGTTTACCAAGTTCAGTGGGTTATCAAAGAAAAGTTAGCATGTACTGAGTTCAGTCGGTTATCAAAGAAAAGTTAGCATGTACCGAGTTCACTCAGTTATCAAAGAAAATTAGTGTTTACCGAGTTCAGTCGGTTGTCAAAGAAAAGTTAGCATCTATCGAGTTCAGTCAGTTATCAAAGAAAAAGGATTATCAGTGTTTACCAAGTTCCCTCGATCTCCGAAAGATTGTAGAAAATTTCATTATGGTCACCGAGCACTATCAGCCCTTGAAGGATCTTTGCAAATAAAGTTTGCTTAATTCAGCCGACTGTTATACTAAGTAATGCCGATTTGACAAATCTAAAATCATATAAATAAAAGGTCAAATGTGAAAAATAAAGAAGTATAATAGAAGAAGATATATAGAAGAAAGACAGGAAAGGTGTGTGTGAAATTGTGAAGGATGACTAGATATTCTTGAGGAGCAGCAGAGATATATTCGATCAGGAAGGATCACACTTATACAGAATAGAGATCTATAATCAGCAAGGTAGTTGCATTATTATACAGGTCATTTTCATTGTTACCTTTTTATCATTGTAACAGTGAATTCTAAATCTCTTAACCGAGTTGGTTTAACAACCATATTGTAAATCCTCTAACAAGGTGACAATTCTATTGAATTGTTCTCAAGACCTCTTACCAGGCCACTCCTAGCAGGGTGATTAAATCCTCTAACAAGGTCACACCTAACAGTGTGTTTTGTAACCTTTTACCGGGTTGGCTTCTAACTAGGCATCACTACAGAAAAGTGAAAATCAGTATGTAGATACATTGGTGGTTTTTCCCATATTGGGTTTCCATGTTAAAATCTTGTGTCTCTTGTGTTCTTAATAGTTATCTTAATCATATACAAGTGGTGATGAATATCTAAAAGATAATTTTTCTAATACTTTCTGCATCTACCAAGTTACTGCAATCTATTTACCGAGTGTTAAATAGATAATATTCATTAAGATATCCTAAGGGATCTAGAAAGAAATAATTGTGAAATGATTTATGGTTGACTGATTCACCCCCCCTCTCAGTCACTTCATCCATATTCCATCAATTGGTATCAGAGCTTTTGGTGCTTGCAGGAAGGGTTTCAAAGACCTAATCTAAAGATCAGGATGTCTTACAAGAGAGAAATTCCAAAGCTCAACAGAGATAAATTTTCAGCATGGCAAGGTCTCATGAGACTTCATCTGGCTTCCATCAGTGATTCAGGATGCAAATACATTGATGAAGAATACACAGTTCCTACTAGCGCATTAACTATTGAAGACATTGTAGAGAAAAAGAATCATAACACCATGATGATAGACATTGCATCAGCTCTCAGCTATGAAGAATTTGATGATATTAAAGAATGCACTACTACATATGAAATGTGGATCACACTGAAGAAAATATATGGTGGTAATGCAAATGTGAAATGAGCCAAAGCAGAAAGCCTAAGAGGATAGTTTGACAAGATGAATATGAAAGAAGATGAAAACATTGCAAAATATGTTGAAAGGATCAAAGCAAGTGTTAGTGCAATTAGAGCTTCTGGAGGAACAATCTCTGATGAAACTATTATAAGCAAGGTACTTAGAACACTACTCCCTATCTATGCAATAAGAGTATTATCTATTCAAGAAAGAAGATGTGAAACAAACCACAATATAACTTTGGATGCTTTAGTTGGAAGATTGACAGCCTTTGAATTAGACAACTATGACAACTATGTTCCAAATTCCAAAAATATTGAGTCATCATTTGAAGCCAAGGTTTCACTAAGGAAGAACAAGAAAATAAAAGAAGTTCAATCAGAAAGTGAAGAAGTATCAGAAGAAAGTTCTGATAGTGATCTTGAAATTGTAGAAGCACTACTTGCAAAGAAGTACTCTAAAGGGAAAGGTAAATATAAAGGTAAAACTCCTTTAATCTATTTTTCATGTGAAGAAATTGGACATATTGCAGCTAGGTGCCCAAACAAGCAGGCCAAGGAAGAGAAGAGAGGTCACAAGTACTATGGCAAAAAGAATTTCAAATCATTCAAGGATAAAGGTAAGAAAACATGTTTTATGGCTAAAGATTCTGATGATAGTGAAGAAGAAATTGTCTTTATTGCTATAAAAGATGAATCTGATGATGATGAAGATAAGATGGCACTTATTTCTCATATAAGAAAAGATGATATATGGATAATAGACAGTGGATGTTCACACCACATGACTGGTGACAAGACAAAATTTGAATACCTAGAAGACTGTGATAGTGGTAATGTAAGATTTGGAAACAATGAACCTTGTTGTATAAAAGGAAAAGGAAGAATCTCATTAACCAAAGAACTCATATGTGATAATGCTTATTGGGTTGAAGGACTAAAACATAATCTTCTAAGTGTAGCATAGCTAATCAACACTGGTTTCAAGGTTGAATTCATGAATAATCAAGCAAGACTGTTGGATGAAAAAGGAAAACTCATTGGATCAGGCAAACAAACAAAAGGTAACTTATTTTATCTTGATCTTAGTGAATATTCATGTTTTATTGCTCAAATTGAAGAAAGTTGGCTATGGCACAAAAGGTTATGTCATG
Organism: Chamaecyparis obtusa; assembly: GCA_027943335.1. Taxonomy (NCBI): domain Eukaryota; kingdom Viridiplantae; phylum Streptophyta; class Pinopsida; order Cupressales; family Cupressaceae; genus Chamaecyparis; species Chamaecyparis obtusa. The sequence continues at coordinate 414,711 of BSBK01002047.1, read as the reverse complement.
TAAATTTTGATAACATGATGAAAATAAGCAAATTCAAGAAGGTAAGAGGAATTCCTACTTTGAAGAAACCTGATACTGGTCTATGTAAGAATTGTTAGATTGGCAAAATGAGTAAGACTAGTTTTAAGAGTAAGAACTATCAGTCTAAAGAGATTTTGGAAATTGTGCATACTGATTTATGTGGACCTATTGGAATAGAAAGCTATACTGGAGATAAATTCTTTATTCTTTTCGTTGATGATTATTCTAGAATAATGACTGTTATGTATTTAAGAGAAAAGTCAGAAGCATTTGAAAAATTCAAATGGTACTTGGCAAGAGTGGAAAAGGAAACAGGGAAAAGATTGAAATGCTTAAGATTAGACAGAGGTGGTGAATTCATCTCCCATGAATTTAACAACTTTTGCATTGAAAGAGGAATCAAAAGATAGGTATCAACTCCTAGAACTCCTGAGTAGAATGGAATAGCAAAAAGAAGAAATAGATCTATTATGGATTGTGCAAGGACTCTAATGATAGAAAAGAACATCGCCATAAAGTACTGGAAGGAAGCTATCAGCACTGCAGTTCATACCTTGAACCGAGTACAACTAAAGAAAGACACATTCAAAACTCCTTATGAGTTGTGGTATGGCCATAAACCCAATGTAAGTTACATGAAAGTATTTGGTAGCAAGTGTTATATCTTAAAAGAATCCAGAAGAAATAAATTTGATGTGAAAAGTGATGAAGGAATATTCTTAGGATATTCTAGCAAAAGCAAGGCATACAAATGTCTGATCTTGTCTACTCACAAAGTCATAGAAAGTATACATGTAAAATTTGATGAGTTTGCAGAAAAGACTGAAGAAGAAAGCAAAAGGGAACTTGAAAACTACAGGAGATTCATTTACATTGAACCTAAAACATTGCTAGACACAACTATCAATGAGGGAACTATATCTACCAAGCCTAGCACAGTAACCAAGTCACAGGAAGAAGTTCAAACCGAGTCACAGGAAGAATTTCAAATTGAGTCACAGGAAGAAATTCAAACCGAGTCTCAGCCTAAAGCTACCGAGCAAATATCTACCAAGCCAGAGTAACTTGAAGAAGAGATCCTAGAAGACAACAACATGACTCATTCAAAAAGCAAGGAACCTATACTAGCCAAATATGTCAGAAGGCATCATACACCAGATCAAATTATTGGAAACAAATTAGATGGTACTATGACAAGAAGTAAGCTAAAAGGTACATGTCTGCTTACTGATTTTGAACCTAGAAATATCAAAGATGCATTGAAAAATGAAAGTTGGATTGAAGCAATGAATGAAGAATTAGAACAAATACAAAAGAACAAAACATGGACTCTTGTACCTAGACCTAAAGATAAGAATGTAATTGGAACAAAATGGGTATTCAGGAATAAGCTGAATGAAGACGGTCAAGTATCTAGAAACAAAGCTAGATTGGTATGTAAAGGTTATTCTCAAGAAGAAGGTATAGATTATGGTGAAACTTTTTCGCCTGTTGCAAGATTAGCAGGTGTAAGAACTCTACTTGCTTATGCAGCACATAAAGGATTTAAGGTATATCAGATGGATATAAAATCTGCATTTCTCAATGGAATTCTTGATGAAGAAGTCTACATTGAACAACCTGAAGGTTTTGTTGATCCAGATAAAAGGGACATGGTCTGCAAATTACACAAAGCATTGTATGGTTTGAAACAAGCTCCTAGAGCATGGTATGAAAGACTCCATAACTATCTGATTCTAATTAATTTCAAAAGAGCCAATGATAATAGCAATCTGTATATTAAAGAAGGACCAAATGACAAAATTGTATTGGCAGAAATATTTGTAGATGATACTATATTACAGGGAATGATGATCAGTGCAAAGAATTTTCAGAGCAAATGAACAAAGAATTTGAAATGTCTATGTTTGGTTTAATAAAATTCTTTGTTGGTCTTCAAATTCAGCAAAGCAAGAATGGTATATACATTACTCAATCTAAATACATTAAGGAAATACTTAAGAAGTTTGGTATGGAAGATTCAAAACTAGTTGGTACACCCATGTGTACTGGACTGAAACTTACCAAAAATGATGATTCAAAAGAAGTAGATCAGACCTTATACCGATCTATGATTGGAAAATTGTAGTATGTAGTACATACAAGACCTGATATTGCCTTAGCAGTGGGTATAGTAGCAAGATTCTTAGCAAAACCCAAGGAAAATCATATGATGGCAATCAAAAGAATCTTAAGGTACTTAAGAGGAACTGAAGAATATGGTTTGTGGTATAAATTTGGAGGCAATCTAGACTTAAAAGTGTTTAGTGATGCTGATTGGGTAGGGAACATTGATGATAGAAAAAGAACAAGTGGTGGAGCATTTTTTCTTGGAAAAAGACTTGTATCCTGGACCAGTAAAAAGCAAAATTGCACATCTCAATCCAATGTTTAAGCAGAATATGTTGTTGCTACAGTAAATTATTCAAATATTGTTTGGTTTAAACAATTATTACAAGGTATGAAGGTTGAGATCAAAGGACCAATTGTTATAGTTTGTGACAATACTAGCGCAATAAACATTTCAAAGAATCCAGTAATGCATTCCAAAACCAAGCACATTGCTATTAAATATCACTTTGTCAGAGAATTGGTGCAGGAAAAGGAAATCAGATTAGAATATATTCATACAAAAGAGCAGATTGCAGACATTTTCACCAAACCATTACCCAAGGATGCATTTGTGTATCTAAGAGGTAAGTTAGGGGTCATTCCCCTATCCGAGGCTCACTAAATATAGTTTTAGTGATGCATGAACTAGAACATGATTGAAAATCAACCAGTTGATGCAGCATATTCAAGGAATCATTGCATATGAATCAGTACTTGAGGTACATTAGTTTACACCGGTAATATGTGAATTGTCTTTAGCATGTGTTGTCAAAGAGGGAGTGTTTGCTATGTCTTTGCTATTACTTCAAGAAATTTTCAATAGTCAGAAGGAAGAGTTTTTAAGAAAAAAGAAGTTTGCTGACAGAGGGAGATTTGAATCTGAACTGAGCTAATCCTTTCAAAATTTCTTATGCTATGACATATTGTGTTGCCATCAATGCCAAAGAGGGAGATTGTTGGAAACAATTGTCTGAAGAAAATTGCTACTCAAATTATGTATTGTCTTTGATGTCACACAATGTCATAGTCCGCAATAATCAGTACCTACCAAGCTCAGTCCGTCTGCTTGGCAGTAAAATTAGTGTTTACCGAGTTCAGTCAGTTATCAAAGAAAAGTTAGCATGTACCGAGTTCAGTCGGTTATCAAAGAAAAGTTAGCATGTACCGAGTTCACTCGGTTATCAAAAAAAATTAGTGTTTACCGGGTTCAGTCGGTTGTCAAAGAAAAGTTAGCATCTACCGAGTTCAGTTGATTATCGAAGAAAAAGGATTATCAGTGTTTACCGAGTTCCCTCGATCTCTGAAAGATTGTAGAAAATTTCATTATGGTCACCGAGCACTGTCGGCCCTTGAAGGATCTTTGCAAATAAAGTTTGCTTAATTCAGCCGACTGTTATACTAAGTAATGCCAATTTGACAAATCTAAAATCATATAAATAAAAGGTCAAATGTGAAAAATAAAGAAGTATAATAGAAGAAGATATATAGAAGAAAGATAGGAAAGGTGTGTGCGAAATTGTGAAGGATGACCAGATATCCTTGAGGAGCAGCAGAGATATATTCGATCAGGAAGGATCACACTTATACAGAATAGAGATCTATAATCAGCAAGGCAGTTGCATTATTATACAGGTCATTTTCATTGTTACCTTTTTATCATTGTAACAGTGAATTCTAAATCTCTTAACCGAGTTGGTTTAACAACCATATTGTAAATCCTCTAACAAGGTGACAATTCTATTGAATTGTTCTCAAGACCTCTTACCAGGCCACTCCTAGCAGGGTGATTAAATCCTCTAACAAGGTCACACCTAACAGTGTGTTTTGTAACCTTTTACCGGGTTGGCTTCTAACCGGGCATCACTTCAGAAAAGTGAAAATCAGTATCTAGATACATTGGTGGTTTTTCCCATATTGGGTTTCCATGTTAAAATCTTGTGTCTCTTATGTTCTTAATAGTTATCTTAATCATATACAAGTGGTGATGAATATCTAAAAGATAATTTTTCTAATACTTTTTGCATCTACCAAGTTACTGCAATCTATTTACCGAGTGTTAAACAGATAATATTCATTAAGATATCCTAAGGGATCTGGAAAGAAATAATTGTGAAATGATTTATGGTTGACTGATTCACCCCCCCTCTTAGTCACTTCATCCATATTCCATCAGAGACATGTGGCACCTTATGATTGCATGTTGTCTTTACCTTGAGTGGACCACCTTAGATTGCGATTAAATCTAGCGACCTCCCGATTGAAGAAAACTTGAAGTCTCATGAACTTTTGACTGACCATGATTAACTCATGAGACTTCCCAACTGAAGGAACATCTTAACCCGGCATTGACACAAGTCATAACTGTAGTCAGATACACAGACTAGTCATGGGATCGGGAGGTATAAAGGAATATTTTGCTGAGCTTAAGAGATCTCGTGACTAGCCTCAACATGGAAAAGTGCACATGGAGAAAATGAGACTTAAGTGGCTGGAAAAAGAAATGACAAATTAGAAAGGCCATAGGGTTTTAGGGTTTTTGGGGCTCTAATAGTCACTTCTTCAAATTTAATGGTCTGTACCCAAAATTGAATTGATAGGAAATTTTGGGTAACATTTGGCAATTTCTACTAGATGTCAGCCTACTAGACTTTAGATCAATGGCCTTTAAACAATTCATTGGGCATGGAGTCATCTTCTGAAAACAAAAATTCCCGACAGAGAGACAGACCTGGAACTAAGAGGGACAAAAATGTGCATGAGCACTTCTTGGAAAATAGGGAAACTAACCTAGAAAATAGGGAGAGAAAGAAAGGAAACATATTTACAGAGATATACAAGGATTAACCTCAAAACAAGGCTTCAAGTGGAATCGATTGATTGATATAGGCAAGGCATCTCCTTCAAGAGTTGATAGCTAAAAAGCATTAGGCCCCTTGCATTCTATAATAACAAATGGTCCACCCCAGAAAGAATAAAACTACGTATGTCTGCCAGGCTTTGATTTGAATTCATCCCATTTGAGAACTATATCTCCAATTTTGAAATTTCTAGCCCTAGCTCTTTTATCAAAACTTTCCTTTGTTTATATCTGATGGAACTCCATATCTCTCATGGATTTATCTCTGAGTTCTTCTAACTCAATTAGCTGAGTATACCTGATTTGTAAGGGATCTCCTTCTTCAAATAGGACATACTGAGTGGCCAAGTCTAAAGCTGTCAATTCAGTTGAAATGGATAACTTAGCTTCTCTACCATATACTAACATATAAGGAGAATTCCCAATGATCTTCTTTGGGGAATGTTGGTTCCCAAAAAATAGGAGTTTATGCTCTAATAGGCAACCAATAAATATACAGATTTTGAGGATGGGTTAGATCCAAATATGGTGCTCTAAAGATGATTGGACCAACTATAGGGACAAACTTCCCTCTACACTTCTAGCTCTGCAAAACCAAGGAGGGTGTTCCTAATCCAGTAACAAAACTTGCTCTATTAATTCACTGACTGGATTTAAATGTAACAGATAAATGATAAGAGAAACCTAAATGATAACTATTCATTCATAGATTTTTCACTATCACTATGTGGTAAACTACCCTGCAATTCATTGTATTTCAAAGAATTTTGACAATTTTAATAAAAAATGGAAATATCAATAGAACCTTTTCAAACACTGATCTCTATAAAAAAACTCCACTGCTTGCCAGTGTCTTATTCATTGGCCAACACCTCCACTGCAAGACAGTAATACATGAAACAATATACTGAACTTTGAATTATTTTGCCTTTTGAAAATACTAATCACCCTATGGTGGATTTTATCAAAGGCTCCTAGATTCACACTACTTACTAATGCATCCTTAAGAAAAATTTCAAAAAATTTATGTCATTTTCAAAGCTTATTTAATCTGATCCTGGATCAGAGCTGAGAAATATAAACATACACATAGAGATTATCTATGCAATGAATTGCAACAATTCATATCTCAAATAGAGATACTCAAGGACAGATATAAATCTTGGATTTCATTCAAATGCTATATTAATCACGCTTACAGAATGCTTTACAGTATAACGTTCTGAAAATAACTTGAAATAGAAAAATTGTTCTTCTATAGAAATATGCCTAAAAAAGGTCTACGATATCCCAGACTTAAGAAACTTATCATTCAATTTGATCAAGTTCTCGGTCCTTTTACACTAATCCTGGTAATCCTTTTATAGAATAAGGATTGCAAACAAGCTTCAGATCCCCTTAGAAAAGACAAGAAAGGAGTTCTTATATAGGACAAAAAATGAAAATAGAAACTTTCTTGTTACAAAACTTTGAGATGGATCGTAAAGATGAGCACCAAAATCTTGCAATAGCTTCCAAGGTCATTTCAACCTCTACCAGGTGTTATATCCACGCTTGCTTCTTTAGGGAGTTGAGGCAATGCCATCTGTTGCCTCCTCAGAGCATGTTTCTTCTTCTTTATTATCCTCTGAAAGGGATGCTGCTTCCCAAGCTGAAAAGGTATCCTCAGAAGGCCAATTAAAAGCCAAAATTTCATCCCTCTTTGGTAGAATCTTGTTCCAGCTAGTAACCAATTGATGAATTTCAGTTACACCTTAGTAAAATGCACCCTGGCATCTTGTAACACTTCAATTGTTTTTATAAAAGTAAGAGTGTCTTTAGTGCTAATAGCAGCATCAATCTTGACTTACACGCCATTCTCAATTTGTTCCAACCATTTTTACCTCTCTTTTATGGTTCCATCTGCTCTAACAAGACCTGAGAATATCTGAAAATCATTCTCCAGGTATCTTACTCTGAAAAGAGCTACTTTTCTCTTTACTTCTTCCCTAGATACTTCAAAATCAAGGAAAGATTTCACAATTTTATAAGTAATTGCCAATTGGGGGCACACAGTACTATGATCTTTAATTGATTTAAGAAATGTCTTCAAAACATTTTCCCTAGGCACCCACTCATCCAAAATTTTGCCCACAGTGTCTTCTTCTTTTCTAAAGGAAAAAAAAATGTCAGATAACTACCCTGCATGTTTATAAACTTCTCTAGGCTTTACATTCCTAACAAAGTGCTAAATGGTGTCCTTTAGTCACTTTTCAGATTTTTGTTGTTCTCTTTGTTCTATATCTTCACTACTTAGGAGAGGGGGAAGAGGAGACATGGGAAACTCAATAATGGGGCTTGAGGAGGAAGGACCAGTAGTAGAAGAAGGAAGTTGCAACTTTTGTGGTATTTGGATTGAGCTTTCCTCCCCCAACCTCTTCTTCAAGTCTGCAATTATTTTATCTTTCTCAAACAATCCTTGTTTCAAATCTCCATACGCCCTCAACATTTCTTCAAATTTTCTTGTGAGTTCCTCCTTCTCTTTTGCTTCCCTTTCTACCATCTTTTCTGCAAGGTGAGCTGTGGCTACCACCATACTTGATGCTTCTATTGCTAATGTGTCCAAAACCCTCTTGACTATGAGACCAGAGACACTATGCTTTATTATTTTCTTTCCTTTGTTTTTCTCAATTTTCTTTAATGACCACATGACCAAAGCTTGATGGTCATTACTAAAAGCAACTCCTTTGATAGCCTGTTCTGCCTCTTCCTTGGTCTTGTAAATAGGTGTAGTTTGTTTTCTAACTGCATCAAGGACTATTGCATCAGCTATGTCCCATTTAGGGAGGATAAGTACTCCTGCATTCTTTACCAATTATCTCCCCTATTCTGGAGTAGTCCCTTCAAATCTATCTCTCATCTCTTTCCTAATTTCATCTTCAATAGTTTTAAGATCCTTATCAGGATTCTCCTTGTGCTTCTTCTCACAGGCTTCCTCAAATTTACTAATGTTCATTTTCCATAAAAATTGTAAAAAGGCTCGGGTGTTTACAAATGCATCATCAACCATAAATTTTTCACATGCCTATTTGACTATAGGGTTCAATTCTATCCCTGCAATGTGTCCCGCTGTTAAGCCTAACTCAGGATCCTTTGGTTGCTCTAGAATTCCCTCATTTATCTCATCTTGAGTCATGAATATTTGACCCTAGGATCCCATTTGTTGAACCTACTCTATGATATCCTGATCATCTCTAATATTCAAGGGTGACTGTGAAGGAGAGTATTATTCCTCTGAATCATGAGGCCTCTCTTCTATCCTTTGTTTCTTGGTGGGAGGTGAAAAATCAAGGATGTCTTCACCTGGCTGGTCTTGTGGTACATCTATAATTTTGTCAACCTCCTTTTGCCTCTCCACCTGCTTTGATGTAGAAGGGAGATCTTCTCTTTTCTTTTTTTGCTTCTTGAAATCAGATTCAGGAATTATTACACCGTAACTAGTCCTCTCTTGCAACATATATTTGCTAGGAGGCAACACCTTTGCAAATGCACCTTTGCCCAATATTTATTTAGCCATCTTAGGGTTTTCCTCCATGGCCTTTTTCTTCTTCTCCTCTAGAGTCTTAAAAATTTCTTGAAAATAGTTCATGAGAGTATCTATCCTCTTTCCCATAGGATTTATATTGCCTATAGGATCATATTGGGGATCAAATTGTCGGACAAAATCCCATGTTTTCTTGTACAGTAACCACTTTTCCTTTCTGACTACGCCGTCTTGCAACCCTGGGGTATTTCTAATAATATCTTCAAGAAAATTAAAAATGTGGTTTATTGCTAAGCATCTGACCCTCTTTCTGAACAATTCATTGTAGAAACCCTTTGGGTCTATCATCTAGGCAATTGTGGTTGTCAATCATATGGATCCAAGATTTTATGCATATGAAGCCACCCACCCTTTGTGATTATAAATTGGTGAGGAATGGTAATATTTGGGAACAAAGTTCCTCTACCTTTAGCAATATTATTCTTCTCAATATCCCCTAATTGTTTGAAGAATTCTGCAATGCCAATCTTGATGGGATCTTGGAAAGGTACAATGAAAGGAGTCCCCTTGAAACCATATAATCTAATAATAGTTGAATAGGGATAGAAAATAAAATCACCCCAATTGTGTACTATGTTGAGGTCCTTTCCAAATTGCTGTGGTCTAACAATTTCGGCCAAGGCGACCGAGACTCTAGGGTTATCATGAACAAAGAATAGTCTCAATCTTGCTACAAAACATTTGTTAAACCGTATATAACTACTATCCTTTCTATCCCATGTCATATTTGAATTCCACAATTGAATAGGCATGTCCTCTCCACCTCTCTATTTGGATAATTCCATTTCTTTTTCAAAATAATCAGCACCCTTGAACAAAAACATGTACATCATAAAAGAGTACCAGCAAAAGGGTTTCTCAACTTTATTCTTTTGAATCCCCATTAGTCCATCACGGATTAAGTCAGCAATGAAGGGGGCATAATCAAAAGTAATTGACAGATGTAGATGTAATATCTGGATCACCATATACATCAGGTGCTTTGGCATTTTCTCATTAGCATCTTCCCCAAAAACCTGACATAATGACAAATAGGCACCTCTTGCCAGTACATCAAAATACTATGTTTTGAATGGCTCTTGTGCACCTGGTCCTGTAACAATCATCTTTACAATTTGAGTGCAGAAATCTTTTAGAGGACCAATTCTAAGGAGATGTCTCTATGCATCATATACCTCTCTTAATTCTTTAAAATCAATCGGTTCTAGGTTGGGTGAGGGGTTACTTAGTATAAAAACCATTCTGATTTCCTCAGCAAAGATTGTCAATAGCTTTTTCCCTCTAACACCCATAATCTCTTTAGTAATAGGGTCATTGTTTTTTGTAACTTTAGTCATCAGGTCTGCATCTAAGAAGACACTGAGTACCACAAGCTTGCCTAAGTCATTTTCCCAAACATTACAAGTGGGAACAGGGGTATTTCTCTGGCTGAATCCTACTATAAATAATGTCAACCCAGTGAAGTCAGAAGTGCCACTTGCATTAAGAAAACCAAACTTAGCATCCCTGATATAATTTCCTGTATCATACAATCCATCTAACACTTTTACCCTAGGCTCCTTTGGTGTTAGTTGTTTGACCTCTACCAAATTTACTGTTGAGCTAGGAAAAATTTGTAATAAGTCTTCATGCAGACCCCTCTTAAGATAATCAGTTTCACCAGAAAGCTCTTTCCTAGGTGGCATTTCTAGGGCTTATAGCTTAAGTATATTGGGCACAAAAGAACATAGTAGCAAAGCAATACTTCTTAACACAACAAGTAAGTACAGGAAAAACCAACCTTTTCTTCAAAATCCCTAAGAAAATAACAATCAGTTTCTGCAATTCTCTTCACCAAACGCTCTGCAAATTTTTATCTCCCTGTGGCTTTTTGAGGAAGCATAGATTTTGATATACTCATAATCAATCCACAATTATTTCAGTAATTTAATTCACGTGATTTTGCCATTAATTTTCTAGGAAATGAACTGTCACTTGTCTGAACCTTTCATTGATCAGGATTAAAGTGGGAAAATACTAAAATCTAATTTTTCCAAAATTTCATATGTTTTAGTAAATTGCAATTTTTAGGGTCTTTAGTGCATTGATGTTTCTGAAATTTGGTTCAAGATTATTTGAATACCTTTCCAACGCATCAAACGATTCGTAATTCGGAGCTAGGATGAAAAAGTTATGCCTTCTCCAAGTGGACCTAAATGTTATATTTAGTTTTTTGATAAATTTTGATAGTTTTAATAGTTTAATTGTAATAAACATTATGATGACTCTTCATTTCAATTCCAAGGGATTTTTGTGACCCTTTGGATCCATCCAACTTGTATAAACTCCAATTTTGAATAGAATGGAGACAGTTTTTGGTTTGCAATCTTGTTGTTCTCAATTTTTGTGTTGAATTCTACAATACTACAGGTATCACACCAGGTATTGTAATTTGGTTTTCATAAATCAGATCATTCACCCACTTCACCTTCAATTTAAATTCTAACCATTGATTTTCACTTAGCAAATAATCCAACAGTTTGTCACATGATCACATAGCTTGAAAGAAGCTCATGTGACCATACAATAAGCCATCATGTCAGTCCCTTCATTGGCAACAATCCCTTATAACTTCCACTATTAAAACAAAATGTTAGTCGCATGATCGCATAGCTTGAAAGAAGCTCATGCGAACATGTGACAAACCGTTAGCCTTCATTCACCCTCATCTTTTCTTAAAGTTACTGGTCCCACTTTGCCTTTATAAATAAAGAAAATCCACGCTTGCAACACCTAGCAAGTTGTCATGTAATTTCTTTCTTTCTGAGCACTGCTGTTTGCTGACATCCTCCACATCAGCAAGTACTATTGACCAATCAAGGAAAAACCATATGCAAAAACTGACATTGGTCCCACTATTTTTAACCAATGAGAAACCGCCAATTGTGTACACCTGTCAATGGTCCCACCTGAGAATTACACTGAGCTTTATGCAAGATCAACGGTTAGTCACATGATCACATAGACCTCTAAGATTCTATGTGATTATACAACAACCACTGGATCTTCCCTTCATTACTTTCATCTTTGAAGATTCTTCTGACACTGGTCCCACCGAGAACTACCATATCACTTATTCATATTGACCAATTAGAAACAAGCTTTCATGCATACATGGTAGTGGACCCATTTCACTTGCAATGTTGTGCCAAAAAGTAAGATCAATGGCCAGTCGCATGATCGCATAGAGCTAAAAGATTCTATGTGAACATACGACAACCGTTGATTAATTGAAGATTCCAAGATTTAGGATACATTGAGACATTAGAAAAGTAAGGTATTAAGGACTTAGGAAAAATTAATATCACTGAGCCTTTAAACTTAGGGAAAAGAAAGATATGACCCCCCATGTGATGATAAAATAAATGCACGTGCTTTTTTATGAACCTAAATGACTCAAAAAAGGTAACACTCAAATAGAAATGAATACAGCGACGTAGGGTTTTTTGAAAATTGCATATATTTAGGGTTTTTCTTAGGTTTAACTCTTAGTTAGGGCTCACTGGATACTAAGGAAAAATAGATAATTTTTTAGGATTTTTAATGGGTTTTCTGTAGAAAAATTATCACAATTTTTTAACACCATGCACACTTTAATTTTATAAAAATTTCACAAGATTGACATAACTAAAAAATTGAAGTGCCAATAGTGGCTTTGTTTGGGGATGTATGCCTCTTCCAGGCATGACAAGGATTCATAAACTCTGGGATAAGAAGACCATCTACTGAAACAAAACAAGTAACCTACTCACACAACTTGAAAAAAAACACACAACTGGAAGGGGAAACTACTACTATTCATGGATAATGAGAGTACCTTAAGAAAAGTACAACTTGAGGAATTGTCCATGAACTGGCAATTCCATTTCGTTTCCAATGAAGTCCTTCAGAATGTATGAATCAAGTCCCCATGTTTGACTGATCAAATATGGTCCTAACCAAATAGGGTCAAATTTTCTATGTTTACCCTTGTCTTCAAGCCTGGCATTCCACATCAGGACCAAATCATTATCTTGAAAACTTCAGATTGTAGTTTTTCTATCATACAAATTCTTATACTTGAGCTAAGATCTCAAATTTGTATCATGTGCTTCCCTCCTTGATTCATCTAGTTGTATCAGGTCCTGTAATCTTATCTTCATTTCATCATCTTGATCATTATCATACAACTAGATGAATTTGTACATTTGCAACAAATTATTTTGTGGCAACCTGGCATGGATACCATATACTAAATCAAAAGGAGCACACCCTATAGCCTTCTTGATTGTCACTCTATCAGCCCACAGAGCTAGCTGTAATTTTGAATCCCATGCCTTCTTGTTTGCATCTAAGACTCTCTTCAAAAAATTTATCAAGCTTTTGTTACTTGATTCAGCCTGGCCATTTCCTTGAGGATGGTAGGGAGCAGAGTATGAAATTTTTATACCATATTGTAAACAAAAGCTAATAAATTCTTTAGATCTAAAACACAAAGCATTGTCTACAACTAAAACTTCAGGGCATCCAAACCTTATTAGCAAATTTTGCATCAGGATATCAATAACCACTTTACTAGTTGCTTTTTTAGTGGGAATGGCTTCCGCCCACTTTGTAAAGTAATATATAGGAATGTCCTCCACTGGATTTGTTTGGGATCTCTCCTATGAAATCCATACCCCATTTTTGAAAAGGGGCTTCCATAGTTACAGGACTCAGAGGCAAATTTCCACTAAATTTCAATTTTCTTGAAAATCTCTGACAAGCATCACATTTTTTGACAAAAGAATGCGCATCCTTGAAAATACTAGGCCACCAAAATCCAAACCTCAATATCTTATGTACAGTGGTTTTAGCCATGTAATGGCCACCACACACACCTTCATGCATTGCTTGCAACAGATCATTAGCCTTTTGAGGGTCAACACATTTCAGCAAGACACCCTCATTACTCCTCCACCATAATTCTCCTTTAATGATCACATATTTTAGAGCATGTAATTTGACAGTCCTCCTTTTGTGGTCTTCCATCTTAGAAGGAAGTAAGAGCTTTTGCAAGTATCCAATGACATCTTTGTACCATTCACAACAATCTAAATCACAAATGTATGGCCTTTGTTCTTCTTCAAGAGTGTTGATGTGATTAGCATCAAAATTGCTTTGGGCCATAGGTTTTTCTAACCCCAATCCTCTTACTAGTTTGTTTATTTGGATATCAATATTAAACTCTTGGATTCTGTTTATCCACTTGCATCTTCTGCCTGAAACTTCTTGTTGAACCAAGATGTCTTTTGCAGCAGCACTGGGCACATATGCAACTATAGTTGCTCCTACCAAGTAACATCTAAAATTCTTGATAGCTTTGACCAATGCATAGGCCTGTTTCTCATTTATATCATACTTTAATTCAACTGCCTGCAATGATTTACTAAAAGAGGAAATGGGCTGTTCAAAACCCTCTGAGTTCTTTTGTAACAACACTACTGCTATAGTATGATAAGAAGAAAATGAAAAGATTTGGATCGGCTTACTGAAATCTTGTGATCTTAATATGGGGGCACTTTTAATAGCCATTTTGATACCAGAAAAATATTTCTTGGCCTCATTATTCCATTCCACCTTTGCATTCTTCTTTAGCATTTTAGAGATGGGAACACTGATTTCAGCAAAGTTTGTAACAAACCTTCTGACAAAGTTTATCTGACCAAAGAAAGATTGGATACCTTTTACATTTTTTGGCAATGGTACCTTGTCTATTGCTGCTACTCTCTCAGGATCAATCTTGACTCCATCCTTAGATACAATATGTCCCAAAAGATTACGCTCAGTAACTCCAAAGGAACACTTCCTTGGGTTAAGGGAAACCCCATATTCAAGAGCTCTTACAAAGACTTTTTCCAAGTGACCACAATGTTGGTCCTTCTTTTCTAAATAAGTTGTCAAATCATCCTGATAAACAACAAGAAATTTGTTTATGAAATCTACAAAGGCTACATCCATGGCTCTTTGAAAGGTTTCCCTAGCATTAGTTAAACCAAATGGCATCCTAACATACACATAAGTACCCCATGGAGTAGTGAATGCAGTTTTGAACTGTTCTAATTTTTTGACAACTACTTGATTGTAACCTAAAAAACCATCCATCATGGACATTAATTCAGATCCAGTAACCCTCTATAACATGGCTTCGATGTTTGGTAGACCATAATTGTCCTTGAAAGTATTTATGTCTAGATTTCTAAAGTCTACACATAGCCTGATGTCTCCATTCTTTTTTCTTACTAGGACAATATTAGAAACCCATGTTGAATGTCTAATAGGTTGAATGATGCCTACATCACTCATCTTTTTTAACTCTTCCTACATTTTTGGTGCCAAAGTAGGGTTGACAGGTCTCAACTTTTGTCTAAAAGGTTTGGTATTTTCCTTCAAAGGAATTTCATGTTGGAACAAGTCTTCTCTATATGCCTTTAAATCATCATAAGACCAAGCAAAGACATGTCTATACTTTCTAAGAAGACCTATCAGATACTTTTTTATTTTAGGAGTCAGGGTTCCCCCAATATATACATTTTTTGGGGCTTCCTTTGTTCCTAAATTTATTTCCTCTACACCTTCAGGCTTGCTTAAAAGCTTTTCCTGGGAAGAGCTATCATGGCTATCAAATTTTCTTTCCAACACTACCAAACCCTTTGGGACTTTATTTGTTTTGAACTACAAGATCTCCTTGCTAAGGAGAGAGTCCTTATTATCCGATGTTTCTACATACTCACCAAAATTTATCTCTTTATCTCCAAAACTTGCATCATAATGCAGAAATCTTAAAATGTCCAAGTCATCATCAAAAACTTGCCAACTTTCATAATTATCTAGTATGGATGGCCTAGTTTGAATCTCAATCCTAGATATCCCTACAAAAGTGATATCCTTTGGCCTTAATGCAATGTTAGCTAATAAATCAACCATTCTATTATGGCCTCTATCCATCCAATCAATACAAAAAACATCAAACTGTTCTATCTCATCCCAAACAACATTCCTATATTGTTTTAACCTTTGGTTTCTTGAAACATATTTGGATCCAATATGAGATACAACTAATTTTGAATCTCCAATAACTCTGAGATTTTTGATCTTGTTCTTTGAGGCTAATCTTAATCCTATTAGTAAAGCCTCATACTCTATAGTATTATTTGTACAAGTAAATGATAGGGTGAAGGAAAACTTAAAAGTTTTTTCAATAGGGGAAATCAACAACACACCTACACCAGATCCCCCTTTAGAGCAAGCACCATCAAAGTACATGGTCCAAAGATCATTTTGACTTGTTACATTTCTTTCCTCCTGAGCTAACAAAGAAGGTTCATCTTCATTATCATTACTCTGTACTTAAAAGGAATTTATGTCAGTATCCAGAAAATAATTCATGTTATTATCACTAGCTTCTTCCTCAATCATGTGAGGGGTTCTAACTTCCCTGAGTACCTTAATGCTCTCACTAGTGATATTAAAAGTAGTGTAAGATAAGTCACATTGGATGCAACCTCCCATTGTTGCACTCCATTTTCTTGATAACAGCATTCCATATTGTGGAGGAATATCCACAACTAAAACACTCATAATCAATTGTTTCTCAGGACAAGCAGCAAGCCTATAAGGTAAGGCTTTTATTGTTCCAATTACTGGTACCTCCCTAGAGTCTATTTTCTAGCATCTCCCTTGAGGCGTATCAACCTGCAATCCCATTGATCTCATAATTTCAGCAGGCATGACAGTATTTGAGGCTCCTAAGTCAATCATGCAATTTTTCAACATTTTATCATTTATGACCAATGTCAGGAAAAAAGGGTAAAAAGCTCCCATAGAGGTATTCACAACATTAGTGTCCAAATATATTTAAGGAATTTTTGAAATAATTTCTTCAGTGTCCTTTTTAGTTGGATCTTGACCCTTCATTCTAGTATTTATTGTTTCTTGGATATCTATGGTTTGAACACC
This sequence comes from Chamaecyparis obtusa, assembly GCA_027943335.1. Taxonomy (NCBI): domain Eukaryota; kingdom Viridiplantae; phylum Streptophyta; class Pinopsida; order Cupressales; family Cupressaceae; genus Chamaecyparis; species Chamaecyparis obtusa. The sequence goes on along the minus strand of BSBK01002047.1, from coordinate 398,083 downwards.
ATTTATCCATGTGAGGGATTTCTCTTTGTGTTCATTTATCCTCATCATTTCCAATAAAGGCACTTTTACTGTGATCTGGGATAACAACCGATTCATGTCAATAGGTGCATAATTTAAAATAGATAAGTCTATCTTGCCTTTTGGGGTATCCTTGACGTCAGGTTGCGTGGCTGTACCCAATCGTTCTTTATCCTTCGATTTATTTTTAGGTTGGGAAGTTGGGGTAGTAGCCATTGGAGTTTTATCCTTGATCTTAACAACTTTGATTGGTTCAGTAGGCTTTTTAGTGCCCTTTTGCTTTAATTTCTTGGCATCATCAGCAGCCTTATTTTTTGTGACAGACTGCTTTGCATCTTCTTTATCCTTTTTAATAAAAACACCTGCTGGTTTATCAAATGTTTTGTCAATAGTCCTATTTCTAAGGACATAATTACTCTTGGCCTATGTCACCATATTAGCAGTGATCTGGGCTATCTCTTCATTAGAGGGTCTTCTTAATACAATAGGTTCTTCAACTTGTTCAGAGTTTTTATTTATAACTTCAATTTCTTCCTCTTCTTCATTGGAAAAAACTTGTTGATGGTAAGCCTCTCCTCTATTTTGAGAATGATTCACATCCTGATTTTCATTTTCTTCATCAGAGTCAACCTCTTCGACAAATTTAGCAAAGGTCATTCCACAACCTCTATCATCATATGATTCATCTTCCTCCTCTTCTTGTTCAATACTTTCAGACATATTCTGAGAAATCACACAATAATCTAAATCATGAGGGGATTGGCACACAGTGCACCATGGAATTTCACCAGTCATATTAACTGACTGCTTTTGCAAAGGGTCAGGGGTTTTATCATTTGGCCTCATATCCTTCTTTTCTGGGACAATAGGCTTTCCATCCTTCCACTGTGTATTGTAAGGATAGTTCTGCATCCTAGGCTGCCTATTGAAATTATTTGGAGGAGGTCTATCATTTCCCTTAAACTTATTTTTACTTTCCCCTAGTTTCAGATCCTTTAAGGCATTTAGGATCTACTTGAGGTTATCATCCTCCCTAGGTTTTACATTCGCAGGTTTATCAACTTCTTTCTTTCCAAACCTAGAGGTTTTAGGATCCTCTCTTCTTCCTAGTTTTCCAGATACCCTTCTATTGCTCTCAATGTTTACCGCAAATCTTTGAGCTTCTTTGATAGTCCTAGGGTTCTTATCCCTAAAAGGTATCCCACCGTGTCATCAAAAACATTCAGATATGTTGCTAGACATATCTTCTCATCCAATCTCATGACTTGGAAGGGTTTGTGCATTGCCTTTTGAAACCTCACATTGAATTCTAGGAATTCCTCATTCTGGTTTTTCTTTATATTGTTAAATTCATTTAACATAAAACCCTCATTAGTCTTATCACCATACTGATCTTTAAAAAAATTTATAAAATCATCCCAAGAACCAATACAATCATAAGGAAGCCCTCTGAACCAGTCTCTTGCATCTTCAGTTAAAGATTGAACAAACAATTTCATGATGACATCTTCATATTCTATTTCATAGTCATCAATCATATCAATAAATTTCTTTAGATGTTCTTCACAGGAAACAACATTATTTCCAATAAACTTAGGTAATTTCTCTCTAATCTTTGCAGGAATCAAATTAGGATAACCGGCAATATTGTTAAAGAGAAGTTGTCTGTACCTTTCAATCTGAACTGTTCCTCTTTGTAATGAAGCATTTGTTTGAGAGGTGGAAGCTTTGTTATATGCTGCATTAGTAACATTTGCAGTAGTCACTGGTGTGACAATGGAACCTTGGGCAGCAGAATTTCCAACATTAATATTAGATGTCATCAAAGGGTTAATTGGAATTGAAGGAGTAAAAGACTGTCTAAGAAAATCAACTTTCTTTTTCATTTCCAAAGTAGTAGCCTCAATTTCTGCCTTCTCTAATTCTTTAGCAATAACCTCTTGTTCTCTTCTAGCCCTTTCTAAATCATCTTCCAATTTGGACAAAGGATCTATTGGGATTTTGTCATTTGTGGCACCATTTATTTGGATTCCTGTTGAAATCTATTTTCCTTTATCCTTAGGCTTCCTAACTTCAGCAATGGGTCAGAGAATAGGTTGTTCACCAACTTCCTTGGGGGCTTCTACAAAGTTTATGGCCTTTAAAGTCATCAACTATCTTTTGAGCTGATCTGCCCTAATTTGGGCTTGTCTGGTTTTAGTTTCCTTTTCCATTTCCCTCTCCTTCCTAATTGCAATTTGTTCCTGGATATTTTTCTCTAAATTATAGATTTCTTCAAAAATATCCTCTGAATCTAGAAGAGTAGTATCAAAGGGTGAACTTTCAGACTCAAAATCTCTTTGTTGATTTCTAGGATTTTTAGGACTTTCAAAAGGAGAAGGTCCCCAGGTTGGGGGATCATTTCTCCCTTCCAGGCCCCTACTCTTACTTCTTAACCTCTTGATTTCCTTTTGAGGTTCTACATCTAGGTTCATCTTCCTATGATGTACTTCATCATCCTTATGAGAATAAAAATCCTCATATGCTCCTAAACCCAGATCAACTACCTCCTCATACTCAGAGGCATTTTCTTCCTAGTCATGGGTGAATTGGTGATTCATTTTCATATTTTTCTTTTGTCTCCATGCCTGAGACATATCACCACTACTTTGATGTCTTCTAGGAAGATAAGTCCTAGAAGTGCTTGGAAGTTCACCTTCTAACCTACTTTCTAGGTGATCCTTCCTCCAAGCCCTAGTATTTCTTTGACTCATAATTGCAAGTAGGTGAAATAGTTTCTTATTTTCTTATTATCTTTACTCAGCACTACTGCAAAGACTTTCAGAGTCGCCACCAACACAAGTTGGGAAATATCTTCACACACTTAGTAGATCAAAGCATTCAATACTTTGTAAGTAATCAAAACAAAGATTACTATAAATAAATGCAAAGCTAAAAGAGATTTTCAGGTTCTGATCTAATCCAAAGCTTGCAAATATTCTTCTATTTTCCAATGGTGCTTTACTAGTTCTAACAAATAAGAAGGCCAAGAGTCTAGCTCAACTTGTACCTGTGTTATTTGATATTCAAATTTATAATACTAGAGATCTAAAATTCAAATTTATTATAGTATTTCAATCCCTATTCCCCAGCAGAGTCGCCATTTGGTTGGTTCCCAAAAAATGGGAGTTTATGCTCTAAAAGGCAACCAATACATCTATAGATTTTGAGGATGGGTTAGATCCAAATATGGTGCTCTAAAGATGATTGGACCAAATATAGGGACAAACTGCCCTCTGCACTTCTGGCTCTGCAAAACCAAGGAGGGTGTTCCTAATCTAGTAACAAAACTTTCTCTATTAATTCACTGATTGGATTTAAATGTAACAGATAAATGATAAATGAAACCTAAATGATGACCATTCATTCATAGATTTTTCACTATCACTATGTGGTAAACTACCCTGCAATTCACTGTATTTCAAAGAATTTTGACAATTTTAATAAAAAATGGAAATATCAATAGAACCTTTTAAAACACTGATCTCTATAAGAAAATTCCACTTCTGGCTAGTGTCTTATTCATTGGCCAACAACTCCACTACAAGACTATAATACATGAAACAATATACTGAACTTTGAATTATTTTTCCTTTTGAAAATACTAATCACCCTGTGGTGGATTTTATCAAAGGCTCCTAGATTCACACTACTTACTAATGCATCCTTAAGCTAAACTTCAAAGAATTTACATCATTTTCAAAGCTTACTTAATCTGATCCTGGATCAAAGCTGAGAAATATAAACATACACACAGAGATTATCTATGCAATGAATTGGAACAATTCATAACTCAAACAAAGATACTCAAGGAGAGATATAAATCTTGGATTTCATTCAAATGCTATATTAATCGCACTTACAAAATTCTTTACAATATAACCTTCTGAAAATATATTGAACCATAAAAATTGTTCTTCTATAGAAATATCCCTAAAATTGGTCTACAATATCCCAGACTCAAGAAACTTATCAGTCAATTTGATCAAGTTCTCGATCCTTTTACACTAATCCTGGTAATCCTTTTATAGAATAATGATTGCAAACAAGCTTCAGATCCTCTTAGAAAAGACAAGAAAGGAGATCTTATATAAGACAAAAAATGAAAATAGAAACTTTCTTGTTACAAAAATTTGAGATGGATCGTAAAGATGAGCACCAAAATCTTGCAATAGCTTCCAAGGTTAGTTCAACCTCTGCCAAGTGTTATATTTGTGCTTGCTTCTTTATGGAGTTGAGGCAATGCCATTTGTTGCCTCCTCAGAGGATGTTTCTTCTTCTTTATTATCCTCTGAAAAGGGATGCTACTTCCCAGGCTGAAAAGGTATCCTTAGAAGGCCAATTAAAAGCCAAAATTTCATCCCTCTTTGGTAGAATCTTGTTCTAGCTAGTAACCAACTGATGAATTTTAGTTATCACCTTAGTAAAATGCACCCTGGCATCTTGTAACATTTCAATTGTTTGTTCAAAAGGAAGAGTGTCTTCAGTGCTAATAGCAGCATCAATCTTGACTAAGACTCCATTCTCAATTTGTTCCAACCATTTTTCCCTCTCTTTTATGGTTCCATCTGCTCTAACAAGACCTGGGAATATCTAAAAATCATTCTGCAGGTATCTTACTCTTAAAAGAGCTACTTTTCTCTTTACTTCTTCCCTAGATACTTCAAAATCAAGGAAAGATTTCACAATTTTATAAGTAATTGCCAATTGGGGGCACACAGTACTATGATGTTTAATTGATTTAAGAAATGTCTTCAAAACATTTTCCCTAGGCACCCACTCATCCAAAATTTTGCCCATAGTGTCTTCTTCTTTTCTAAAGGAAAGAAAAATGTCAGATAACTACCCTACATGTTTATAAACTTCTCTAGGCTTTACATTCCTAACAAAGTGTTGAATGGTGTCCTTTAGTATCTTTTCAAATTTTTGTTGTTCTCTCTATTCTATATCTTCACTACTTAGGGAAGGGGGAAGAGGAGACATGGGAAACTCAATAATGGGGCTTGAGGAGGAAGGACTAGTAGTAGAAGAAGGAAGTTGCAACTATTCTGGTGCTTGGATTGAGCTTTCCTCCCCCAACCTCTTCTTCAAGTCTGCAATTATTTTATCTTTCTCAAACAATCCTTGTTTCAAATCTCCATACGCCCTTAGCATTTCTTCAAATTTTCTTGTGAGTTCCTCCTTCTCTTTTGCTTCCCTTTCTACCACATTTTTTGCAAGGTGAGTTGTGGCTACCACCATACTTGATGCTTCTATTGCTGATGTGTCCAAAACCCTCTTGACTATGAGACCACCAGAGAGACTATCCTTAATTATTTGCTTTCCTTTTTTTTTCTCATCTTTCTTTAATGACCACATGACCAAAGCTTGATGGTCATTACTAAAAGCAACTCCTTTGACAACCTGTTCTACCTCTTCCTTGGTCTTGTAAACAGGTGTAGTTTGTTTTCTAATTGCATCAAGGACTATTGCATCAGCTATGTCCCATTCAGGGAGGACAAGTACTCCTGCATTCTTTACAAATTCTCTCCCCTATTCTGGAGTAGTACCTTCAAATCTCTCTGTCATCTCTTTCCTAATTTCATCTTCAATAGTTTTAAGATCCTTATCAAGATTCTCCTTGTGCTTCTTATCATAGGCTTCCTAAAATTTACTCATGTTCATTTTCCATAAAAATTGTAAAAAGGCCCGGGTCTTTACAAATGCATCATCAGCTAGAAATTCTTCATATGCTTGTTTGACTATAGTGTCCAATTATGTCCCTGCAATTTGTCCTGCTATTAAGCCTAACTTAGGCTCCTTTCGTTGCTTTGGAATTCCCTCATTTATCTCATCTTGAGTCATGAATATTTGACCCTGAGATCCCATTTGTTGAACCTGCTCTATGATCTCCTGATCATCTCTAATATTCAAGGGTGACTGTGAAGGAGAGTATTCTTCCTCTGAATCATGAGGCCTCTCTTCTATCCTTTATTTCTTGGTGGGAGGTGAAAAATCAAGGATGTCCTCACCTAGCTAGTCTTGTGGTACATCTGTAATTTCTTCAACCTCCTTTTGCCTCTCCACCTGCTTTGATGTAGAAGGGAGATCTTCTCTTTTCTTTTGCTGCTTCTTGAAATCAGATTTAGGAATTATTACACCATAACCGGTCCTCTCTTGTAACATATATTTGCTAGGAGGCAACACCTTTGCAAATGCACCTTTGCCCAATAATGATTTAGCCTTCTCAGGGTTGTCCTCCATGGCCTTTTTCTTCTTCTCCTCTAGAGTCTTAAAAATTTCTTGAAAATAGTTCATGAGAGTATCTATCCTCTTTCCCATAGGATTTATACTGCCTATAGGATCAAATTGTTGGACAAAATCCCATGTTTTCTTTTACACTAACCACTTTTCCTTTCTGACTGCTTGGTCTTGCAACCCAAGGGTATTTCTAATAATATCTTCAGGAAAATTAAAAATGTGCTTTATTGATGAGCATCTGACCCTCTTTCTGAACAATTCATTATAGAAACCCTCTGGGTCTATCATCTGGGCAACTGTGGTTGTCAAATGATATGGATCTAGGATTTTATGCATATGAAGCCACCCACCCTTTTTGATTATAAACTGGTGAGGAATGGTAATATTTGGGAACAAAGTTCCTCTACCTTTAGGAATATTATTCTTCTCAATATCCTCTAATTCTCTGAAGAATTATGCAATGCCAATCTTGATGGGAACTTGGAAAGGAAGAATGAAAGGAGTCCCCTTGAAATCATATAATCTAATAATAGTTGAATAGGGATAGAAAATAAAATCACCCTAATTGTGTACTATGTTGAGGTCCTTTGCAAATTTTTTTGGTATAAAAATTTCAGCCAAGGCGACTGGGACTCTAGGGTTATCATGAACAAAGAATAGTCTCAATCTTGCTGCAAAACATTTGTTAAACCCTATATAACTACTATCCTTTCTATCCCATGTCATATTTGAATTCCACAGCTGAACAGGAATGTCCTCTCCACCTCTCTATTTGGATAATTCCATTTTTTTTGCAAAATAATCAGCACCCTTGAACAAAAACATGTACATCATAAAAGAGTACCAGCAAAAGGGTTTATCAACTTTATTCTTTTGAATCCGCATTAGTCTATAATGGATTAAGTTAGTAATGAAGGGGGCATAATCAAAAGTAATTAATAGATGCAGATGTAATATCTAGATCACCATATACATCAGGTGCTATGGCATTTTCTCATTAGCATCTTCCCCAAAAACCTGACATAATGACCAATAGGCACCTCTTGCCAGTACATCAAAATACTCTATTTTGAATGGCTCCTGTGCACCTAGTCCTATAACAATCATCTTTCCAATTTGAGTGCAGAAATATTTTACAGGACCAATTCTAAGGAGATGTCTCTGTGCATCATATACCTCTCTTAATTCTTTAAAATTAATCGGTTCTAGGTTGGGTGAGGGGTCCCTTAGTCTAAAAACCGTTCTGATTTCCTCAGCAAAGATTGTCAATAGCTTTTGCCCTCTAACACCCCTAATCTCTTTAGTAATAGGGTCATATTCTTTTGTAACTTCAATCATTAGGTCTGCATCTAAGAAGACACCGGGTACCACAAGCTTGCCTTAGTCATTTTCCCAAACATTATAAGCGGGAACAGGGGTATTTGTCTGGCTGAATCATACTATAAATAATGTCACCCCAGTGAAGTCAGAAGTGCCACTTGCATTAAGAAAACCAAACTTAGCATCCCTGATATAATTTCTTGTATCATACAATTCATCTGCCACTTTTACCCTAGGCTCCTTTGGTGTTAGTTATTTGAGCTCTACCAAATTTATTATTGAGCTAGGAAAAATTTGTAATAAGTCTTCATGCAGACCCCTCTTAAGATAATCAGTTTCACCAGAAAGATCTTTCCTAGGTGGCATTTTTAGGGCTTATAGCTTAAGTATATTGGGCACAAAAGAACATAGTAGCAAATCAATACTTCTTAATAGAACAAGTAAGTGCAGGAAAAACCAACCTTTTCTTCAAAATCCCTAAGAAAATAGCAATCAATTTTTGCAATTTTGTTCGCCAAACGCTCTACAAATTTTTATCTCCTTGTGGCTTTTTGAGGAAGCATAGATTTTGATATACTCACAATCAATCCACAATTATTTTAGTAATTTACTTCGCATGATTTCACCATTAATTTTCTAGGAAATGAACTATCACTTGTCTGAACCTTTCACCCACTTCACCTTCAATTTAAATTCTGACCGTTGATTTTCACTTAGCAAATAATCAAATGGTTTGTCGCATGATTGCATATCTCAAAAGAAGCTCATGCAACCATATGAAAATCCATCATGTCAATCCCTTCATTGGCAGAAATCCCTTATAACGTTCACTATTAAAACAAAATGTTAGTCACATGATCGTATAGCTTGAAAGAAGCTCATGTGGACATGTGACAAACCATTAGCCTTCATTCACCATCATCTTTTATTCAAGTTACTGGTCCCACTTCACCTTTATCAATAAAGAAAATCCATGCTTGCAACACCTGGCAAGTTGTCATGTAATTCATTTCTTTTCGAGCACTGGTGTTTGCTGACATCCTCGACATCAGCAAGTACTATCGACTAATCAAGGAAAAACCATATGAAAAAACTAACATTGGTCCCACTATTTTCAACTAATGAGAAACTACCAGTTGTGTACACCTGTCAATGTTCCCACCTGAGAATTACATTGAGCTTTATGCAAGATCGACGGTTAGTCACATGATCACATAGACCTCTAAGATTCTATGCGATTATACGACAACCATCAGATCTTCTGTTCATTACTTTCATCTTTGAAGATTCTTCTTACACTAGTCCCACCGAGAACTGCCATATCACTTATTCATATCGACCAATCAAAAACAAGCATTCGTGCATACATGGAAATGGGCCTGTTTCGCTTGCAATGCTATGCCAAAAAGTAAGATCAATGACCAGTCGCACGATCACATAGAGCTAAAAGATTCTACACTAACATACGACAACCATCAATTAACTAAAGTTTCCAAGATTCAGGATAAACCTAGACATTAGAAAAGTAAGGTATTAAGGACTTAGGAGAAATTAATATCACCGGGCCTTTAGACTTAGGTAAAATAAAGATATGACTCCCTGCATGATGATAAAATAAATGCATGTTCTTTTTTATGGACCTAAGTGACTCAAAAAAGGTAACACTCAAATAGAAATGAATAGAGCAACCTAGTGTTTTTTGAAAATGGCATATATTTAGGGTTTTTCTTAGGTTTAACTCTTAGTTAGGGCTCATTGGATATTGAGGAAAAATAGATAATTTTGCAGGATTTTTAATGGGTTTTCTATAGCAAAATTATCACAATTTTTTAACACCATGCACACTTTAATTTTATAAAATTTCACAAGATTAACATAACTAAAAAGTTGAAGTGCCAACAGGGCAATCCTGTCTAACCATAAGGTACATTTCAATTTAGTATGCCAATCCCTTTGGTTATCCTATAGAGTTTTCTTGATTATCATAATCAAGCTCTTATTAGTTGATTCTACCAAACCATTGCCCTGAGGGTAGTAATTTGAACTTGTATTCAGATAAATGCCATTTCTAATTGCCCATTCTGAGACTTTAAGGCCTGTGAATGCCAATTCATTATTTGATATTATAGAGTCTGGAGTGCCGAATCTATGAATTATATCATCATAAAAACCTTAGACAACAGTCTCATTTGATTCTTTCAAGGCAATTGCCTCTATCCATCTAGTGAAATAATCCGTAGCAGTGATTATCCACTTGTGGCCTGTACTAGATGGAGGATTTATCATGCCAATAAAGTCTATGCCCCATCTCATGAAAGGTTGTTTTGTTCTGATTGGCTGAAGGGGCAGAGCTGCAAGCCTTTCTGTTCTTGCAAACATGGCACATTGGATGCATTTTCTCACATAATCATGACTATCCTTAAAGATAGATGGCTAATAGTATCTAAGCCTCATGATTTTAAAATTAGTAGTCCTTGGAGAAAAATGACCTCCAGAAGGTCCATCATGAAATTCAAATAGGACATCAGCTATCTTTTCTAAATCAATACATCTCAAAAGGACACCATTGTGATCCTTTCTAAAAAGAACTTCATCTATCAGCACAAAGGGAATAGATTGTAATCTATAATATCTTCTTTTTGATGAATCTAGGTCTATAGGACATTGTCCTATCTTCAAGTAATGAATCATGTTAGGCAACCAACCTGCTGCCTTGGCATGTTCTTTTGTAGAATGCACAACCAGAGAAGCATCTGTTTGCTCTGATTTCTTTAAACTTTCATCCTTTTCCAAATGCTCACAAAGACCTCTTCCTCTAACTAGCTTGGTGGTTTGGATATCAATGTCATACTCCATCACTTTGGTAATCCAACCAGATCTTTTCTCATTTAGGTCCTTGGAAAGAAAAAATTCTTTGACACTTGGATGAGTAACCTTCAAGTGTACCTTGCTATGGGTTAATAAATATCTAGAATTTTTAAGGATTTTTACCACAGCGAGTACATGTTTTTCCACAAAAGAGTATCTTTGTTCATACTCTTCTAAACCTTTGCTGAAGAAAGCAATAGGCTTCTCCAATCCATCTGAATTTTCTTGAGTCAACATTGTAGATATAGCATCATGACCTCCATAAGCATAAAGGATAAAATCCTTACTGAAATTTGGATTTAATAGAGAAGGAGCTTCTATCAAGGCTTCTTTAATAGCTTGGAAATCAGCTTTTCTTTCTTTGGTCCAGTTGAAGGCTAAACCCTTCTTTAACATGGCTATCAAAGGTTTCATTAAATCTGCAATATTTGGCAAGAAACGCCCATCAAAATTAATCCTTCTTATGAAAGATTGAAGGCTTTTCTTATGATGTGGCAAGGGTAGTTCTAGGATGGCTGCAATCCTTTTAGGGTCTACTGTGATTCCTTCCTTGGACACTATGTATCCTAACAATTTCCCTTCATGAACTGCAAACACACATTTCTTGGGATTAAGAGATATCCCAAATTCTCTACACCTTTCAAAGATCTTCCTCAAATGTTTGATATGATCTGCTGCATGTTTAGAATAGACAGTTATGTCATCTAAGTAGACCAATACAAACTCATACATAAGGCTTTTAAAAGCCATATCCATTTCCTTTTGAAAAGTAGTACCTGCATTTCACAAACCAAAGGGCATCTTTTGATAAGCCATGGTTCCCCACTTAGTTGTAAATGTAGTCTTGTAATTATCCTCTTCATTAACTAGGATCTGATTGTATCCTGAATAGCCATCCAATAATGAAAATCTCTTGGATCCAGAGACACATTGTAAGATTTGCTCCATAGAGGGTAATGGATGGTGGTCTTTTAAAGAGGCTCTATTAAGATCCCTGAAGTCAACACATAACCTCAACTCCCCATTCTTCTTCCTTACAAGAACAAGGTTGGAAACCCAACTAGTATGCTTGATGGGGTAGATGATACCACTTTCTATCAATTTGAGCACTTCTCTATGCATAAGTGGCTCAAACTTGGGATTAACAGGCCTTTATTTTTGCCTTACTGGTTTGGCATTAGGCTCTAGTTCAATAGTGTGCTGAACAAGGGCTAGATTAAAACCTTTAAGGTCTTCATATTGTCATGCAAATACATCACTAAAATCTTTGAATAATTGGGTATAAGCCTACTTTTCTAAATCAGTGTTTACTTTTCCAAATTGTAAGCTTTTACCTGGTTCCAACTTTAGTTCAACACAATGTTCTTGTTGAACTACCAGGCCAGCTTTGTTCTTCTTAACTTGATCATCCTTGTTGAAGATAGTATCTAAGGTGACAAGACCTCTAGGCATCTTATTAGACTTAATTTGTATTACTTGGTCACCATAGTTCTGCAATAGTCTATCTTGGTTATGTTTTGAGAAAACATCTTCAAATAAGAATTGCAGAATTTGCTCATCATTGTCAAACACTTGCCAATTAACATTATTATCAGGGATAGAAGGTCTGACAATTACTTGGATATGTTTTTGGGTCTCCTCCTTTGAAATACTATTAGGAATGTCATACTGAGATCCAACAATAGCTAATCTATCTACATTTTGATTTAGCTTCCTAGGAATGGCAACAATATTGAAAGCACGAAAGTCTTCAATTGCATCCCAAACTTTATGTTTGTATGCTTTCATGGTGTCATTCTTGGTTGCACTTATCCCTCTCACTTGGATGACTACTAACTCATTGTCACCATAAACTTTTAAGGCTTTGAGCCCTCTTTTCCTAGCCCACTCCAGTCCATTTACAAGGCGTTCATACTTTGCAGTGTTGCTAGTGTAGGAGAAATTGAATCTAAAAGTTGTATAGTATCTTTCTCCTTTTGGGGAAACTAGCATAGCACCACCACCAGAGCCATGTCTACTTCTAGCTCCATCAAAAAATAATCCCCAAACCTAGTTAGTTTGATTTTCTGAATAAGTGTCCTCTTTGAGAAGATTTGGCTCTATGGATCCACTTTCTTTTATCAAATAGCTTCCCAAACTAGTATCCTAAATAAAATTTTCTTGGGCCTCTGAAGCCTTCTCTGATTCTACTTCATCTATTTAAATATCAGGGATATTTCCTATCTTAGTGTTTGCTTCTTTGATAATTGGGAAGTCTTTGCTATCAAATGCAAGGCAGCTTGCATTGATGGTGTTGGACACATATGGCTCTATATGGTGAGCTGCTAATGATTCAGATTTAATGGTGACCTTGGTACCATATATTGTGTGAAAGAGCATGTGAGATCAGTTAGAAGAAAGGTAGCCTCCTATTTTGGCTGTAAACTCCCTTGACAGACATATGGAAAATAAAGCAGGGAGATCTATGATATATATATCAAGTAGGATGGAGAAATTAGGACTTGCATGAAGGATTAGACTGGTATCCTTCTCCACACCTATAGTGTTAACTCAAGATCCATCAAGTTGTGTAACTCTTTTTTGGAAGGGTTCATATTTTAGTCCTAATTGGTCAGCCACCTTTTTGGGCATTATAGTACTAGTAGCTCCACTATCTACCATACAATTATGTACTAAGGATTTTCCAATAATTAAAGATACATAAAAGGGAGGTCATTTCAAGTTCCTACCTTGAATGGTATTGGCTTTGGAGTTGCAAATTGGAGCCTCCTTTTCTTGATCAATGTTGACCAACACTGGCTTTTCTATCCCTTTTGCAGGTTGAGGAGCTGTCACTTCAGTCATGGCCTTCTTCAAAATCTCAGGTTGTCTTGGGATAGCCAAAGAATCCCACATAGACATAGTAACATTCACCTTCTTCATGTGATCTACAATGTTGAAAGGTGTCACAGTGTGTACTCTTTGTTGTTCTTTCACTATGATAGGCTCCACTTCTTTGAGAGTCTGGCCTTCTTTGCTTGTAATGATAGGAGCCTTCTCAAATATGATAGGAGTAGCTTGCTATAGTGGTTCTGTAGATGTAGTAGCTTTAGTCCCAAAATCTATTCACTCCATGTCTTGAGCTCTTCTCTTTGACCTTTTGTTGGTAGCAATGGAAAATTCACCATTGACTCCATTGAAGTCTTGCTGCTCCCAATTGAAAAGAACAGTCTCATCAACTTGTGATTCCTGTTGAGGAATTGATCCACTAGAAGAGGCCTCTGATTGGGCATGTGAGGCATTCTAAACCATTAGAACTTGGTTCATCCATCCATTTGAACATGTAGCCTGATTATGAGGTTGATTACAAGGCAAACACCATTCATTATCTGAAGCTATATTATTTTGACTAGAAACCATGTCTCTAACTAGATTTGTAGAATTAAGAGGTGTAGGGTTGTATGGTTGGAATGGTCTTTGATTAAAATTTTGCCTTTATCCTTGATATCCTCCTTGGTATGGTGGCCTATTTTGCTGATAAGGCTATCCTTGATTCTGATATTGTTGATTAGGACCTTGGCCTTGTGGCTGAAAAGGGGGTCTGATTCCTTGCCCTTGCTTCTTTAGGTTTGTCACCTCTTTAGTTAAAGTCTACAACAAATTTGTCATTTCTTGCTGACTACTTTGCTGACTATTCTTCATCTCTTGTAATTCTTGAGAGAAACTTGCCTTTAGCTCCCGACTGCTTGTACTAGCCTGAGGTGCTAATATGGTGGGAATAGGGGTAAAAGGAGGTATTTGTAGAGGTGTAGTGGGCTAAAGGCTAGGAAAGATGGGCATGGGTGGCCTTCTTGGTATCATGCCTGCCTGGATTTAACAATTTTCAGCTCTAACAACTATGTCGAAAGCTTGGGGTAAAGAGGTACCTCCCATAGATTGGACCATGATAGAGATCTGACCATTCAAGCTTTGCAAGAAATATAAGAAAGCATGATTAGTTGATGGCCTTGCCGAGATTGGAATTCTATTCCATGTTTTGAGAAATCTACTATTATACTCTATCATTTGTTCTTGAGAGTCTCTTTTAATGGTTGTCAATTGCTCAACCAAAGACAAGTTGTCTGATTTATCTTCAAAATGTTTACTCAATGAATCTCCTAATCCATCCCATGAATTAATGGAACCAATAGCTAGAGTTCTAAACCATTCAAGAGCCTTACCTTTGAGGGAGGCTACTAATAACTTGGTGGCCACATCTTCTTGAGTTATATTATGTATGCTGCAGATAGTGGTCACATCTCTAATGTGTTCAAAAGATGTAGTTTGTCCCTCACCTGTGAAATAAGGCAAGCTCTTTAATGCCACAAAGGGCACATCATGATGTTGAGGAAAGTTCAATGGACTCCCTTGGTTGAAAGGTGCAAAAGAAAACTACCTAGCCATTGTAGGAGCTGAAATTTGCTGAGTAGCAATTGTGTGAGTTGTATTGGATGTTGGATTTGAATCTTCTTCTAGATCTCTGGTTAGAGATCCTCCTCTTCTTTTGAGATGAAAGGGAAAAGGTCTCCTTTTTAAAGTATCAGGTGCTGTAGACTGTACTCTCCTTGCAAGGGATGTTCTCTAGGTTGAACTAGCTTTGTAGCTTCTTTTTTAGGGAAACTCTAAAAATTCAGTCGACTTTGAGCTCCTAGTCTCAATCTTTCTCTTAAACTTTGAACAAGGTTAGCCCAAATTAGTGAAACTAGTGGAGTCGCCATATATACTTGATAGAAAAACCTCTAAAGGTCTGCATTATGCAATCAGTATATTAGAGATAGGATAATCTTTAAAGATGAACTTCTTTATGATGTCCCACCGGGCGTGCCAGAATTGTTATACACTAAGTTTGCACCCTTATTTCAAGCTCTCTTGGTCTTGATAACTTAGTATAACATGGGAATCATCTCCAGGTGTGGGACCTATGCTAACTGAGATGAGACCTCCAGGTTCTAGGCTAGTTCCTCTTGGATAATCACCTTAATTTGCTTCTTGATAGGGAAGTAAATTCTTGAAGGGAAAGGGATAGAAGGAATGCTTGAAAAGGGAAATAATTGAAAGAAAACTACCTACTAGATGATACACTGAAAAGATGGTATGAATTACAGCATAGAGGATGAAATCAGTGCACAAACTTAGGTCTAGGAGATCACAACTCACTAAATAGGCTTCCATCAATATTTCATAGAAGATTCTGTGATAGAAGGAGGCTATTTAGGGAAAGAGAGAATTTTGCAAACAATAGTCTTCCTAAGGATTTAGACACAATCTATAACCTACAAACAAACATTCACCTCTGCAACTAGGTATAGGAATGAGATAGATTATCAGGGGGTTGAAGTATACCTACAAGATCATTCAAATCAAATCATCCATAGGAATACATGTGAATTGTAGAAAGAAAGAGGGATCAGGAACCATAAGATATTACTAAAAACATACATACACTTAATCCATTAAGAGAAAATTTACAAAAGGAAGCATAGGGACAGAAAGAATGTCACAAAATACCTTTGCATTGATTAAATCCCAATGAAAGATTACAAACTACAGAAGCCAAAGGGCAGAAAGAATGCCTCAGATAACTCCTAAGAAAGAAAACCTTCCTTTACAAAATGTAAACTCTAAGTTCTAAAAGCTCGAAAAAACTATTATATACATCTCCTTATTGCACACAGGCAGGAGCAAAAATCTCTTAGGGTTACATAAATTTTTATAGAATAATAGAAAACCCTAATTCTATCATTTCTAATCATAAATGCATCCTTGAAATATCTTGGCCAATCAGATATCTATTTGCATGTCCATTTCATCACTATATCTACCTACACACAAGCCGCCTTGATCCATCTACCTCTCTGCAACTCGGGCTCACCATAACTGCTCAAATCTAGTACTTCAGATATTTTGAATTTAAAAAAAATAAATGGTCACAGGTGGCACCAAGCCTTTATCTTTATCAATGGCTAATATTTGAAGTTGATCTCATTTTAAATCATGGTCGTAGATCTCTTAGTTTACCTGAGCACCACTTTTGTTCTTAACCCTAACCCTGCCTTCACCTCAGGTTCTCTTTTCTCTTTAGTCGCTGAATCTCACCATCTTTTCTCTAACTCTAGCTTGATCTGGCAATTATGCGACAAGCATTGATCCTTACTTGATCTAACAGTGGTCGCTTTATCTCCTGAAATCTTTGGAATATTCCTTCTTATTATGAGGTTACCCAACTGAAGAGAACCTCGCAGTCACTGGATAGAAAGAATATTCTTCTTTTCATTGGGTGATCACCCAACTGAGCTACAAACCTGGGCCCATCCTACCACTTCTCATCATACTACTGGCCAGGCACCTCAGATCTATCTGACATAGGACCCACCTAACAAGAGCAATGAGCTAGAGAGAGAATCGATGGTTGTCACATGATCTTGGAGAATATCTCTCGAGCACTTTTCCTTTGCGATCATGCAACAATCATAGATCATGATTGAACTTTAATTGCATGAGAGCTAAGACCACTAAACAAATGTTAACAGCTTTGCTAGATCATTGAATGCTTAGGACTTGACCACCAGAAATGAGAGACTTTACAAACACGTAGTTGCTCAGTCGCTGAATAAAAACTTAACCATTTCAAAGAACTAGAGACCTAGTGACTGAGCCCTCATTCTCCAAGTCACCAAACATATTGGAATATTTGGTATCTCTTTTGAGATCACCTGACTAGGGTAAATCTCATTATCACTTGATGGAAAAGAATATTCGGTTCGGGTCTCATGACTAAGAGACTAAGCTTATAAAGCCAGAACCCACTAGAGACATGTGGCACCTTATGATTGCATGTTGTCTTTACCTTGAGTGGACCACCTTAGATCTTGATTAAATCTAGCAACGTCTTGACTGAAGAAAAATTGAAGTCTCATGAACTTTTGACTGACCATGATTAACTCATGAGACTTCCCGAATGAAGGAACATCTTAACCCAGCGTCAACACAAGTCATAACTATAGTTAGAGACACAGACTAGTAATGGGATTAGGAGGTAGAAAGGAATATTCTGTTGAGCTTAAGAGATCTCATGACTAGCCTCAACATGGAAAAGCACACATGGAGAAAAGGAGACTTAAGTGGCTGGAAAAAGCAATGACAAATTAGAAAGGCCATAGGGTTTTAGGGTTTTGGGGGCTCTAACGGTCACTTTTTCATATTTAATGGTCTATACCCAAAATTGAATAGATAGGAAATTTTTGGTAACAGTTATGATATACTTGTATCCATCTGAGGAAAGGGGAGTGATCTTACCAATAAGGTTGAAGCCCCAACATGAAAAATGCCATGATGGTGGAATGGGTTGTATCTCTTGTGCTAGAGCATGGATCACATTAGCATGTTGCTGACATGGTAGACATTTCTTTACAAAATCACATGCATCATGTTTGATTGTTGGCCAATAGTACTTAGCTTCGAGCAACTTCTTTTCTAGGACCATGCCACTCGTGTGGGCACCATAGATTCCAACATGAACTTCTTGTAAAGATAGGATGACCACATTTGAATCCAAACACCCAGAGAGGATGTTATTATATCCACGATGATATAAGGTGTTGGCTATGAGAGTGTAGAGGGACGCTTTGTGGATAAGGTTATGGCACTGGGTGTTTGTGAGGTGAGGAGATATGATACCATTTTCTAGATAAGAATAGATGTCATGGTACCATGGGGACTAGGACCAACCAAAATGAACACCATTTCATAATTAACATTCTCGTAAGTGGGTGTGGATAGTTTTCTAACTAAGAATTTGTACTGCATTGAATCCCGAGGGATTTCCAGTAAATACCCAATAGTTGTGATAATGTCTGCAGCTTTTTTTGTAGCTAGGGTATTTTTTTATAGTTGGGGTATCTGTGTGAGATGTAGACTTAAGAATTTTTCTTTCATTTTTTTCTACCAATTCCTTTTAGGGTAATATCTTGTCATCCTTAGTTTGAAACTCATCTAGGACCTGCTTGATAATTAGTTGTGAATCATCGAACACTTGCAGTTCTGTGACATTCCATTCGATAGCTATCTTGAGGCCTGATATGAGTTTCCCATATTCTGCAAAGTTATTGGAGAAAGGGAATCCCAAATTGAATGATTTGGGAATATAGTCACCTTGAGGTGTGAAAAATAGGATCCCCACTCTTGATCCATGAGATGTGTATGAGCCATCAAAATATAGCTTCCATATCAGCTGTTCTTCGACTATGAAGAGATGTTCATCAGGGAATTCTATTACCAATGGATACACATCTACCAGGGGTTCTTCACCTAGCTAATTTTTAATGAACTACCCCTTTATTTTTTTTTTGTCTATGTATTGGATGTCCAATTCACTCAGGTCCATGACCCATTTTCCTATTCATTTTGTAAGTATTGTTTTTTACAAAAGGTACTTGAGTGGGTCCACTTTGGATATGATCTTTACAGTATGGCTAAGGATGTTATGCCAAAGATTTTGAGTGGTGAATACCATTGAAATACATGCCTTATCCATCGGTGAATAGTTTATCTCATAGCTGATAAGTGTGCGACTGATATAGTAGATGGCTCATTATTTTTCATTATCATCAAGATAGGCTAGGAGTGCCCCCAGTATTGTTGTGGTTGCTGAGATGTATAGGATATGAGGAATCTAGGTGTTGGCAACACAAGAATGGGTGAGTTGGCCAAATATCCTTTGAGCTTTTCAAAACTTTGTTGATAGATTGGGTCCCACTTGAAGCTGATGTCTTTGCAAAGATGTGTGAATGGTTGACATTTATCGGCTAGTTGTGATATGAATCTTCAGACTAATTTTAGTTTTCCTTGAAGGATCCTTAGCTTCTTGAGAGTGCAAGGTGAAGGCATGTCCATTATGTCAACTTTCTTGGGATCAATCTTGATGCCTTGCCATGATACAATGAACCCCAATAGCTTACTCAATGTTACACCAAAGACACTTCTTTGGGTTAAGATTTAAGCCATAGTGATGTAGAAAATTGAAGATGCACTTGACGATGTCAAGGTGTTTCAACTATTTCTATAATTTAGCTACGATGTCGTCCACATAGTCTTCAAGTATTTTGTGGATCATGTCATGGAAGATGGTTGTCATTTCTCTCTGATATGTAGCTCCTACATTCTTTAACCCAAATGGCATCATATTGTAACAGAAGGTGCCCCATGGTGTTTTGAATGTTGTCTTGTATTGGTTCTCTTTTGCTATATAGATTTGATTATATCTTGAGAAGCCATCCATGAGTGACAACATCTCATGACCAGCTGTGAGATCAACGATCATATCAATGTTTGGTAGGGGAAATCATCCTTTTGGCATGCTTTGTTAGGGTCTAAATTTTGTGCAGATCCTAATTTCTCCTGATGGCTTGGTCATTGGCACCATATTAGACATCCATTCTGAGTAATCAATATCTTTAATGATTTTTTATTGTAGGATATTTTTGAGTTCTTCTTTGACTAATAGGGCTACTTTGGGATGCATCTTGTAGAGCTTCTATTTGACTTGTTTTGCATTTGCATCCACCACAAGGTGATGAATAACTAGGTTTGGATCTAGCCCAAGCATGTGATTGTATGACCATGAAAAATTGATGGTTTCTTCCTAGAGGAGCACCTTAAAATTTGCTTCTTGTCCCCTAGTTAGGGATGTTGTGATGTATGTGATCCTTGAGCATTCCTCAATTCCCAAGTTGACTAGCTTGACGGCTTTAATTAGTATGGATGACTTATCTAGTCTGTAATCATGGATAGGAGGAAGAGGAAAGTCTTCATCTTCTAGCGCCTTGGAGAGGTTTTCACTAAAAGATACGCCCTTTGTTTTTACTTGTTTAGAGTCAAAATGTGCCACAAAGGGCTTTTCATAAAAAGACTCATTATTTTTTATTTTATTTTTCATTTTGTGGCTAAAGACTTCCTCTTCCCTGAAGTATCCCTTGGGGTCGAGCTTGTAGACATATGTTGATTCGTGCCCCCAATATGCCTATTGGTCTGATGCTCCCATGAATCTTAGGAGCTCTTTTTCACTTCAGAACTCATCAAGGTGTGTGATGCTTGGTTGGTGCTAGTCTATGAGTTTAGGATGTATGAGGGGAAGGTTGATAAGGTTGATGGCTAGATGGAAGAGAATAGAATTTCCTAGGAAGGTTTCATCATCGAATATATGATCGTAGGATTTCTTCACTTCCTCTTTAGGGATGTCTTCAAATTCTACAAGTTTATCTTGGATATTCAAGAGGGTAACATTAGGTACGTTGGTGCCCCCAATTGCAGTATTGGGGCCTTCTATATGAAGGCAAGGGTTGTTAAATCCAAGGCCTCGATGTCTTGGATTTTTTGATGCTTACATTAGATCTTTTGCTTCACCCTCTTCGGGTCCTAGAATGCAACCTTGATAGTTCCATTTCTTTGTAGCCTATTTATGTGATGTAGGCTATTTATCCTTGAAATACCCAAGGATCTTGGTGTCATGAGATGGGGGATATTTATACAACCATTTTTTAATGTTAGGGTCCATCTCTTGATTGTTCAGGATGCCATGTGAGATGAATTTGGATAGCCCCATTTTCTTTACTTTGGGGTCTACTTGAGAGGGTTTTCTTTGGTGACATGGGCACCCTTGTAGAGTATGTGGATCAAGTGGTAGGGGCCCTACTATGAAGGTGTCATTCAAAATGTACTCACCACAACCCCTATTATTGATCTTGATAGTGGAAAGTGTGGAGGCTAGGATTGTCTCTAGATCGTAGTGGGATCGGGATGAATTGGCAATAGAAGTACCAATATCAATTCCAGGATAGTGGGTGTAGTGGGGAAAGGATGTTTCCAATGCACGATGGTATGCAAAGGGTTGAGGATAGCATGGATGGTGATTTTAGTGCCCTGATACAAAAACTTTATGCACTGATGATAGGTGGATTGGATGGCTTTGATGGAATGAATTCATGCTTGGTGGAGGAGGATGTTGTATGGGAGATCAAAATCAACAACATGGAAGATGGTCTCTTGAATTGTTGGGCCTAGCTTGATGGGAAATAAAATGGTACCTTCTGAGGTATGATTCAATTTTTCATAGGCTTTAATAGTGATGACTTCATGTGAAATGTCATCCTCTATGTATCCAACTTGCCAAATGAACTTTAATGTGCACAAATTAAGGGTTGAACCATTATCTATCATGACCCATCTGACATCAAATTTATTTACCATGACGACGATACAAAGAGGGAGATTATGATCAGGTTCAACAGATCGCATGTTTGATGGTTTGAAGGAGAGGGAAAAAGATGTAGACAAATATGCTATGAGGCTCTTGAACTAGATGGTGTTGATATCTATGGGGATGCATGCTTCTTTGAGGGTGTTATTGAGGATCTCCTGGTGAATGGGTGAGGTGTTGAGAAGGTCAAGGATGAAGATTTGGGTAGGTGTATTTCCAAGGTGTTCCAAGAGGTAGTATTTCACTTTAGGTGTGGGCATTGGATTAGCATTAGAAAAATATATCCTTCCTCTATGTGTGGTGACTTCACACTAATTGTAGGTGCCTTTAACATGGATGACATTGACAGTTGGCTCAAATTGGGATATGCATCAGAAAAACTTTTCATAGTTGTTATAGGAAACGATGTAGTCTTTTCCATCAACATAGTCACCTTGTTTTCCTTTGCCTTGGTTTTGGGGTGGTGGGTTGGCATTAACTGTGTTCTTACCTACATTATATTGAGGGAACACATTTTAATAGATTTTTAGGTTGGCATTGGGTGAAGGCTAGGTAGGTGCGTCCACTGTGATCTCCTTCCTATCAATGAGATCTTGGATTTAGTGCTTAATTTTAATGCACTTTATGGTAGCATGTCCTTTAACATAGTGATAGTTACAATATTCATTTTCCTTGTACCACGCTAGTTTGGGGGTCAACTCATCAAATGGCTAGGTTTGGGGATACACAATCAAGTTGGCATTGGCCATTTGGTGGAAGATCATGTCCAAAGGTTCACCGAGAGGGGTGAATTGCATTTCTAATTATTTTGGATACATGGCTTGTTCTGACCTTGGGTGAATGATATGCCATTAGTCTGATTGGCTTGGTTCCGACAATGTTCCATGAGTTGTTGGTAGGCTAGTGCTAGTTTCTGATATGTAGGAGTAGGTGGTGTAGGACTGGTCACAATAATTTGGACATGTTTGGTGTTGATGGCTTCATCTATAATGACATTCTTGTTCTTATTCTAGTAACGAGATTGCTCATTAATTGGCTTATCTTGTGAGATTTCTTTGTAATGCTTGATTGTACTATCATCCAAGAGGCCTCACTCAATATCCATGCATTTTCCCTTAATGTCCTGATAGGTTTGTATGCAATTCATATGCATGAAGTGGGATAACTTCATATGCAAATTTTCAATGAAGATTTTAGGGAGATTTTTTTTTGGCATTTGGTATGATAGCCTCATTGTGAGGTTTTTCCATATTTGTAGGTAGTCATCCAAGCTCTCACCTCCATTTTGTTTTGAATTTTAAAAGTCCAAGAGGGATAGCTCATTCTTTACATTGTGTGCATATTGCGCTATGAACTTCTCAAAAAGCTTCACATAAGTGTTTATTGACCCATAGGGTATCTTATAGAACCACTTGATAGCAGTTCCTCCCAAGATCTTGGGAAATAGGTGCATGAAGAAATTGTCACTATAGGAAACCACTTGGAAAGCCATGTAAAATTCTTTAACATGACTAACTATATCTCCCTTCCCCAGATATTTATCAAATTTGGGTTTCTCAAAATACTTGGGGAAGGTAAATTTTGTAATAGACCTATCGAAGGGGTAAGGAAAAACTTCTTTGAACTTGAAGGTCTTGATTTATGTACCATCCCTTAGCTCCTTGGGAGAATTCTTCATTTATTTCCATTTCAAATTGGCAAGCGTTGGAGTGGGTACTCCCATTAGGAAGGGGTCTGATGGCATATGAAAATATGGATGTTTCTATGATTGATATTGGGGGATTGGATAAGGGGATTGCCTAGCTGTGTAGGAAGACTAGAATGGATTATGAGGTGGTGTTTGGGAAATATATTGTTGCTGAGATGTGTGAGCATACTACTATGCCAAGTATGGAATTGTCTATTATTGTTGGGGGATGAGTGGATGTTGTTGTTATGCTGTGAAGTACTACT
Organism: Chamaecyparis obtusa; assembly: GCA_027943335.1. Classification (NCBI taxonomy): domain Eukaryota; kingdom Viridiplantae; phylum Streptophyta; class Pinopsida; order Cupressales; family Cupressaceae; genus Chamaecyparis; species Chamaecyparis obtusa. Next base: position 374,373 of record BSBK01002047.1, on the reverse strand, counting down.
AATGTGGGGGAGGTTGGTAGAATGATGTGGGGGAGATTGGTAGAAGTATTGTTGGTGGGTTTGGCCAATGTAGGTAGGGTGCAGTCATACATTTTTGAGTGGAGGAATAATTCCTTGGATGCTGGTGATAGGGGGTGGTTGTGCAAGATAGCTGGCTAAATGAGAGGATTTTTTCTATTATGATGGTGGTATGGTTTGAGAGATGGTTGCTGGCATTGATAGATAATTGGTGAATGTCGAAAGAGATGCAGTTTGAGGTTGTTGGGGTTTTGCTATAAATTAGACAATAGTTGTATGCTCATAGGATTATAGATGTGGGATTGCATTTGTATTCCTAAGGCATTCATTTGTACCTGATTAAAACCTCAGGAAGATTCAGTTCTTGCAGCGGGTTGAGATATGGAGGTGGTTGGAAACACAAGAGTGATGGTGGGATTTTGTGATGTGGATGGTTGGTTTTGGGATCCCATAAATAACATTCCTATCATGAAAGAAGGTTGTTGGGATTATGTTTTGACGATGAAGGGAAAAAGAGAAACTTATGCAGAAGTTAGCTGAGTAATGGGTGGAATGGATGCTTGAGTGAAGGCTTGCTGAGTAGTGGAGCGAGGTGCTTGCATTTCCCCCTATAAGAATGGTGGAGAAGGCATCACCAGATTGAAAAACATGGGGGATAGGTGAGGCCACCTAGGATACTCTTAATTTGGGGTTGATTATTTTTTCGATGAAGGTGGGGTAGGTGTTAGTGAAGATGTGTATGGGCTTTTTGGGATTGAAGGAATGAAGCTACGATGGAATGGGAGTACCCTCATGTGGATAATTTTCCAAGATAGAAAGACTATTTTGAGATATGATTGCACTAACCATTTGTGCATATCTAGGATGGCTCATAAATGCTTCCATAGAACCCGAGGTGGGAACCTCAATTGGAGCCACCCACACATTCTTGATTTGTGGTGGTTTTGGGTCATATGTTACCATTGCATTGTTAGGTTCATTAGGATTAGACAAAAGAGTGGTGAGGTTGGGGTCCATATTCTTTCTCTTCTTGGATCATGTCTCAACATGCATGTAAAATGCAAGTCCTAGAATAGGGAAATAAAAATGTAGATGATGGATGAATGCAAGGTGTTTCTAAGGAGACTAAGGATGAGGATATTATAGTCCTATGGATGAGATAAGGATAAATGCAAGACTTTAGGATTTGGGATTAATTAGGATGATGGGGATGAACTAAGAGCTAAGGATTACCTAGTGCCAAATGAGAAATGAGTCTCCTTTCTCTTGATGTTGGATCAAGATGGTGGGATTGTCAACCTCAGATAGACTTGTGATCTTTAGATGATGGGATCCTTGTCAATGCAGGCTAATCTTTGGATCAAGATGACGAGGCCTACAAAGACAAGTACAAGGTACCCTAGAAAATGCTTAGTCCAAAGGGTGGAGCTATAATATGGGTTTGATTTAGGATAAGGATAAAAGAAACTCAAAAGGATAAGACACTAGGTGAAGATTTGGATGGTTGATTGATTTTGGGATTTGGATTTGGATTTTGATTTCCTTTTTTGGTTTTTTGGGATTTTTAGATTAGGGATGATGGTTTTTGTTTAAATTGGAAGTTATCTAAGGGGATGATGCAAATTATTTTTAATGGATGATCTATGATACAAGGATACAAGGATGCTGAGACAATTTTGTGAGATTCAAAAGGATGTGGTGTGCGATAAGCTGACTAGTCCTCTCTTTCAAGGGTAACAAAGCAATGATTTATTCGGATACGTGCACCAAACTGCATGATATTTTCATTGTAGGTTACTTTATCAAGTTTGTCTTGATACTTGGTTTCTTCCTTGATTTTAGTTAGGATAGGTTGATGATCCTTGAGTTTGTGTTCTACAACTTTCTTCTCTTGATAAACATGAGTGATCGGTAACTTTTATTTCTTGTGTTTCATAAAATAGGTCATATTTTGAAAGTATGGTGATTGTGACAAATGATCTTAATAGCTTCAAGGAACCAAATTTTTGGTATTCTTTCTTGGTTGATCTCTTTAATGACAAAGGACTCACTTTCAAACATTCAAATCAAAAGACAACAGACACATGTCTAAAAATAATCTGACAAGGGACAAAGAAACCTTGCAGTAGACAAGAAATTGTGATAACGAAGTTGAAAATGTTTTTGAAGTGCATATATTTTTGATAGGTTCTTGTTGCAATTAGTCAAGCACACTTTCTACCCTAAGGAGTTGGTTGGGTATAAAAATCCTCTCACACTGACTTAGATACACTTCAAGATCTAATCAGAATGCAGTCATCACCAAGCACATAATGGCTCTAGTCATGATGTCATATTATCCAACATCAAATGCTTAGGAAGGAACACTATTGTGAGTGTCTTGGGGAGGTTACTATCCTCCCTGCACTTGGATTATCAAACTTTCAGGGGTGAACTGGGTAGCTTCTATTTAATGGCTTTTATTAACGGTCTTCATTCAAACACACTCTTTGTGTCCACGCAAGCATGATTTAGGCATATATCCCCACAAAGCACCTTGGCACAGGTAGTCACGTAAATTTGACTTACACCATGAGGCCCTATTGATTTTTTAGGTTAGAACTGAGTATAATCTCAAATGTTATCTGAATTCCAAGGATTTAATCCCAAAAAGAAAATTTGATTAATGTGAGTTGGAGTGGTGAGATTACACCTTGTTCTCACATGGCTCATTCCTGAGAGATTTTTACCTCAACCAAAAAACCCATCTAAAGGATCAAATTGAAAAGCATGGATTGACAATGAGATGAGTCTAGATTTATGGTTTTCCCTCAAGGGGAAAATAGCATACTCGCCCATCTAATGTTGTTTTCTCCCAAATACATCAAGAACACTTTTTCATTCTCAAATTCCCTATTAAAGCATAAAATCAAGTGGGTCTAGGTTTTTGATCATCTCAAAGAGACAAGAGCATAATATCCTATCACTTAACAAAATTCTACAAGTGGACTTTTATTAAGAAGCCTAGAAAAATATTAATGAAGAGATAAAGTTTGTTTGTATCTCCTAGGAAACCTACAAGATATATAGATTTAGTAGTTCTTCAAGTGATTCTTTGGTAAGCATCCTACAACCATAAAAGTGTTAGTAGTTTGAGATGTTGATAACTTTGGCAAGTGTTCTTCAATGAATCACTTTTCAAGTGAGGTTAGGATCCTGATTAGGTGGGAGAGTAGTTTAGCAAGTGAAGTGATGGGTGTAGGCCAGGCTTTAGGTAGGGATTTATATTAATTTAAATTGGTTTTATAGTAATCTAGTCTTAGAAGAATTTTAGGATGTGAGGGTATTTAAATAAATATAAATTTATTAAAAAAGGGGTTTATGAGGGACATGTATTAAAATACGTTTTAATACATTAGAGAGGGGGTATTCAAATTAGATTTAAATACTTTAGGTAGTGAGCCCAACTTAATTAAATAATTATAATTAAATGGGTAAAGGAATATGATAATAGTGATTAATTAATTAAAATTAATTATGATATAACATGGATTATTTATTAAATAAATTTAATTAATAGGAATGATTTTTACGTGTCTACAAGTACATAACTCTTTTTTTGAAAGAACTCTAGAAAAATGATCCTCAATGACTGTTTGTAACTTCACAGCAGACAAATCCAATGGAAAAGATATGTGTGCACCTATACCATACACGAGCTCAAATGGGGCCATCCCGATTTCTCTATATTAATTTTAAAATGACCCTATCACCCTTTGATGGAAAAAAAGGATTAATAAACAATTGGGTAAGTGTACCATGAGCACTTCCCTTTGAATTTTTGAGAAGGTATAGCTCCCTTAGTATGATCTTGAATGAATCAACTAATCTAACAAAGACATGCACTTTCAACTAGAAAGTACATAAGGCCACTCAAATCATTCTTAGATGAAGAGTGTTAGAAAGATTCAAAAGAACAACTAAATAAAATAAGACTATAATTCATACATATCCACTCATTTTTAAATAGTAAAGATCAATAATGAAATGAATTAAAAGACTCTCACAAGAATATCCATTCAAAGAACTCAAACACACAAATTCAAATTCCTTCCCTATATTTTATAAAACCATCATGACATCACATGCCAAAAGAAAACTTTTAGTTTCAGAAATTTGCAGATATCATATCCAAAAACCAAAAAAGTAGTAAATCACCCTTTTCTTTAGACTTTTCTGAACCCCTAATTAGTTTTTCCTAAGCAATATATAGTATTTTTGCATAACCAGAGAGGTATCCATGAAAACGTGACCTCCTGACAAAAAGTTATACTACTAAAACATTATTTTTAGGACATGTGTCCCTAGTATCCAACTTAAAAAAAAGAAAAGAAAACTAAATGTCTAAATTTGATTCTTGTTCGGTAGCTTGATCTCACTTCAGTGTGGTGTCATGTGTGGATTTAAAATCTTTGTACGCATTTACAAGTTCTTGGATGACTAGAATATTAGGGTTCTATAGATTGAGGAGTTTCATTTTCTAGGATTCTTTTTCCCATTTTAACTTCACTACCTTGTCTAAGTGTTTAGAGAGATGATCAACATAGAGGTGCAACATAGACTCGGTTCATGTCACCTTAGTGAGGTCTTCTAGTGTCGGGTTTCCCTTTATCTTAATTGATTTGATAGTCATTTCAAATGCTCTGACCATAACATCCATGTCCTGGTCCACTTTTCCATCATGCCATATATATGTGGCATTTATAGCCCCAATGTTGTTTTCTAGAATTTCACATAACTCCTTCCCCTCTTCCTTCATTCCTTTAGCCTCTTCTATAACTTCTCTAAACATAGAGTTCGGCCAACTAATTTTATTTTTGAGGGAAAAAAAATGCACTTGTTGGAAATATAAGTGGGAAAGTAATACTGAGAGGGGGGGTGAATCAGATATTACCTACTTTTATCCTTTGATTTGATAAAAATTTATGCATAACATAAAAAAAACTTGATCATAGTAAGCAAAAAAACATATAAAGAAGCATACATGAAATCACTCATAACACAAAGATTTTGGTAACCCAAAAACCCTTGAAAGGTAAAACTAGGGTGGGGATGACACCCACAAATCTTCACTACTACAGTAATAAGTTTTGCCTGTTAAGGCTTACAAAATGTGATCAAATCATGATCTACCCTATGAAAGGTCTACTCTGTTAAAATCTGAAAGACCTGTATAGTCTACCTTGTTAAAGGATTTATAAACTTACAATAAAGTAAGCACTCAGTAAAGAGATTTACAAAAAGCTAGCTAAGACTACTCGGTTAAGAGATTTACCCTGATACACTGGTCCAAATGTATCAGTACCTGATCTTTCAGTTTGCACTAATATGTAGATTACAGATCTCCTCTTTACTTTATATTTTGATCTCTTCTATCTGATCTATCTTGATTCTGTCCTTTCACTACTTAGCTCGGTCATTGAACTCTTTCTAAATACTTTGCTATTCTGAATATACTTCTCTGATCATTTTCTCATACTAATTTAATCTTATCTCTCTGATTCACACACTTATCTCTGATCTATATCTTGCCCTTATATAACAACAAAAACATTTTACCGTTTCAGGATCTACGGTCCAGATTTATTTCTATTGCCGCCTAAGCTATATAATTTTCTGATTGGCTCTAGGTTTTACATAGGGATCAATGATAATAATATGGATGTGTAATTACCTATGTAATTACCTCAATAGACAAAATACAAAACATTATTATCACCAAAAATGGTTTACCTCGATCATTGTGCCATTCCAAACTTGTATGACAATTCTGGCTAACTCAACAAAAGTTATTCCTGGCACTCGGTATCAACTGTACTCATCATCGGTTGAACTTCTTTGTCACTCGGTAATCATTGATATATGTAACTCAGAAATAACTATACTCTCAGCATATTACAAACATATAGTGACGATGACTTTACTCAGGAGTACTACTGCTCGGTAAGTATGCAATACAAAACTTGGCCTCTATAAAATGACTCGGTCACAGTGATGACCGACCATCATTGCCTAGATAAATGACTAAGTGTGAAACACTAATGGTCAACAAAAACTATAGAGATCTACAATCTCCCCCTTTGACATTAGTGGCAAAAACACTTTGTCATGACATTGATATACATAATTTACAAAAATGTTTGTACTAGCCTAATACTCCCCCTGAGATATATATACACATTCAAAATTTTATTACCTGTCCCTATTCTGTCCTTGTCTAGACTCATGTCATGATGATTCCCCCTTGTTTTTGACATGACTAATCTCTTCATCAGTAGGTAGTTCACAAATTTTCTCCAAAGAAGGTTTATGCAGCACCGTGATCATGTAGAGTGCATCGGTCCAAGCAGTTGAAGCAAGGTTCAAAAATTTTGTCTGCACTTCTATATCAATGGCTAAACTGATAAGGCTTTTGGCTATGGATAGATGTGGATCACTCTAGATCAATGTTTTAGCCTTTGCTAATTTTCTCTATATAGCCTTTAGATGCAATGTTAAAACAGTTTGAATAGAGAGTAGGCGAGAATAAATATTGCCATCATTAGCCATCAACTCAGCTAACTTACCTTGTGTCTACATGATTTTCACATAATGTGCAGCACTGGTGTCTACATCCAAGGTCAGGGACTGACTTGTAGCTTTGATTTCTTTCTTGAGAGTCTCAAGCAATTGTTGATTTTCCTCTGTTAATAGTTCAACATTACATATCTTGGCAAATAGAGACTGTCCATTCACAACTAATCCCTCGGTCTCCTTTACCAAATTGGATAGCTCAACCTATTTTACTGCTATCTCGGCAGATATCTTATCTAGCATTTTGGTCTCAAACCTCCTTTCTAACCATTCAAACAACTTATCACTTGTACAACTAACTTCATTATTTACTTTTTGAACAATGTGTACAAGTTGTTCCAATATGGGAACGGAACTATTTACTTGCTGATGCTCTCTTCAAAGTTTTGCTTGCCTACTCTTTCTTGTCAACAAATCTTTCATTATTTGCAGTTGGTCATAAGAAAGATTATCTATATCCCATTTAGGAATAAAAATTACTTCATCAATTGTTACCTCATCCTTCTCCTGTTGTGCTCTCGGTGGGGTGCTTCCACTCAGCATCTGTACAAGAGATTTTATTGCCTCTTGTTCCTTTAGTTCTTGTTCTTCAATGAATTTTCCTTTTATGTTTTCTTCTCCTTTCTCCTTCTCCATAGCATGAGGGCTAACAACTTGTTTATCTAATTTCCTTCCTTGTTCTTCTGTGTTGTTTTCTTCCTTAGGATGACTTTGAATATTATCTGCTGTGTTAACTTCTTCCTCGACAGATTGAGTTAGTGGTACCGACTTGATAGGTTCCTCGGTAAGACTTGTACCGACTAACTGATCAATAGTAACAACTCCAGGTAGAGTAGGATTATCATCGATAGATTGTATGCTCATAATGGTGGGATAATCCATGACTTGCAATAGTATAGTGTTTCTACTAGGTAGGGGTGTGTTAGTTTCTTTCATGTTCTTTCAATCATCCTCAGTTAAGAATGAATTCTTAATAGGACTCTCCTCCGGTATGTCAACAATGTGAACCTCAAATGGATCATGTGATTTCACTTCCTTAGGAGTATCAATCTCCATTTTATTTTTCTTGATGTCAGGTTGAACAACCATTGAAGTGGTAGCATCTTTTCCTTCATTCTTTCCTTCATCCTTTTCTTCATCATGTTCTTCATCCTGAGCGGGTAACAATCCATACAATTTCTTCCAAATTTTTAAACTTTCTTGCACAACATCTTCAACCTTGTGTTGAAGAATGAGATAGGCTCTAAGTTTATTATCAAACTTTCCTCTATATTGCTCAATTGGTTGTTTAATGTTTGTAGGGGTGAGAGTGGATTCAACTTGTGCTAGTGTACTCTCCCTGATTTCCTTCTTTGTTTGCAGAGCATACTCCCATTTATGTGCGACCCTGTTGCATAATTCCTTTGGAATTCTATTTTCAATCTCAATTGGCAACATCTTGAAAATGCATAGCATTTCAAGAATAGCATCCTCAACTTTCTCTTTATCTCCAATGCTCATTTTTCCAAACTTTAATCTTTTTACCTCGTCTACTACTACAGTGCTAGTAATCTTAACACATAATTCATCAATAGTGAGTTGATGTGTACCTTGTTGTGTAGCCTTCCCCTTTATTGTTTCATCACTTTCTATTTCTTCATCATCCTCTGTTACAATAAGTTTCCTTCTCGACTTCTTCATAGCCTTGGTCGACACTACCTTGGGTTGAGCAGATTTTTTCTTTGCAGATGCAGGAGTCTTCTTTGGAGTCTTGATAGTAGTTCTTCTAGTCCAAGGCCTTAGTGATGGTGTCACTGACACTTTTCATTTCAACACTCTTCTCTTTGGTGGGGACTCAGCAATTACTGATTTCTTCTCTTCTTCTTCTTCTTTCTCACTACTACTAGTTGCACTTAGTTCATCTTCTCCCAATCCTTGGGTCAATTCTAATGGTGCATCCTTCTCAAATTCTTTAACATATTCTTCTAGATTTTTCACTATTTTCTTTCTTCTCCTCTCAGTGGTGGCAGCCAATAATCCCAAAGAAATCTTGGATTTGGCTTCTTCAAAAGTTCCAAAGTAAGGTGCCTTTGTATCAATTTCCTCAGCTAAGAGGGTTGTGATAGCTGCAGTAGCTTCATCTATGTTGAGTTCATAGGGTAATGGCATTAACCATGAAACCCTAGGTAGGACTTCCTGTGCATAGGTAAAGTTTGTGTCTACTAGAAAACATATATCTTTGCTATATTTCTCAATTAATGACACAAAGATTCTAGTCCTATTCATCATCTTCTTCTTAAACTCAATGAAATAATTATCCATAATCCCTTCAAAATCATCACCAATATACTTTATGAAATCATTTATTTGAACTGTGATGGGTTTCTTCTTATCCCATGTTACATCACCATGTGTAGGAAAACACTTCTTGACATAAAAGAATATACAGGTCAGTAGGGAACCAAACTTACACAGAGAGTTCTTCACCATCTAGATGGAGTTCAAATTCTTAGCAAGTTGAGTTAGGTGGAGCTCAGCAAGGTCATATGTGTGCCCTTTCTTAATTATCTTCGATGCCTGGTCCACTATCAGACAAGGGATGCTGTCCAACTGACTGGATTGATAAAACTTGTGCGAGATGACTCTAACAATGAAGTCAATTTCTAGATCGGTAATGGTGGAAATTGTCATGCCACGTTTGTTCCAAACTACCTGGGTGTTTGCTTGAATATCCTCTTTTCTTGCATATTTCATTATTCTCTTCCCATCAATTGTAGGGTAACCAGTGACCTTGTGTATCATTTCCTTTGTGATCTTCACCAGTCCATCTTCCAACCATAACTGCATGTCATGTACTCAACCCAAAATGATCTTGATCTATTCTACCTTGAAATTTTGTAGGAAATTTAGGGCATGCACTAACCCTTGATCAGCAACAACCTTATGTTCTGGCTTCAACACTCTGTTGACACACAGTTTGTCATATGCTTCCCTGATCTCATAATCATCAATTTGTCCAATTTTGCATAGATAGCAAGATCTATAGTTGTTCATCAGTAACACATTCTCTGAAATAGAAGATAGGGCTCCATTCAAATCTCCTCTAATTGCACTTTCCGACATTGTCTTGAATACCCTTAGCTTGCAAATTTCATTCCTTACAAGTTGCACATTGAAAACTTTCATTCCTTGTTTATTGACTGGTGCAGATGAAGATGATGCCATTTTAAACTGTAATTTTTGAAAAGAAAATATTTTCTCGGTAAAGTACCTTTTTGTCAATAACCCTGTAGATGAATTTTGCCGATGGCACATTGAGAGAATTCAAAATCACTTTTCTTAATTTGGTTTCTCAAACTCTAAATCACTCTCTAAAATCTTGAATATCCTAGTGAAATGAAATTAACGGCAACTTTCCGCTTTACAGAATCTAAAAAAATAGGATTAGGGCCTCATAAATGCTCTGTACAGATTTAGGTAGATTATAGTTGTCTCGGAAAATGCACAAGCTCAGTTGATATAACCATTGCGATACAGCTCGACGTACATAGTATTTCATCCATAGCAGGTGCTCGGTATACATTGATAGCTCGGTCATTAACACTGATGCTCGGCATCAGAAGTGAAATTTTCTATTTTTCCCACATATGTCCTAGTGCATCTTTATCTATGCTCATGTGGACTTTTGCTCGGTTCTCTGTTAGGAACTGATGAAAGATAAGGCTTTGCAAGACTCAGTTTAGAACATACCTTTCAAGCTTAATTAGAAGAAGTGTGATCACCTGATCCATTGGATTGGGTGATCGTTAATGTGCTAGCTTCACTTGAGTTTTCTTGTTCTTTCTTCCTCCATGTCTTTTCCATCTGACTCTTCATTTTCTCATGGATACCTCCATTCTAATTTTCATTGCTCGGTATAGGTGATCTACAATCTTTCTTTAAGTGACTGACCTTGTTACATTTTTAACAAACCATGCTTCCATTCATCCAGCTTCTAGATTTGCCTCTAAAGTGAGTCTTCATGCAATTTTCTCTGATGTGTCCATACTTGCCACAATAATGGCAATTATACCAGGTGTTGTAATCCCAATTGTAACAGTTGTGCTTTGTGACTGGCTTTCTTTGCTCATTTGATGACCACCTTGGTCTAGATCTACATTCAAATGCTTTATGCCCATATTTCTGACAATTGAAACAACTTCCCTGAAACTTGGGTGAGGTGGTTGAATTACTAGCTTTGGATCTACATTCATGTACATGATGTCCATGCTTCTTATAGTTAAAACAATGTCCATTAAACTTAGGCTTAGAATCAGACTTACCATGTTTACTTCTGCATATATTGGTTGTATGTCCTGGCTTTCCACAATGATGACATGTGGGTTTGGTGTTCTTTGATTTAGCCATCTTCTGTTCTCCATTCATTGATGATTCTCCTTCTTCAGTAGATGAATGTTCATCCAGTCCAAGTCCAGATCTATCACTGGATCTTCTAGGTGATCTTAACAGCTCTTCAAAATATTTTGCAGCTTCATTGGGTTTATTCATCCTTTCATTGATCTCTTTTTCAGTTCTCAAATCATGTTTCAACTGATCATTCTTAGACCTTAGTTGATTGATTTCCATATCTTTTCTGCCCAATTCTTGATTAACCATCAGTAGCTGATTTACGATGTCTAGTTGATTATTAGTCAACCTTTGCATGTCACTTGTTCTTTCATCTAGTCTGATTGCAATTTGTCTTTTGTCTTCCTCAGCCATTGTCTTATCATCTCCAACTTTCTTTTTCTATTCCACTAATTCACAAAGTCTAACAGATTGAATTTCTTGTTCTCTCCTTAGAGTTTTGATGTCATCATTTAGTATGGTATTTTTCTCTAGTAGTTCTTTTATAGCTTTATCACTCTCGGTAGAGTTACCATTGTCAAATAGTCCAGAGATGTCTTCCTCTTTGTACTGTGGCTCATTTTGTTGAATTGCAATCTCTCTTCTCTTTCTCAAATATTTTGTTCAATTCTCCTCTGGCTACTTCTAGTTGCTACAATGCCAACTGTACTTTAATCTTTTGATTCTCTATGATCTTTCCCAGTTTATAAGCTTCCATTTTAAGATCTTTTTCCTCAAGTGGTTAGACTTCCTTAAGAGAAATCTTGCAGCTCTGATACCAATTGTTGGAAATATAAGTGGGAAAGTAATACTGAGAGGGGGGGTGAATTAGTTATTACCTACTTTTATCCTTTGATCTGATAAAAATTTATGCATAACATAAACAAAACTTGATCATAGTAAGCAACAAAACATATAAAGTAGCATACATGAAATCACTCATAACACCAAGATTTTGGTAACCCAGAAACCCTTGAAAGGTAAAATTGGGGTGTGGATGACACCCACAAATCTTCACTACTGCAGTAATAAGTTTTTCCTATTAAGGCTTACAAAATGTGATCAAATCATGATCTACCCTATGAAAGGTATGCTCTGTTAAAAGCTAAAAGACCTATATAGTCTACCTTGTTAAAGGATTTATAAACTTACAATAAAGTAAGTACTCGGTAAAGAGATTTACAAAAAGTCTGCTAAGACTACTCAGTTAAGAGATTTAACCTGATACACTAGTCAAAATGTCTTAGTACCTAATCTTTCAGTTTGCACTAATATGTAGATTACAGATCTCCTCTTTACTTTATATTTTGATCTCTTCTATCTGATCTATCCTAATTCTGTCCTTTCACTGCTTACCTCTGTCATTGAACTTTGTCTGAATACTTTGCTATTCTGAATATACTTCTCTGATCATTTTCTCATACTAATTCAATCTTATCTCTCTAATTCACAAACTTATCTCTAATCTAGATCTTGCCCTTATATAACAACAAAAACATTTTACCGTTTCAAGATCTACGGTCCAAATTTATTTCTATTGCCACCTAAGCTATACAATTTTTTGATTGGCTCTATGTTTTATATAGGGATCAATGATAACAATATGGATGCATAATTACCTCAATAGACAAAATACAAAACATTATTATCACCAAAAATGGTTTACCTCGATCATTGTGCCATTCCAAACTTGTATGACAATTCTAGCTAACTCGGAAAAAGTTATTCCTGGCACTCGGCATCAACTATACTTAGCATCGGTTGAACTTCTTTGTCACTCGATAATCATTGATATATGTAACTCGACAATAACTATACTCTCGGCATATTACAAATGTATAGTGACCATGACTTTACTCGGTAGTACTACTACTCGGTAAGTATGCAATACAAAACTTGGCCTCTACAAAATGACTTGGTCACAGTGATGACCGACCATCATTGCCTAGATAAATGACTAAGTGTGAAACACTAATGGTCCACAAAAACTATAGAGATCTACAACACTCATCTACCAATTTCAAAGGCCTTTATGCTAAGAACTTTGGTGTCCCATACTTCTCAATCTCCTGGATTTGGTTGAGTACAACAACCCATTTTTATTCATCGGCCTCCCACATTTGGATTTGAGTCTACAATTCCCCAAGTAATGCCTCCCCATAATCAAACACAAGTCAGGATTCCCGGATGAACTTACTTCCATCTTTTATTATTCTGTTAACCCAATTATCCACAACAATAGCTAGTGCCTTACCCTATTGAATTTGGTTCAACAACTATTTTCTTTTGAGAGAAGTGGGATCAAATATTTGGGGTGCCTGTGCTAAGGGAAGTGGTCCAAAACTTCTAAAGGTGTCGATGTATTCCACCATGGCTATGATTATTTTCTTCAATTCCTTTGTGTCCATGTTATCCTTCTATGAATGGGTTAACATCCATTTTGTGGATGCGTCAAAGATGTGATTATCTACCTCTCGGTTCATGACTCCTAGGTCAACGTTATGAATTTAAAAACATTCAATATTTGGATCTTGCCCTTAATCCTTGGGTTTATACATAGAAACCTTAGCATACCATCGCCCAGTCTTTGATTATGCAGATCCCCTTGCATTAGTTATCATCTTTTTCACCTTAGGAGTATTTTTTGTGTACTTTCTTACCATATCTCTAATGGGAATTGAAATCGGTACCAAGCTAAATTTCTTATTCACCAATGTTGTCAACCATTTTATTGTAGCATTAGATGTAGTCTTCTCTCCATGGGGCTTCATAGGATTGGTTATGATCTCTAAGGTTTAATCATCTAGCTCAAAGAGATCCTGGTCTAGTTGTCCTTGATTCAAAATTTGAGAGTTTAGACTCTTCTCTTTCTCTTTGTCCAAATCCACCTAAATTTATCCTCCACTAGCCATATTGTTGTGCTTATGGGACCTGGTCTTGGGTCTGGTTGACTAGGGTATAAAAAGGGGAGGAGTAGGTTCAACGATATGTTTGCGAAGGGTGGATTTCTTACCTTGGGTTTCTTCTTTTCTTGAATTATTAACGGAAACAAAGATATTAGAAACATGAACTAGAGAAGATAGAGGGATCTTTTTAGATCTATCTGATTAAGGTTTCTTTGATTTCATTCCTCTTTTCCACTTCAACCATTTTTGAGTGAGTCTGATTACACTCTGAGTTCTTTGTTGTATATTATCATCTTCTTCTCGATCCTAGTTTATCACAAGCTTTGGTGGCTCAGATGATTTTTCATATTCTGGTTCAACAATGTCTGAACCATCATCTTCTATTCTCTCAATATTCATTTTCATTTGGAAAGAGAGAATTTGGGATAATTGAAGCCTACATTATTCTCTTCTACAACCTCTTCTTCATGAAGGAAATCTTCCCAAAAGTCTTCAAGATGTGGCATTGGTAGGATCTAAGCTTTTAACCCTGAGGTTTTCCTAGAAAAACCTTTATTATCAAACCCTTTCCTTTCAAAATAATACTTGAAACCAAAGCTACGACAGTTGTAACTTATATTGATTTCATTTCCATTGATTTGCATGAGAATTGGTCCAACTTGATAGAAAAAACATCTTCCCATTTCTCCTCGGGAAGGAACCTTTTTACAACTATAGAGAGTTGCCTATAGATTTTAGCCAAGACAAAATAATCAAAAGAGTACCTAGGTAATTTCATGGGTTCATCTTTAAAACCTTTGACCCGAATGTATGTGGAATGCGAGTACTGGATGTAGATACTGACATACATTTGTAACAATTTTTGGGCCTCTTCTGTCATTCTTCTATTTGATATCCCATCCAATTCAAAGCATAGAGTTCCCATGAAAATGTCATGCACTCACCTATAATTTTCAAATGTCTTTCTCTTCTATAGCATGGGGTAATATTGAAACACAAAAATACCCTCGGCACAAGGTTCATGGAGAATTCCTGTCAGTTATTTACTACATGCAAGACAATACATAAGGTATGAAGACATAAAAAAATCATTCCCATTTAACTGAGACATTTTGAATTTTTCTCTCATTTAATTGGCAATCAGTTCACCCCAATCTAAAAAATGTCAACTTTCCAAAATAATTTAAATATAAAAATACATCCATTCGACAAACAGGCGAGATTTCGACAAACCCTTAACTCTATGTAGAAACACCATAATATCATAAACATAGGGTTTCATATGATCCTTGTTAAGGCATTTGGGTAACCGAGAACCTTATTATGGGGATTATGCAACCAACTATTGGCTATAATAGTCTATTTTTTATCTACCACTTCATTGAATTTAATTAATGACTAGGCAAGAGAGAACTCAAAGAATTTATGATCAGGAATTCTAAGTGAAGAGGCTATGTTTTTCCTATTAATAGAGAGTAACACTTCCTTGTCTTTCTTTCTTATACATTCATTTCTAATATCACACCCATCTATACATTCCTAAATCAATTTGGGACATAAAATAGCTAGGGGAAAGGCATAACCCTCTAATAAATTGCTATTTAGAATTTCTAAGATAAAGGTTTCTCCACTTGGTCTACCATCCATTCTTTGAGCTCTTTTAAATCAACCTCTTTCATATTGGTGTCAGTTATTATAGGCCCCTCACAAACTAGGCTAGAGACATTTCCAAAGAAATGAAATGCAAACCTCATGTTGTTTTAATCTCTATTCTAGATAGATTGAATCTAGTTAAATCTTTCAACTAAAACTTCAAAAAATAGACAAAGAAGGCTACTAGAGCTCACCTTTCAGAAGAAGACACTTTGAAAAATTTATTGGACCCAATTGATTTTACCTCCACCACTTTTCCTTGGAAATGTAATTGTTTTCAATTATTCTACTAAAGCTCTCTTTAAATAAAAAAGGAAAATAAAATGATGGGCCTTAATTACAAAATCTCATCTGTGTGAGGAAAATATGCTGATTTTACATTCACATAGTGAGGTTAATTAATAATCATTACCCCATTCCCAATACCTTAAAAAGTTATGATTGCCTCAATCTTGCCAACTCATCTTCTATGCACCATCTCATTAAATACAGAGCCTTTTTCAGGATCCTCAACTTTAAATGACTATCATACACCTTCTCCTTGTGATTTTGAGAGGACCACCTTGAACCTAAATGAACCTTGTTAAATAAGGTTCTCAAAGTTTATTATGGTTCATGGCTTTCCAACTACTCCTGAGTTGTGAGTCTATTATTCTGTGTGCTAGAAAGAAAATGCTTGAGAGACTGGATGCACAATATTCTTGGGCTATGAAGAATTATAGTGAACTCTCTTGAACTTGATTGAACTAAGTTTAGAGTAGTTCGCTAAGGTACGAGACACTTTTCTTTTACTTCCACCTATCTTTGAAAAATGACCTATTTTATTTGTGCACAACTTTAAGTAGTTGGCCATCCTTAATTTTTTCTGTGAGCTTCCTTGAACCACATCGAACCTCTTGGAACTTGTTTGAGAAAAATTCAAAGTGTTTCAAATTGGTTCATAGTGTTCATACATACAAGGGAACTTGATTGTTTCTTAAGTATCAAAACACTTATACCTAATTGGACACAACTGACTCCCAAGATGAATCAAAAGATTGACAGACAAAGACAAGACAAAAGAAAGATAAACCAAAGATTGATTTGACATTCATGAGAGGGCTACCAATCGTAATAATTTCCTAGGATGAAAACATGGTGACTCCAAAGTAGGGGCTGACATGAATATATCATGGAAGAAGAGAGGAAGATTGATGAACTTGAAGCCTTGATTGAAAGAAGACTACCTAAGGGCTCTGATAAGTATGAAGGAAGGTTACATTTGAAATGATTCAATTATAATAAGATTGGTCATATTGCATCTAGGTGTCCAAACAAAAGCTACAAGGATAGTAGAGAAAAATTTAATACATATCATGCTAAGGGTCATAAAAGGATTTATGTCTGTAAAGAAGGTGTGATTGATGATGAGTTTGTTGCTAGTGAGGATGAAATTGTATTTATTTCCATTAAAGAAGATAATCCTAATGAAGAAAAAACATTGGTTTCATGAGTTAGTAAAAGAGATGAATGGATCATGTATGGTGGTGTTGTTAGATTCAACAACAATGCTCCTTGTTCGGTTAGAGGAAAAGGATCTATTACTCTTGATGGTAAAAATAGTATTGTTGATGTCATGTATGTTCAAGGTTTAATTCATAATGTTTTGAGTATTGGACAACTATTGGAAAAAGGTTATAGATTTGGATTCATGAATAGAATTCACAAGATCATTGGAAGTACAAGAAAGCTTATTGCATCAGGTACACAAACTGTTGTTAATTTATTTTATTTAATAAGTGTTGAGAATAAATGTTTGATTACTAGGATTGATGACATTTGGTTATGGCATAGAATATTTTGTCATGTGAACTTTGATAATATGGTGAAAGTTAGCACTACTCATGTTTTAAGATATTTTCCTAAATTGATGGAGCCTAACAATATACGCAAATAATGTCAAATGGGAAATTTGAATAGATCTACTTTCAAGAATAAGACATACACTTAGAATGGATTGTTAGATTTGGTACATACAAATATATGTGGTCCTACTAAGACTAGAGGATATTATGGTGATAGATACTTTATGCTATTTGTTGATGACTATTTAAGGATGATGTGGGTTACATTTTTGAAAGAGGAATCAAAAGCTTTTCAAAATCTTAGATATTCAGGATAAAGTTGGAAATAGAATCTATAGGAAAATTGAAATGTTTAAGATAGGATAGAGGAGGAGAATTCAAATCCGGTGATTTCTATGCATTTTGTGAAAAACATGAGATAAAGATACATATGTTTTCTCAATGAACCCCATAGAAAAATGGTATTTTTGAGAGAAGGAATAGGACAATCTTAGATAGAGATAGGAATATGACAATTGAAGGAAAATTTTTACAAATCTACTAGAGAGAAGTAGTGTGCACCATAGTATATACCTTGAATCAAGTACAGACTAGATAAGGAATTGGTAAGAATACTTATGAACAATGCTATGTTTAATTCCCTATAGTGAAATATTTTTGAATTTTTGTAAGTAAATGCTACAATAAGAGAGATGAGGATATTAGAAAGTTTGATCCTAGGAGTTTTTACCATAACTAATAGTAAGGATGGAGTTTGATTATCTAATGATGATGATGATGATGATGTTGGAGATTTTCCAACAGGCCAGTACTAACTGTATGTTTGTCATTGATGACAACATATGGAAAGTATCATGCATGGAAGTCTTATGAAGTAAGCTTTCAATATATGTAGCATGGACATGGTATCAGCATGATATCATGGGCATAGAGGTTAACTGTTAGTACAGATAGTTATATTGCAGTTGGTGTCAGCAGTGTTCCTAATAGAGTAACAGATAGTGTTCTATGTATGGTTGTCTGTACAGTTATCATGGAGCCTTACGCACTTGGATATATGTTGAAGACATGTTAGTGATGTTTTAGTTATGGACACATAGTCTGATGATGAATGCAAGTGAAGTTATGCAGTTCCTATTCACCAGTAGCAATTTCCTATGTTTTTTTCGAAGAGCCGATAGAGATCTTATTGGTTCTTGAGTTACACCTATCTTGAGGGTATGCACCCTTGGAGTTAAGCTTGGAGAAGTGTTATTGATGATTGGTTAAGAGAGCATGAGTTAATTTATCTTACAAAGAAAGTTCCAATTGTTTTGGTAGAGCTGACAGTGTGTAGTGTGCATCTACATTTGTTTTATTAGACAGGTCCTAGAATGAGTTGCGTGCATAATAGAGCTGACAGAATGTTTGTTGGAGTTTATTATGGTTTCTCTAATATGATTTGAAGGTATTTCTAATAGGCCAACTTGATTATATCATTTGGAGGAAAGATATTTATAGGAAGTCATTTATGATTGCTGAAGTGTGGTTCATGGTTGATTAAGCAGAGCATAGCAGAGTGTTCGAAGTGTTGAGCCATCAGAAGAAGGTCTATGTGACCAAGTAAAGTGCTTGTGCTATTCATTGGAACTGATCTAGATAGTAAGTCACAGTGCAGTTCACCAAGATCCAGATATAGTGTGTATTTATTATTCAGAAGGTTGTAGCCTTCACCCATTTGAGTAGTGAACTCTTGGATAGTGCATCCTCTCCCCTATCAAGGCCAATTGTAAAAGACTCCTAATAGGGTCTGACCCTTCACCAGGTCTATTGTACTTAATATATTGTAAAGCTACTCCTAACAAGGTAAAGGGTCTTCTAATAAGGATCATTATACACTAGTACAGAATATTAGTGGGTATCATTTGGGTTTCCCTATAACCAAAATATTGGTGTTTTGTTCAAGTGTTCTTTCATTGTGTTTATGCTTTATGTTTAAGTATACTTAATTGGATAAAGAATTGAATCTTGTAGATAACTTATTCACCCCCCCCCCCCCTCTTAGTTATCTCTTGGGACTATTCCTAACATTTGGTATCAGAGCCAAGTGCCTCAGAGAGAAAGTTTAATAGCTTGAGGTTGATCAGATGCCATACTTTAGGAAATAAAGTCCTAAGTTTGATGGAGAGAATTATCTTGATTGGAAGAACAAGATGGTAACCCATTTGCAGTGCATTGCTTTTGAATTTTCTAATGTAACCATCAAAGAAACCAAGATTCCTACCTTAGAAGACCTTGGAAAAGATGATGCTATTGACACACAAAAGGAATTATTTCATTATAATGCCCTATCTGATGGTGAATTTTCAACACCCTATTAGCACCCTATCTGATGGTGAATTTTCAGAAGTAAAAAAAGTAGATACAGCCCACAAAATATGGAAGCACCTAGAAGACACATTTGAAGGAGACAAACAAGCAAAGGATGCACGTAGAAAGACATGGAAGAAAAGATACAATGCATTAGAGATGCTTCCTAAAGAAAACATCAGAGCTTACAATCAGAGGATTAATGAAGTAGTTGTTGGAATCAGGAACAATGGTGGACAGATATCAGAATAGGATATTATGGATAAAGTGATGACTACTCTTACTCCAGAATATGAAAGCAAGATCAACATCCTTGATGAGACCATGCAACTTACATCAAATTTCAAGAGAGAGACCTTGATCAACAAGATCTCAGCTTTTGAGATTTCAAGATTGAAGATAGAACCAAAGAGTGAGACAACTTTCAAAGCAACAGTTCATGGTAACAAATCTACAAATACTTTAGGTAATTTTGATGATGATGATGATGAAGATAAAACACTAGATGATTTTATTGCTATGGTTGCCAAAAGAGAAAAGAAAGGAAAAGGAAAATATGAAGGTCAATTACCATTTAAGTGTTTTTCATGTAATAAGATTGGTCACTTTGCATCTAAGTGTCCCACTAGAGCTAAAAAGTTCAAAAAGGATTACAAGCCTAAGTATTCTAAGGAATGCTACTATGCTGGAGATGGAGTTTCAGATGAAGAACCAGGTGAAGAAGAAATTGGATTCATTGCTATTGTAGACAAGATGAATAGTAAGTCAATTCCTAAAGATGAGAAAGTAAATAAAGAGCTAGCATTGATTTCACAAGCTAACATAAGGACAGACTAGATTATAGACAGTGATTGTTCACATCACATGACAAGTGATAAAGGTAGGTTTGTTCATTTGGAAAAATACAATGGAGGTATGGTCAGATTTGGAGACAACACTCCTAAACCTATAGTTGATAGAGGAGCCATCACTTTGGATGGAAAGAACAGTATTGATGATGTTCTTTATGTTGATGGTTTGAAACATAACCTTCTCAGTGTTGGACAGTTACTTGGAAAAGGCCATCAATTGGAGTTCAAAGATGACAAATGCATCATTAATAACCAAGATGGTGTTATTATTGCATTAGGCGCAAAGACAAGAGGTAATTTTTTTCAACTCAATTCAAAAGCAAGTTGTTTTGTTGATAAAGTTGATGATAGTTGGTTATGGCATAAAATGCTATGTCATATCAATTTTGATAACATAGTGAAGATAAGCAATGTTAAGGCAGTAAGAGATCTACCTAGCATAGAAAAACTAGTTGATACTAGATGTAGGGAATGTGTAATGGGAAAGCATGTGAGAAATTCATTTAGGAGCAAGTAGAATTTAGCAGAGAACAAGTTGGATCTAATTCATATAGACCTATGTGGTCCAACTCAACCAAGATCATACTATGGTGAAAGGTATTTCATTTTGTTTGTTGATGATCATACTAGGATGATGTGGGTTGCATTCTTAAAAGATAAGTTAGAAGCTTTTGAGAAGTTCAAAATATTCAAAGCTAAGGTTGAGAATGAATCTGGATTAAAGATAAAATATTTGAGATCGAATAGAGGAGGAGAATTCACCTCTGACAGATTCTATGAGTATTGTGAAGAACATGGCATAAAGATATTGGAAATTTGGCTAATGTGGATGCATAGATGTTGTCATTATGGAAACATATCATCTCTATTAAGACAGCAGAATCTAGAATGCAAGTATGCAAAGTTGAAGAAAGAAATTGTCTAAGTTTGGATATAGTGATCCTGACAGAGCACCCGATGAAGATTTAGTTGGCGACGTCCACTGGAGCAATCTTTTTTTTTGCACAATTAACTAAAGCTTATATAGAGTATGAGGATACCCCATCTCAGTGTGCATAAAGTTTGGAGTAGTACGGACAAAGTTATTCAAAGTTTACCAAAGATAGTTTTGCAAACAGAGCAGTTTTTGGAGACAGTTTTAGCGAAAGAGTTAAGGGATTATTTTTGTTTGTTAAAATAATGACTTAACATTATGAAGGGATGAAATCCTAGATGTTTACTCTTGGATAATGATTTTGGATGCTGACCATGTAAATTTATTAGCTTTAATAACTCATATATTAGGCATACTTGAAATGTAATGAAAGACATAAGTGATATGTAAAAAGAAAGAAAAGATAACTTATGATAGTTGTATATTGTGATAGTAGCAAAGGCTATTGATGTGAAGTTGTAAGAAGTACCATATTACAGTCAGAAACATTTTTGTATTATCTTTTTGGGCAGTGAGCTCAGCTGGTGATCAGGTTTTGTAATCTAAACTCCTAACAGGGTTAAGGCTTCTAACAAGGCCTAAAGTCCTTTAACTAGGATAGATCTACTATACATTGTAAATTGACTCCTAACAGGGTCCAATATCCCTAACAAGATACTTTTGATTAGTGCTCTTTGTGGGTACCATCCCCACTGGGGTTTTCCCTTGGCCAGGGTTTCCTCGAGAACATATGATGTGTTATGAGTTCTTTCTATTTACTGCTATGTTTGTTAATCAGCTTGATAATCTTTGTATGCACTAAAGTAATATGTTATATCCATAAGTGGGCAAAAGAAAAAGATTGTGAAATACTGATTCACCCCCCCTCTTAGTATTTCCTATTTCTAACAATTGGTATCAGAGCCAAGTTACTCAGAGAAGGAACATTCAAGGAAAGCTTAGCAGCTTGAGTAAGATCTCTATGGATATGGATCAACTTCAAAAGAATCTTGAAGAACCTCTTGAACAGATTGATATGCTTACTGATGAAAGAAACTCCTTAAGAAGAAAATATGAAGATGCAAAGAATGCTATTGACAAATTAAAAGGTAAGATTGAAGATCTAAAATTTGAAAAGAAATCTGATATGCTTGTTGAAGATTGTGATGAATTAGAAAAAGAAAATGAGATCCTTAAGCATGAGTTGAAGATAGTAAATCTGAAGCTTAGTATGAAAGATGGAAATTTGAGATCTGATAATGAAAAATTGAAAATTGAGAATGAAGATTTGAGGTCAAGACTTGAAAAGGAAACATCCGAATCTGAAAAAGTAAAAATGCAGTTTGTGGAACTTGAGAAGTATAATAAAATTGTGAAAGGTGAACTAACTCAATCCAAACAACAACTTGAAAGGCTATATTCAAAAGGTGATAAGACTGAAAAAAAAATTTCTTTTGAAGAACCATTCTTTGATAGGACTGGATTTGGATATAGTATGTTTAGAACGAATCATGAAAGTAAGAAGCCGGATCTGAAGACATCTAAAAGTGTGGAGGAAATAAAGCTAGATGAGAACACATTGGAAGAACCATCTAAAGAAGAACCACCTAGAGAGAAAGATGAATCAAAGCAAGAAGAATCAAAACAGGAAGAACCATCTAAAGGTATGCAAAGAGAATTCAAAGGTAGATGTTTTGCTTGTAATGCTATTGGGCACATGAAGAGAGATTGCACAGGTAAGCAATTTAGATCTTTTAATGGACATTGTTATAATTGTCATAGTTTTGGACATAGAGCTAACGAATGTAGAAGACCTAAAGTAATTTTGAATAATTATGATAGAATGATTGGGAATACTAACAATGCAAATAAGAAATCTATTGAAGAAATGAATCAAAGAAAAGTGGTAGTATGTTTTAGATGCAACAAAGTAGGACACATTGCTAGAAATTGCAGGTCATAGATTAACCAGCAAGGACAGAGATTTGGAAACAATGGAATCATTTTTCAGATATGCAACAAGTTTGGACACTCAGCAAGATTTTGTCGAATGAACAATGGAGGTTATCATCATAACCCTAACCCTAGGAACAATGCAAGAAGGAATGAAAATGTAGAAAACAAAGAGAAAGGTTGTTGTAGCAATAAAGATGAAGTAGAATTTGACAAAGGCACAGATCAAGGAGGTATAGTCAGCACTAAAAGTAGTCAGGAAGGTAATGTAACCGATGGTAAGCATGAATCTTTACCTGACCCTTCTTTATGTACTTAACTTATGTAACTTTCTGTAGTTTAGGACTTAGGATTAGTGTAGATTAGGAATTTGAATGAGTTAAGTTTTGCGTAGTTAGATGTAGGTTTATTATGTTGTACTAATGGTATGGTTAAGTGTGCAAAAGAAAATATTGTGTTTTACAAGGTCACAGAAAGTTTTATGATTGCAGGTTTGCAGAATCAACTTTTTGAGGTTTTAGCGACAAAATGAATGAATGTGATGTCAGATCAAGTTAATGTGAAGTGTTATAAGGTCAAAATTGAAGTTATTACGATTAAAAAGTGATTGAAAAGAGATTTGAAAGAAGAAAGGAAAGTTAAGGATGATTTGAAGAAGTTTGGAAGAAGTTTGCAGTGACGATCATACCGAAACCCTAGATTTGCAAAGTTGAGGTATTTCTTGATCTTTAATCAATTGATAAGATGGATATTTCTATGGTTCATAATGTTAAGGATAAGAATAGACCAAAGATTAAGAAAGAACCAGTAGAACTAACTGAAATTGATGATAGTTTAGCATTATCATCCATACCAGATGGAGTATTGCACATTGAGAATGTTAAGGGATATTTAGGTTGTAAGTTTGAAACTTTGGGAGATGTAGATTTTAGTGATGATTACAGGAAGTTGTACAATCAAGACATGTCAGTTAAACCAGCTTATGGGCACTTAGAGAACAATGAAATTATCAAATATTCCATGAAGTATGAATTCAATGATGAAGAATGTACCAAAATCATTTTAAGTAGAATCCACAATGGAAATTCTGGATGGAGGATAGAGTTATTGATATAACCGCTGACCTAATTCATGAAGTTACTGGATTATCTAAAGTTGGAGAGATTCCACTGAATGAAAAGAACATGAGGAAGATTGTTTTAGATAACACTGGATCGAGTTATAATGGTAGAGGAATTGTGATAAGCAAGATTAAGCAAGATGATGTTAGGTACCTTTGCAAGATCCTAACAACCAAATTCTATGGTAGTTCAAGGGAAGATGACATGGCTGCAAGAATGATTCATGTAGCTTATCTTATGTGTGTTGAGAAGAAACCAGTAGACCTATGTGAAATCTTGAAAATTCAGTTATTTGAGAACTTAGAAAAGATTAAGAAGGCTAAGTACACTCAGTTTAGGTTTTCATCTCCGATAACCTATATGTTTTTCATATTTTGAGAAGATTTCCTTACACAATAGATTGGAGTGAGAATGTGAACACAATGGAAAGAATAAACTCAGTTTACATGAAGCACCTTTTTGATAAAGTTAATGACAGTGTGAAGCTTGTATTGAAGACTTTTCAGAATATTGTTAAGAACAAGTCAAGGATTCCTCAATCCTTAGTTGAAAAGCATAAAGATGACATTTGTTTTATGGTTGATACTGATTTCACCTACATTGAAGTAGTTGAGACTAGAATGGAATTCATAGACCCTCTTGGCTATGAAATATCTGAAGTAGAAACAGTAGGATATGTGAATAGATTGTTAAAATGTGAGTTGGATGGTCATGCAAACAGGTTTGGAACCTATGAAGAGAATTTCAATTCTACAATAAGTTTGAGAGAAAAGAAGAAATCTAGTAAGAGAGTTGAATCTACTATGAAGAAAATGTTGAAAGAATTAGGTATGTCAAGTCATGAGTTTGACATAGCTAAGAAGACTGTAGAAGCCCTGAGGCAAAGTGAAAATCTTGTAATTCCACCTAAGACATCAAGTGCAGATCTTGTTGATCCTATTGCAGTAAAGGTAAAAGTTGAAGTACCTAAAAAAGATGAAGGAGATAAATATTTTTCTCCTATTCCTAGCAAAAGAGTAAAAGTAAGTGCAACAGGACCCAGCAAGAGATAGAAAGTGGTTGTACCACCTATACCGAGAAATGTAGCAGTAATTAAAGATGATGATGTAGTGTCAGTCAAGAAGAAAACTTGGAAACCAAGAATTGAAAGAGTTAATGAAGATATATTGAAGCATGGAGACTTCACAAAGTTGAATAAATTCTATGATCTATATGGATCATTTGACAGATTGAACTTTGAAAATGCAATGGTTACACATATGATTATGGCAGATAAGAAACTTAGCACCATTCATGGTAAGATCCCAGAAGATTTGTATAACAGACTTGTGAATAGAAAACAGAGAGCACAAGAAGAAGACATGAAGATGAGAGAACATGTAATCAGATAGTCCTATGAAGTTAAGGATGAAGATCATTTGAAGAGATTCTTGAAGTCTCTTGGAACTTTATTGAGAACAAAGAGAAGAACAATCCTTATAATGGGAGGCAAAAAGGAGGAAGTACAAAAAGAAACAGAGCAAGTAGTAATGCAAGTTCTTGCAGATTTAGTTGCAGAAAAGCATGTTGAATCAGACCCTTAGCAGAAGCCATCAGAGGAACCGCATGCAGAGGAAGTTGGTATTGAAGAATTTCTATCTTCTTCACATATCAATATTGGCAAAGAATCAATGGATATTGAAGGCACCAAAGTGACTTTAGAATCAGATGATGCAGTATTTCATGATCTAGGAAATATTGTTGACAATTTGGCTTTGGGAGAGAAAGAAACAGTCACAGAATCAGAGAAGAATACAGAGGTAGACGAAGCACCAACAGTATCAAAATTAGTTCCAGTAGAATAGTCAGTCAAAGGCAAACAAATTTTGACAGAGGCCACTACCTCTAGTGCACCCTCTAAACTAGTTGAAGACATTAGTGCACCTGATAGTAAGAAGAGGCATATTGGTTCAATGTTTGAAGACTTTGGAAAAGAAGTTGAAGATGATGATCAGCTTGAGTTCATTACATCTCTGAACAAAATTATTGGAAAGAATAAGAAGGTGAAAGACCTTGAAGGAAAAGTTAGAGTTTTGACAGAGAAACTTGAGAGTGTGATTAGCACTAAGGTATCTGAATCAGATCCACTTGAGAAAGCTCAATCAGTAATAAATTCTTTTGACTCTAAATTTTATAACTTGAAGGATATTGTGAAGATAAAAGTTCAGGAATACTTTGAAGCAGAAATGCAGCAAACTTTGAGTGTAAATATTCGGAATGATATTGGTAGTTTAGATGTATGTATAAAGAATTTGAGGAGACAGTTTGAGACAGGAAAGAATTTGTACTTACAATGTACTAAATCAGAAATCATAATAGTTGAAGAGGATAAGAAGATCAGAGAGAAGTTAGATGCTATTACAGCTGAGACAAACACCTTGACAAGCCCTAATGTCAAGATAAGTTCTGTTGAGAAGAACATAAGGAAATTGAAAGATGAAATCAGAATGATAGCAGAGGAGAAGAATAGAAAGATGATCAGGGTTAACATCTTGAGAGAGCATGTCTTAATCAAGATATCAATTGTTGAAGATCAAATTGAGCAGTGTCTTTCAGCAAAGACATCATTTCAGAAGTTTAGCTTCAATTCCCTGCAAGCTTATCAGACAGCAATATACGGATTGAGTACTCTACTCAATGTTTTTAAATCCATCAGGATGATATGGGAGAAAGATTTTGAATCTTGGAAGTTAGAGTTTGGTGATTGTGTTGCAAGCCTACCGGCTTTGCAATAACTGATAATAAGGTATAAAGTTTTTGAAATTTTTGTACACCCTATCTTTGTCATTGTTGTCAAAGGGGGAGAGATAGTAGCAGAAAATTATATATATGTTGAGGAAGGATACTCATAGGGGGATATATTCTATGGAGTATGATATTGTATACATATTGTATAAACTTTTGGCCACAAAATTTTGTATAAGTGTTTTTGAAGTTTTGGTTGCACACTTAGCCAATTTTCCCATATGTTGCCACCAATGACAAAGGGGGAGATTGTTGGCAATTTGGATAATGTAGATGCATAGATGTTGTCATTATGGAAACATATCATCTCTATTAAGAGCACAGAATCTGGAATGCAAGTATGCAAAGTTGAAGAAAGAAATTGTCTAAGTTTGGATATAGTGATCCTGACAGAGCACCCGATGAAAATTTAGTTGGCGATGTCCACTGGAGAAATATTTTTGTTTGCATAGTTAACTAAAGCTTCTATAGAGTATGAGGATATCCCATCTTAGTGTGCATAATGTTTGGAGTGGTACGGACAAAGTTATTCAAAGTTTACTGAAGACAGTTTTGCAGACAGAGCAATTTTTGGAGACAGTTTTAGTGAAAGAGTTAAGGGATTATTTTTGTTTGTCAAAATAATGACTTAACATTATGAAGGGATGACATCCTAGATGTTTACTCTTGGATAATGATTTTGGATGCCGACCATGTAAAGTTATTATCTTTAATAACTCATATATTAGGCATACTTGAAATGTAATGAAAGACAGAAGTGATATGTAAAAAGAAAGAAAAGATAACTTATGATAGTTGTATATTGTGATAGCAGAAAAGGCTATTGATGCAAAGTTGTAAGCAGTACCATATTATAGTCAAAAATATTTTTGTATTACCTGTTTGGGCAGTGAGCTCAGTTGGTGATCAGGTTTTGTAATCTAAACTCCTAACAGGGTTAAGGCTTCTAACAAGGCCTAAAGTCCTTTAACCAGGACAGATCTATTATACATTGTAAATTGACTCCTAACAGGGTCCAATATCCCTAACATGATACTTTTGATTAGTGATCTTTGTGGGTACCATCCCCACCGGGGTTTTCCCTTGGCCAGGGTTTCCTCAAGAACATATGATGTGTTATGACTTCTTTCTATTTACTACTATGTTTGTTAATTATCTTGATAATCTTTGTATGCACTAAAGTAATCTGTTATATCCATAAGTGGGCAAAAGACAAAGTTTGTGAAATATTGATTCACCCCCCCTCTCAGTATTTCCTATTTCTAACAAAAGAGACAGTTAAGTGCACCTAGAACCCCTTAGTAGAATGGAATTATAGAGAGAAGGAATAGGATCATCCTTGATACAGCGCACACCATTATGATAGAAGGAAAATTTGCACATACCTATTGGAGAGATGTGGTCAATACAGTAGTCTATACCATCAATAGAATTCAACTAAGGCCTGGCACTAACAAAAGACCTTATGAGCTATGGTTTGGTAATGTTCCCACAGTAAAATACTTTAGAATCTTTGGAAGCAAGTGCTACATCAAGAGGGATGAAGCAGTAGGCAAGTTTGATGCAAGCAGTGATGAAGGTATTTTTCTTGGTTACTCTACTAAAAGTAAAGCTTATAGATGTTTCAATCTAAGATTAAAAAAGATCATTGAAAGTGCTCATGTAAAGATTGATGAAAAATTTATGATTCAAGAAAGATATCATGATTACTCACCCATGATTGAAGAAGAACCTAGACCCTCTACTAGTGAGACAGTTATTGAAGAAATTTTTGACAGTATAGATGTGTTATTCAATGACCCTGAGACAAGTGAAGAAAATAGTCCTAAGGCTGATGAGTCAACATCACCTAAAGTTCCAAAGTTTACTTCAAGAAATCATTCCAAGGCAAACAATTGGAGATTAGAGCGGAAAAGTCTTAACAAGATCACAAGAAAAGAACTCAGCTAGCAATGAAGTCATATGTTTAAGTTATCTCAGATTGAACCTTTAAGTGTTGAAGATGCATGTAATAATTCAGATTGGCATGATGCTATGAAAGAAGAACTTGATTAGATTGATAAGAATGACACTTGGGAACTGGTTCCTAGACCTAGTGATAAAATGTGATTGGAACAAAGTGGATACTCAGAAATAAGATGAATGAAGATGGTACAGTAGTAAGAAATAAAGCAAGAATAGTATGTAAAGGATATGTGCAAAGAGAAGGCATTGATTATTCAGACACATTTGCAACTGTGAGTAGATTAGAAGCTATTAAGTTTTTTTTAGCTTATGGTAAAGTCAAAAACTTCAAAGTTTATCAGAAGGATGTGTAGTCAGCATTCTTGAATGGAGACTTAAAAGAAGTATACATTGAGTAGTCAAGAGGATTCACTTTATCAAACAAATCTGATATGGTATGCAGATTGAAGAAAGCCCTCTATGGACTTAAGCAAGCCCCTAGAGCATGGTATGAGAGACTAGATGGATACTTAACAAAGATTGGATTCAAGAAAGGTGTAGGAGATTGTAATCTATTCATTAGAGAGACATCTGAAGGTTTACTACTTGTAGCTATATTTGTTGATGACATTATCTTTGGAGGTAATGACAAACTCAGTGCTGAATTTGCCAAAGAAATGTAGAATGAGTTTGAGATGAGTATGATTGGTCCTATCAAATACTTTTTCAGACTAAATGTGCAACAGACAGAAAAAGGGATTTTCATTAATCAATCAAAGTATGTGAAAGAGATACTAAAGAAATTCAATATGGATGATTGCAAGCCAGTAGGAACTCCTATGATCACTGGATGAAAGCTTACAAAATAAGATGACTCACCAATAGTAGATATAACATTGTATAAGTCTATGCTTGGTAAACTCATATATCTTACTTAGACTAGACCTGATATTTCCAATGTAGTTGGCATAGTTGGAAGATTGTTTCTTGGTGATAGACTTGTCACCTGGACAAGAAAGAAATAAAATTATATTTCTTAGTCAACAACAGAAGCGGAGTATGTTGTAGTAGCCTTGAATTATTCTACAATTGTTTGGATCAAACAAATGATAAAGGATTTTGGAATTCAGATTGATTATCCTATTGTTATTCATTGTGATAACACTAGCACTATCAATATGTCAAAGAACCCTATGATGCATGGAAAGACAAAGCACATTGAGATCAAATATCACTTCCTAAGAGAGAAAGTGGCAGAGAAAGAAGTCAAGTTAGACTATGTGAGTACTAAAGAATAGTTGGCAGATATATTCACAAAGCCCTTGCCTAAGCATAATTTTGAGTATCTCAGGGAGAAGTTGGGAGTCATTCCCTTCCCTATTTCTACTTAGAAGAAAGAAGGAAAGGCATCAGTGCTCTGGGACTGGTGGAAGGTTGACTACTCTACCTCAAGAGTAGTACCAGTGCTTAAAATGAATGGTGACCTTTTCTATTGATGTAAAAGGGGGGGGTATATGTATTAAGTCATGAAAAATAGAAGCAAAAAGAGGAGTAATCTACTAAGAGGGAGCAACATTCAGTTATGATAGTTGTACAGTTGAGGAAATGGAGAATATTAGAAAATATTGTAGTAGATGGAGGATTCATATTTGGGGGAGTTTTGAAGAGGAAATGGAGAATGTTATAAAAGAAATGTTCATTTGGGTTGGTGGTGGTTTTTCATTCCACATCTTGCCATCAATGCCAAAGGTGGAGATTGTTGGAGATTTGCCAGTAGGCCAGTACTGACTGTATGTTTGTCATTGATGAAAACATATGGAAAGTAGCATGTGTGGAAGTCTTATGAAGTAAGCTTTTAGTATATGTAGCATGGACATGATATCATCATGATATCATGGGCGCAGAGGTTAACTATTAGTACACACAGTTATATTGCAATTGGTGTCAACAGTATTCCTAATAGAGTAACAGATAGTGTTCTGTGTATGGTTGTCCATATAGTTATCATCAAGCCTTGTGCACTTGGATATATGTTGAAGACATGCTAGTGATGTTTTATTTATGGACGCATAGTTTGATGATGAATGCAAGTCAAGTTATGCAGTCGATATTTGCCAGTAGCAATTTCCTGTGTTTGTTCAGAAGAACCGACAGAGATCTTATTGGTTCTTGAGTTGTGCCTATCTTGAGGGTATATGCCCTTTGATTTAAGCTTGGAGAAGTGTTATTGATGTTCGATTAAGAGCGCATGAGTTAATTCAACTTACAGAGAAAGTTCCAGTTGTTATGGTAGAGCAGACAGTGTGTAGTGTGCGTCTATAATTATTTTATTAGAAAGGTCCTAGAATGAGTTGCGTGCATAATAGAGCTGACAAAATGTTTGTTGGAGTTTATTATGGTTTCTCTAATATGATCTCAAGGTGGTTCTAATAGGCCAACTTGATTATATCATTTGCTGGAAAGATATTTATAGACAGTCATTTGTGATTGCTAAAGTGTGGTTCATGGTTGATTAAGCAGAGAAGAATAGAGTGTGCGAAGTGTTGAGCCATCAGAAGAAGGTCTATGTGACCAAGTAAAGTACTTTTTCTATTAATTGGAACTGATCCAGATAGTAGGTCAAAGCATAGTTCACCAAGATCCAGATATAGTGTGTATCTATTATTCAGAAGGTTGTAGCCTTTGCCCATTTGAGCAGTGAGCTCTCAGAAAGTGTGTCCTCTCCCCTAATAGGGATAATTGTAAAAGACTCCTAATAGGGTCCAACCCTTCACCAAGTCTACTATACTTAATATATTGTAAAGCTACTCCTAACAAGGTAAAGGATCTTCTAACAAGGATCATTATACACTAGTACAAAATATTAGTGGGTATCAGGTCCCACCGGGCTTTTTATCTATTTGGGTTTCCCCGTAACCAAAATATTGGTGTTGTGTTCAAGTATTCTTTAATTGTGTTTATGCTTTATGTTTAAGTATACTTAATTGGATAAAGAATTGAATCTTGTAGATAACTGATTCACCCCCCTCTCAGTTATCTCTTGGGACTATTCCTAACAATATGATGATGAAGAAGAACCAAGATTAGAGGAATACATGATAGTAGAAAGGTTAGATCAATTATTGTCTTGTCATTAATGTCAAACAATTGATTTTTGGTTTATATTGTGTTGCCATATCATTCAGTAATGATATAAGTTGAATGAGTTGAGAAGATGAAGTGAGATGTTGTGAAGTTGAAGAACTAAAATGGGAAACTTATATAGATCAGATAATGATTATATTATGTTGATATAATTTTTTCTACCTAACATATAATTATGTTAAGTCAGTAAAGCATGCTGATGAAGATTTTTCAAGTTGGTAAGAAAAAGAGTTTTGGCTACCGAGCAGGAAATTTCACTCAGTAAAGGCAAAGGAACCAAAGGCACCAAACATAAAAGAAAGGTTTTGGCACTGAGCGAAGTTAATCAAAATACAGATGGAGGACACCGAGAAAGGATCAAATATTAAATAAGGATTAGAACAAAATTTAATGTTTTTCTATTATGAGATGGATGATCATGATGACAAGGAAAGTTGGTTATAAAGATCTATGGACAAAAAAATTCAAGGTGAAGATCTACAACTTAGATATAAATGGTTAAAGCTGACGGAACAAGTTTCAAGAAAGTTCAAGTTCCTAGGCGAAAAGAAAACGTGTTACCAAGATCCAGATTCGAGGTATAATAATTTGGACTGTTAAGATTGATTAAAGAAAAACATAATAAAGGAGATTAAGAGGAAAGAGTTGTCTATATAAAGGATGGATTTGTATGAACAAATGGATAGAAAATTGAATAGTTGAAGATTCACCGATTAATGCAGTGAAGAAGGAACAAAGAGATTCCAAGTGGAAAAACAAGATCTAATGAAGTGTTGAAGCCAATGGAAAGTGAAGAATTGAAGTAAAAATAGAAGAGCACACAAAGGATCTGGTTAAGAAATGATAGTTGCAAATTTACAAGTCAAATCATTTACTATTGCTTACTAGAATTTGTAAAAGAGAAATCTCTTAACAAAGTTTACTTAACAATCTTATTGTAAAATCCATGAAAAAGATAACATTCTAAAGAGTGTTTGGAGACCTCTAACCAGGCTATTCCTGATAGGGTGAAGATCCTAATAGATCTGGGGTAAATCCCTTGATCGGGTCACACTTAACACTATGCATTCTAATATTTAACAAGATTGTCTCTTAATCGGGCGTACTTTAGAAGAGTATTTTATTAATGGGTGAAAATTCCCATAGTGGTTTTTCCCAAAGATGGGTTTCCACATTAAATACTAATGTTACATGTGATGCATGATTTACTGATTGTTAAAGTTTATTTATTGTTGTCGATAAATAGTAAAGTGTTTTGAACTGAGTTATTCAGAGAAATTGTTTTTTGGGTATTTGGAATTAGGGATTATTGATTCACCCCCCCCCCCCCCAAACCCTCTTTGTAATCCAATAGGAGTAATGAAGGAATATTTATTGGGTATTATACAAAGAGAAAAATATATAATTGTTATAACTATAGGCCATGGGCTGATGAATATTATTGAAAGTGAAAATATTAGAGTTGATGAAAATATGCGAAGATCAAAAAGAACTTGCAGGTATGACATGACTGAAGAAGACAATCAAATTATGGAAGTGCAAAATCAAAATCAGGATGGACCAAAAGAGCATAAAGAACCCGAGGAAAATGAAGTGGATATTAACACTGAAGGGTTTGCTTGATAGCCTACACCTAAAACTCCATGGTATGTAAGGATTAATCATTTTGAATATGTCATTATTGGTGATAAGAATAGAGATGTTCATACTAGAGGTAGAATTTCTAGAGATGAAACATGTCTACTATTTGAATTTGAGGCTAAAGATGTTAAAGAAGCATGTAATGATGAGTGAGTAGAGGTTTTTCCAATGAAATGAAAAAATGAATTTGAGATGTCTATGATAGGTGAAATGAAATTATTTCTTGGGTTGCAAGTTACATAGCTAAAAAAAAGTAATCTTTATTTCACAATCCAAATATGTCAAAGAATTATTGAAGAAATTTGGTATGAAAGATTCAAAACCAGTAGTAACTACTATACTGGTTATTGGTTGAAAATTAACTAAGGTTGATTATACCCTTGTGATAATTAGACATAATACAGATCTATGATTGGTGGATTGCAATATCTAACTCATTCTAGACTCGACATATCAAATGATGTTGGAATTGCTACAAGATTTCAAGCTAAATTGAAGGAATCTCACATGATTGTTGTAAAGAGAATTTTTAGATACTTGAAGGGTACAGTTGACTACAGATAATGGTATAGTAAATATGATGATTTCACTCTATGTTCTTTCACTAATGTTGATTGGGAAGGTAATCCGGATGATAGAAAAAGTACTAGTGGTGGTGCATTATTTTTAGGTAAGAGACTAGTTTCTTGGATAAGTAGGAAGCAAGATTGTATTTCTCAATCTACTTCTAAGGCCAAGTATGTTACTTTTGCAATAAATTGTAATCAAGTAGTTTGGGTGAAGAAAATGTTGAAGGATATAAGGATAAACATTTATGAACCTATTTTCATTCACTTTTATAACCCTGATGCTATAAATATCCCAAAGAATCTAGTATTACACTCAAAGACAAAGAATATTTCATTAATTATCATGTCTTGAGGGATAAAGTCAATGAAAAGTAAGTAAACATGGAATTTGTACCTACTAAAGAATAAATTGATGATGTCTTTACTAATCCTTTTCAGAAGGATACATTTGAATATCGAAGAGAAGCTTGGGGTGATATCCCCTCCTGATCAGAACTAAAGATGTTGTTGATGGCATCAGTCTAGAGAATCTATCAAAACATCATTTCTTGGATTCATGAGTCTAGGGACTACTCCTTAGGGGGAGAAGTCTTATGGATTTTTATTCATTTGCTAATTTTTTTAATATCTTTGGTCCTTTGACATTGATGTCAAAGAGGGAGAGATTATGTGAAAATTAGAGGTAATTATGTTTAAGAAATATTGTATTGAAGTTGGATATTCAAATTGATTAGGTGGATATATTGTAGCTATACTTTTAGAGTGATTTGGTGGATATAGTGATGTCTTTGTGCATTGATCAGTTGTAAGGTATTATTTATATATGTTTATAGACCATCTACAGAGGTTCAAAGTCAAATTTGGTATGAAAGTTTGAGTGGGGAATGATTGAGTTGCTAATTGTTGGTGTCATAGTGTTCCTATGAATAATGGATGATTATTTAGTTTGGTATGATTTGGATTTGATGTTTTAGAGGTTGTGAAGTTGGTGGTTACATGGTGCCTTATCATTATATTCATAGCTAGTGTTGTTCATGATTTAGAGTACAACAAGCTATCTTTTTGTTATGACTAAGTTTGGTATTTTAGTGTTCTTGTTGACCAAAGATAAAGATGAGTTTGAATTTCATATTGGAGATGATTCAAATGTGTTGAATGGTATTCATGTTTATTATTTTTTTTTTGGATCATGTGATGATTGTGCTACTGATTTTCATTGGTTGAGGTGATCGATTTTGTTGTTTTGGTAGCGTGTTGGTGTTTCTTCATTAAGGTCTTAGCCAACTTGACAGAGTAACATGTTGCAGTTCTTGATGTTGTCTTGATGACACATATGCATGTCCGTGGATGAGAATTTGGGTCCTATCTAAGTATTGTCCAACTTGATTTGGATTGCATTGGAGATTAAGCATAATGTTTATTTCTTTTATTGTATTAGGTCTTAGCAATCCTAGTGGTTGATTATTCTTTATAATTGATATAAATGAGGGATCATTTTGTAATTGAAGAGAGTGTGTGTGAGAGAGAGATGTTGGTATTTTTATTCTGCATTTGAAGTAGAGATTGTACTTCATTAGAACTATTTTGGCATAGGAGATGCCATTTGTCAGTTTGGTTATAAAGGATTGTATGTCCGACCTATTGCAATTGAAGATAGATTAGTGAACCTGACTGAGGACCAAATCTAAGATTGTATTGTGAGAAGTGAACTCTAAGTAGTTTTCTTGCTGATTTGGTTGTAAGCCTTTGGTTGCAAGTGCATCCTTTGTTCTCTATTTTCTCTTAATCAAGTAATATTTTTAGCAGAGTACATTCATCTAGTGAATTTGACTCCCACCGGCATTTTTCCTTAACTAGGTTTCCTTGAGAACAAATCTTGGTGTTCTGTGTTATGTGTTGTGTATCTTCCATTACTATTTATCTTTCAAATATAAGTAATTAAAGTGGAATTAAAAGTAATAGGTACACAATTGATTCACCCCCTCCCCCTCTTAGTTGTGTTTGCATCCTTTTGGGCCTAACACCAATAAGGGAAGATATCCAACACATCAATCCATTAAGATCTTTTGAATTTGAAAATATGTTTTGCAGACCACATTAGTAGTTCAATTTTGCAAGACCCACTCAACAAATGACCCCAAACCACCAACATTAAAGAATTCAGACCTTCCAGATTGATGAAGAAAATCATATTCTAGAGTTCTTCATCATATTCACTGGTGTTAACCTAATCATATTTAGATTCCATAGGACACCCAATTCACTAACATTTACCTCGACATCATGAAAAATTCCCACCCGGTTTCAATAATATTTTGTAAATTTATATCTTCATCTATACAACACATGGTTTCTAATAAGAGATCAGTTTTTCTTGCTAAATAATCTATATGGTGCTTGACCATCCTACCTTTGTTAGGGGCCACCATGACTCTGACATTCCAAGCAATAATTTCTTAATTTCACAAGGGAGGTACTAGCTTCCTTAGTACTTGGCCTTTTGAAGAAGTCAATAAAACTAGGTAAACCTTTTTTGATAGCTTCATCCTCTCCTTTTTTCCTATTTGATTTCCGCCCTCTGCTTCCTTTCCCATTTCCAAGTAATTTTGTCATTTTCTAGATTATACATCTTGCCTCGATGATATCAATCTCCTCCCCTTCATTTCCTTCTGTTGAGTCAGAATCATCATCTGAAATGTTGCATCTTCTACTTCCTCCCTTTGTTTATATCTATTAGAATTTTCCATGTTTCTTGTTTAATGTTCTTCATTTGGATTGGCCTCCATGTTCCCAAAATCCATTTCTATTCAAGTGCAAATCTCCTTTGTTTTTTCTATGGTGGAGTGTTGTTCACAGTTTTAGTTGTTTTCCCTACATCACGAGTCATGTGATCCTCCATCTGGGACTTTCCTAACAATGACTATTTTTATCCTTGCATAGATGTATGAATTCCCATTTATGGTATCCACATCAATGTCAACTAGGGTGCCCAGTGATCACCCAATTTTCTCCAAAGATTCCTTGGTCTAATATTCCATCAGAAGATTGTTCAACCCGATCTAGATTTCCTTATTGTATGGCTTCATGTTTAATAGATTAAATTTCTGTGCTAGTTTTTAATATTAGGGGTAGTGTTTCCAATGTCCATAAACCCCCTTGCAAAAAAAATTCATGTTCTTCTTTTGGTGCAAAGATCACTATAAAAAATCCTTTTGGAAAAAATCTTGTCATTTGTGGGGTTCACTAGGTTTCTTCAATCCATTTTAGGATCTTATTCCTCTCCGGTCTCCCACCAATGAATCTACAGATTATCGCCAAATCCTCTAGATAACCAATACAATTTTCAACTTCCTCAGTGATTTTGATGGTATGTAATTCCTCCAAATTTTTCTTGTGATTTGAGTCTTCAATGTATTCTTTGTGATTTGAATTTTAGAAATTTACTACTGATTTTATCAAGGGATGTGACACCACCTGACTCCTTGTTATGCCCATTTTTGTAGTTTGTCTATCATTTTTTGGTGCTGCACAAATCCCTCTCTATTATTTTTTGTTTTAAATACGAGATTTCTATTTCAAAGTTAATATTACCTTAATAATTACATCTTCTACTTTTAAAAAAATTATTTAAGAACATATAGAACACATAAATACTTACATTGATTATTTCATCAAATTTTAGTTCTTTGTGTTGAGTTACAATATCAACTTTGTGATAGTGACTTACAAAATATTGTAGTAAGGTAATGATGCTACTATTTTATGAAAGTATACGTGTACCTAAGTAGTTTTATTTTTTTTATGGACATGTGATCATGCTGTTGGTGTAATTAAATATTAATAATTACACTTTACTTAAGTTTACTTAGGATAATGCATTTGCATATTAGTTGTCATTGTGACACCTAGGAGTTTGCATTTCATTTTAGCACATGGTTAGGAGAATTTACACATTAGGTGTGATAGTTGTCATCACATACCTCTTTGTTTGTGAGATCCACCTTTAGTGCTCTTATCACATTACCATCCTCTCATTGTTACACTTGTTTCTTACACTTTCATGTACAATGGAGGATGATCCACCTTTGGTGGACATGTGATTCCACCTTGTGTGGGTGATATCTTATCATCTCCTTATCATGTAGTCTTATTGCATTGCCTATATATTTAGGCACTCCTACTTTGTATTCAATTCAATTAGCTATAATCAACTATCCATTATCATTTGATCATTATTGAATTCTTCATTTGATCATATTGTCTTGTCTCTCTTTTTTTATGCTATCTCTTGAGCTTCTAGATCTTGACATCTATTCTTTGCCTTAGGCAAATTCTTACATGGTATCAGAGCCATAGGAGTTTCATTGTATAGCCTATTTGGAGAGATTTTTATTGCAAGTCAAATTTGGAGCATGCTAGTGCAAATCAGATGTTGGAATCACATTGAGGAGGTCCAAATACCCCTAAATTGAATTTTGTTTCATCCAAATTGGACATCTGAAGCCAAATCTAGAGCCATTTGAATTTTCAAGGTTCGGCGGCGGCGATTCGGAAAAAATAATTTCAGAGGCGATTTTCAAACAGCGATATCCCAGTCATCCGGAGTCCTTTTTTTGAGCAATTCTTTTTGTTTTTGGGTAGCATTTCATGATCTACACAATGGTGCAGGTGATGTTTGATCTTTGTTTCTGATGTTTTTTAAAAATTGAAAATCCCATTTTTTACAACTTTAGAGGCTTCGTTTGGGCTCATATGGACACATTTTCAAGTGCTATTTTTTTTTAAAGTTCATGATTTTTTTTCTACTTTCTAAATCTGGTATCAGTTTAAAATTTTTTTGAGTAAACATAGTACTTACAAAATTTGGTCTATTTTGGCTTATTTTTGGCACTTGTAATTTGTTAGATCCTTGAGAGGTCTTGTGTCTTAATTGTATGAGTCTACCATAGCTTCATATTTTCTATTGTAATTATCAAAATTAGAAGTCCACTTTGGTTCATTTTGGCAAGTGGCAATTGTACACACACTATATATAAAGTGCCAAAATCATCTATTTTGGGGGGGTTCTTTGGCTCATTGCATTTTGGGGGTGCATTAATTTTTTGGTCTCATTGTTTCATGTGAGAAGTATATCATGGATGGTTTAATTAAGTTGACAAGAGGAAATTATAAGCAATGGAGTGAATTGGTTCTTGCTCATCTTAGTGAGCATAACCTATTGCCCTATTTGTATGAGTATAGACCTAAAAGTCCTTCTTACAATTGTGACTCTTACTCAGAAGTTGTTAAGGTTATCTATTTGAATATGGATATGGATGTTATGGATTCCCTTGATGACTACAAAGATGAAACAATGAATATTCCCAATCTTTAGACTGTTCTTTGGGAAATATATAGAGATCCACATATTCCTCCACTTCCAAAAAATCCAGAACCTCCAGTTGCAGCTCCTTCTCCTCCTATTGATATCAAATATCTTGATGATGCTTATCTTCCTATAGCCATTGGATCTTGTGATTCAGTGTAGCAAGATATACCTTGTTTTCCAATTATAGTTTCACGGGATGACTACTTGACAGACATTGCAAGTTTATTTGTGGATTCCTACATTTTAGATTTGGGAGACTTCATTGATGATATTCATCTTCTCTTTGTTGAAGATGATCCTTCTTTAGTTGTTTTGAGGGACTATGTTGACCCTCATCTTTATTCTCCACTTGATCCTCCTTTCAAGATTGACATGATTGTGGATCCTTTGATACAAAATTTGGAGGAGGTCTCTTTAACTTCAGAGAAGACATTTGACTCTTTAGAAATTGGTTTTCATGAGTCTCAAACTTCAATTGAGATGTCACATTGCATGGTTCAGTTTGATCATACTCATGTGTTGGAGATTCCTATTCAATTTCCTGAGACATCATACATTTTGAGTATTCTTCCTAGAGATTGGGGAGGATTCATTGATCCACCTATGGACTTGTTTCTTCCTAAGGGGAGGAACATCATTCAGTTTTCTTAGTGCAGTTTCTACATTGATCCAGGTGCACCTATCATGGTTGTACATTCTACATTGAGGGGGGGCTTTCTTGATTCTCTTCCATATGCTTCATTTGAGGAAGTATCTTTCTTTGGAGTTTGATCCAAATTCTTATGTGGATCTGTTATCATTGGTTCCTTGTTTGTCACCTTCTATTGGGCTTTTTCTTGATTGGTTCATGAAATCTTCATCAACCAAGGACATGGCGACACATGAGCATACTTTAGAGACATCATAATTCATTTGGATTCCCCTTCCTACTTCCTCTCCACAATGGGAAGCCTTCTTACATCTATAATTAGTGTATCTTCTTCCTAAGGGGAGAGATGTTGTTTGTAGGCATTGGACTATGTTTTGTCTTCAAGCACTTACCATCCTTGGAGGAGATTACTCATTATGGGGGGGATATCATGTCTCCTTGTTTCCTTCCTTTGGGGGGATTCTTTATTGTATATGCATGATGTATATCATAATAGGGGGGTCTTGATTACTCCATCCTTCCATGCATCTTATATTCATCTCTTTTTGGGGGGGAGGGTTTTTCCCATGAGGTTTTCCCTCTTTCTCCACTTTATGAGAGATTGCATTGTTCTTGTATTTTGTACATGGGTACCTAACATGGCCTAGTAGCTGGGACCCATCTTACATTGTGAGCTTAAGTGCATTCCCCTAAGTTACACTTAAGGAGGGGGTGTTGGTGTAATTTAATATTACTAATTACACTTTACTTAAGTTTACTTAGGATAATGCATTTGCATATTAGTTGTCATTGTGACATCTAGAAGTTTGCATTTCATTTTAGCACATGGTTAGGAGAATTTACACATTAGGTGTGATAGTTGTCATCACATACCTCTTTGTTTGTGAGATCCACCTTTAGTGCTTTTATCACATTATCATCCTCTTTTTGTTACACTTGTTTCTTATACTTTCATGTACAATGGAGGATGATCCACCTTTGGTGGACATGTGATTCCACCTTGTGTGGGTGATATCTTATCATCTCCTTATCATGTAGTCTTATTGCATTGCCTATATATTTAGGCACTCCTACTTTGTATTCAATTCAATTGGCTATAATCAATTATCCATTATCATTTGATCATTATTGAATTCTTCATTTGATCATATTATCTTGTCTCTCTTGTTTGTGGTATCTCTTGAGCTTCTAGATCTTGGCATCTATTCTTTGCCTTAGGAAAATTCTTACACATGTGAAGAAGGATGAATAAAAATAGTATGCAGGTTTGATGTGCTTAAGTATGTTCATCTTCTCACGATTTATCCAACTATTCTAACCCTTCTTAGAGCCAAATATTTTCCCATTAATTTTTTAAATTATAATAACCAATTTATTAGAGCCCTTAAATATTGTAAGTTTGTAACTCATATATTATAACAAATATTGCTTATTATTGTGTATTTAAATAAATATTTGATAAACAATAATATGGTTCATGTAAAGGTTCAATAATGAAGACTATTTTAGTGGCTTCCTTTTATTAGAGTTTAAATTTTCATACCAATTGAATTTTTAGACATGCTAACTATGCCGATACATATCATGGATATAATCTTCTGTTATGATGTGTAAATTTTAATAGATATTACAAGCATAATATTTAAATTAATTATCACATATGGTCGCATGCATATGATTTTATAGGTATGGTACATCATAGAAATATAACCTTTTTCCTCTCATGCCTCTCCATTGATTATATTTTTTAATAATTATTATAATCTAAGACATGTACCAAGACATGTCAATGGTTTTTCATCTAATTATTTCCTCATGAATCTTAAATATGTCAATTGATATATGCATTTAAGATTTCTTTTTTAATCATCATATCTAATAGTAGGCTTATGTATATTCTAGTGTTTCATGAAAATCACCTAATATGGTGTTTTGACTAAGACAATGGGTTGTATCATTCCATCTATAAAAATTGGTCCCAGTGATCTTTTAGTACTATATCATGTTATTTCATCTTCATACAAATTTGGTATGTTTCTTGTAATACCCCTCCCATAGTCTGATTTAATATATATTATGGTTATTTTAGGAGGATGAATTATATGTTATGCTATCATTGATGCGTATGATTTTTTAGGCCCCATACTTGCATGTGTATGGTTGGTGTGTATTTTGTATATTTCTATTTGACATGTATGATGTGGTTGAGGAACGAAGTCGTAGTTACTTGCTTGTAAGATCCACCTGATCATCTGATCCTTGCCATTGCTTGTTTATATTTATACATGTATGTACATGCTCATCTTTTATGCAAGTTTGTAGGTACTAGGCATCGACTTCCCTGGATTATAGGATGAGCGTGCCTTATCGCAAAATCTCAATGGTAAGAGAGGGGAGATAACATACAAATCCAAATCCTAACCCAAGCCATTAATTGTCCTAAATATTGGGCAAGTCTTTGTTTCTACCCATCTAATTTCATCAAGGTGATGTGAATTCATGAGCCCTTCCTTGGTGTTTGTTTGATGTGGAGTTAGTGCATTTTTGGGTTTTGGGAGTCAAGTGGATGTGCTTGTGTGAATTATTAGATTTAAATAATTAAAATAGGAGTAATTATGAGATTAGAATACTTATATTTTTATGAATGTAGAAATATTAGATATAAGAATATTTAATTATTAAGGTAAATTAAATACCTTTGTTAATTAAAAGATTAAATTAAAAGTTTAAATTTGAAATAAAAGGGTTTAATTAATTATTAAATTTAAATATGAAATTAAAGGCATAGTTGATTTATTTATTATTTAATTTATCAGTTTGCATAGTTATTTATGTGCTAAAGTATTTATTGATTAATTAAATATTTATATGCAATTGATAAAGGGTGCTCCCCTTAATACCACAAACACATAACAGAAACATAGAAACAACAATAATTTGTAAGAACAGAAAATGGGCTTCTTATTTTCTCCACAAATGTGGAATTACAAATTTTAGAATTACAATATGCAAAGCCACATGGGCATTTTTTCTTACAATATTTTGTAGGAGAAAGCCTCGAATTATTACCCAGATCTACCCAAAACTGCCCTAGACAACACTACAGGCCTTCTTTATATAGGCAATTTCCACCACCCGAGAAGGTTCCATAAATTTAGCCCTTAAAGCCGACTATTCTTAGAATTATTTTATTTTCACATTTATTACATTAGGGTCAGCTCAAAAGAATTACAAAATATGTTTTTAGGTAGCCCAACTTCCGATGGCCATAACTTTTTAACCGTAGCTCAGTTTTTCTATTATAACCACTTTTCGGTAATGGTAGGACCTGATCTACAGTGCCTGACTCACACAAGTTCTAGTCAGCCGAGGGTCAATCATGATCCGGAGCCTCTAAGGCCTTCAAAATTGAGCTCAAAGATTTCATACCCAAAAACCTCAATAACTTCACTGATATAGATGATATGAAAATGAAACTCAATTGGAAAATTGATATGACTAAGATGAACCTCCACCTGTGAAATCAGAACATTCTGAGATCATATGACCAACTTACTAAAAATAGTAAGTTTCCATAAATAGCAGCTCTACACAAGATAGCCCTTATTGAAAAGAAACCAAAAATATTTTTGGGTGATGCAAGATTGCTCTTACACCTAGGATTCTCTTGCATCAGACACCCGGGGTAATTTGAGAAGTGACCTTGTCACGAATCAGGTGTGAAGAGGAAAACTGAGATGGTTAACCTCTTTCCTTGTTAGCCATGATGAATCTTCAACAAGTCATCCTTTCCATTTGACCAAATATTCTTCATATATCTTGTTCCTTGTGGTTCTGCCAACACGACTATCTAGTATTTCCTCAATCTCCTTGGTAGATGAACTAGTTGCTGGAATACTCCACTGTGCTTCTGTGACCTCATCTTCAACACCCCCTTCATGATACTCTATCAGATCTAGAATGTTAAATACTGGTGAAATATTTAGATCAGTA
The DNA here is from genome assembly GCA_027943335.1 of Chamaecyparis obtusa. Taxonomy (NCBI): domain Eukaryota; kingdom Viridiplantae; phylum Streptophyta; class Pinopsida; order Cupressales; family Cupressaceae; genus Chamaecyparis; species Chamaecyparis obtusa. The sequence continues at coordinate 329,696 of BSBK01002047.1, read as the reverse complement.
GGCAACTTGACCTCATAGGCATTTTCTGAATCATGCTTCTTCAGTATCTTACATGGCCCAAACTTCTTCATTTTTAGCTTGTTATATATACCAACTAGAAATCTCTCCTTCCACAAATGAACCATGACTTCATCTCCAACCTGAAATTCCTTATGCCTACTTTTCTCATCTTTCTTAGTCTTATACTGTGCATTCATCTTGGTAATTTTCTTCCTCACCTCTTCATGGATTTTCTTCAAATATTCTACAAAATCCTCACCTTTAGCACTACGTATTTTTTCTTTATCTATTTTCCTCAACTCAGATGCATTTCTAGGACTACTTCCATATACAATCTAGAATGGTGATTTACCAGTGCTCTTGTTGATAGAATTATTGTACGCAAATTTTATTTATGGTAAAATCAAATCCCATCCTGTTGGCTTATCTCCAACCAAACATCTCAACAAATTCTCAAAACTCCTATTCACGACCTCTGTTTGTCCATCAGTCTATGGATGATGTGATGAACTGAACTTCAAATCTATCTTTAATTTCTTCCACAATGTGTGCAAAAAATATCCAACTAACTTAGTGTCCCAATCTGAAACTATGCTCTTTGGAAAACCATGTAGTCTCACCACTTCTTTGAAAAATAATTTTGCCATGTGAACTACATCATTAGTCTTCTTGTAGGGAATAAAATGTGTCATTTTTAAAAATCTATCAACTGCGACAAAAATTGAATCATGTCCCCGCTTAGTCCTTGGTAAACCAAGAATAAAATCCATACTGATATCCTCCCAAGGATTCTCTAGTACAAGTAATGGCTGATACAACCTTGTATTCCACTTTACTCCCTTTTCCATCGGACATACTCTGTAACTCTATACAAACTTCTTGACATCTTGCTGCAACTGTGGCCAATAATAATTCTCACTAACCAAAGCAAGGGTTTTATCACGACCAAAATGTCCAGCCAATCCTCCGCTATGCTTCTCCTTGATGAGATTCTCCCTCATAGAACTTCGTGGAATGCACAATTGAATCCCTCTGAATAGCATATCATCCTGAATGATGAAATCTAACCACTTCATTCGGTCTAGAGTAACAGGTTCTTTACAAGATTTCCAAGATTCACCAAAATCATGATCCTCTAGATACAAACTCTTGAGTTCCTTGAACCCAACCACCTCAATTTGCATTTCTATCAGCAATAGTTTCCTTTTGCTAAGTGCATCTGCAACCCTATTAGACATTCCACTCCCGTGTTTCAAAACAAATGTATAACTCTACAAAAATGCAACCCATTTCAAATCCCTTTGATTCAAATTTCTTTGACTATTCAAATATTGCAAATCTTGATGATCAGTATACAAAACAAACTCCTTAGAAAGAAGATAGTGTCTCCACTTATTCAATGCTTCAACTATAGCATAAAATTTCTGATCATAAATAAAATATTTTTCTTGGCATCATTTAAATTCTCATTGAAATAAGCAATAGGTTTACCTTCTTGGCTCATAACAGCTCCTATTGTACCACCACTAGCATCACAGTCTACTTGAAAACCTTGATTAAAATTTGGAAGTGCTAAAATAGGTTGTTTTGTAACTTTATGTTTCAATAGTTTAAAACTCTTATCTACCCCAGTAGTCTATTTAAACTCTTTTCTATCCCCTCTCATTGTTTCAGTCAAGGGTCCACAAATACTACTAAAACTTCTGATAAAATTTCTGTAAAAACTATCTAATCCATGAAAAGATCTTACCTTAGTAGCACTCATTGGAGTAGGCCATTCAAGGATAGCCTACACTTTCTCTTGGTCCATTTTTAGACCTTCTGCTGAAACTACAAATCCCAAATACACTAACTCCTTCTTCACAAAACTGCACTTCTTCAAATTAATCAACAATTTCTCTTCCCTTAACTTCTCAAACACCATACGAATATGTATCATATGCTCCTCCAATGTCTTACTAAAGATCAAAATATCATCTAGGTAAACAATGAAAAACTTACCCTGAAATTCTTTCAGAACTTCGTTCATAAGCTGCATGAAAGTGCTCGGTGCATTGGTTAGCCCAAAAGGCATGACTAACCACTCATACAATCCTTCCTTTGTCTTGAAAGCAGTCTTCCATTCATCTCTTTCTCTGATTTGAATCTAATGATATCCACTCTTCAATTTTATCTTTAAAAAATATACAGCTCCACTCAAACAATCCATAATATCATCCATCTGTGGCAATGAAAACCTATACTTGACTGTGATCTTGTTTATAGCCCTGGAATTTGTTCACATCCTCTATTCTCTATTATTTTTTGGTGCTAATACTGCTGGTACAACACATGGACTCGGGCTCTCCCAAATCAACCCCTTCTCCAACAACTCATGTACTTGTCTATTCAACTCTTCACTTTTTGCTGGTGTCATTCTGTGTGTTTCCTTATTTGGAAAACTAGCTCCTGGAATCAAGTCCATCTAATGACTAATCTTCCTTACCCATGGTAATCCATCAAGTACATTATCAAATACAATATCTTGAAACTTATTCAACAAATCTAAAACTTCTACATGTACATCTTCTACTTCCTCTTTACCAGCTTTTTGAATTAAAGAAAAAAACACATGCTCATGCCTCATACACTCTAAAAATTTTCTTCCATCAACAAAACTTATTCTTGCATTACCACATATCTTTTCTTCTGTGTCCTTCAATGACTTTAGCTTATGTCACACTCCATCCTTTGTCAAGGAATAGGTATTCGCACAACCATCATGTACAATGCGCCTATCAAACTACCATGGTCTACCCAACAACATATGACATGCATCAATAGGTATGATATCACATAGTACCTCATCATGGTATCCTCCAATATTGAACTTTACTAGGCACTGTTCACTGACCATGACCTTGTGGTCATCCTGCACCAAGACAATTTGGTATGGATGTGGGTCTTTCTATCTCTTGAGCTTCAAATTTGTGACCATCTCTTTTGACACCAAATTTATAGTGCTTCCACTATCAATAATCACATCACAACACTTATCCTCACACTTGCACCTAGTGCAAAACAGGCTCCTCCTTTGCTCAGGTTCATTCTCACCACTCAACATGAATCTTCTGTTACTTAGCTTTTCTCCTCTTTCAACATTTTTAGAATGTGATGATCTAGCATCTTCATCTACATGTGCAACTCTATCCTAGCCTTTAGTTCTCCTATCTATCCTTCCTTGGCGTTGAGGACATTCAAATGCTCTATGACCTTTTTCTCCACACTGAAAACATGTTCCACAAAAGTCTCCTCTTCCTGATCCTTATCCTCTTCCTCTTCCTCTCTGATCTCTATTATTTTAATCATGGAAATGATTAAAATTGTTTCCTCTCTGATTTTGACTGCTACTGGCCTCATCCTTATTTTTTGGATCTTCATTTCGGCCTCAATATGACTGTCCACCAAATCTTCCACCATGACCTCTTCCATTTTGTCTTCTCTCAAACTTCTTGTTCAACTTTTTCTTTTACTTTTAGGGCAAACTAGTATGCCTCTTCGATACTGTTCATTCGAACCAAATTCAACTCTTCTTGAATGCTCGACCTCAACCTATTAAGGTAATGAGAAACTTTGTCCTTATCAGCTTCTGCATGGCCTATTCTGATGAGGATTCGATAGAACTCCTCTGTATACTCCTGAAAAGATCTTCTTGCTTGCTTTAAACTTTGCATTTTCTTCAATAGGTCAAGCTCATAATCAATAGGAATAAACTATCGCTTCAATTTATCCACCATCTAATCCCATCTTGTGATTTTATCCTTTCCTCTTCTATTTCGCTCCTACTGAATCTCTTGTCACCAGATCTTCGCATGACCCTTCAGTTTGGCCTTCACAAAATTGACCTGATTAGGATCCTCAATGTCTTCATACTCAAAATATTCTTGTAATTTATTGATCCAGTCGATCAACTCTTTTGGGTTAAGATTTCCCAAAAATGCAGGAACCTCAACCTTAGGTCTTTTCCCGATCATGGAAATGGCCCAAAAAAGCCTTTCTTCCTCTTGGTTTATAATTTTGCCTTCTCCTTGATTAGAATTTCCTTCTTCAACTTCATCCTCTCTTTCATCTCTGACATTAAGATTGATTCCTCTGAGAATATCTTCTTGCAATGCTCGCACTTGTCTCTAGAGCGCTCTAACCTCAAGTGTCACACCACCAGCTCTTCCACCATGTTTCTTTTGTGGAGGCATTTCCGCGCTGCTTGTTGAAACCCTAAACCACGGTCCTGGTGCAAACTACCCCACAATCGGTGATCTATCTACACACTCAGGAACTCCCACTCTAATACACTTTGATGAAGGGTGCTCCCCTTAATACCGCAAACACATAATAGAAACAAAGAAACAACAACAATTTGCAAGAACATAAAATGGTCTTGTTATTATCTCCACAAATGTGGAATTACAAATTTCAAAATTACAATATGCAAAGCCACATGGACATTTTCCCTTACAATATTCTGTAGAACAAAGCCTCGAATTATTACCTAGATCTACCCAGAACTGCCCTAGACAACACTACGGGCCTTCTTTATATAGGCAATTTCCACCACCCGAGAAGGTTCCAAAATTATTTTATTTTCACATTTATTACATTAGGGTCAGCTCAAAAGAGTTTAAAAATATATTTTTAGGTAGCCCAACTGTCGGAGGCCATAACTTTTTAACCGTAGCTCTTTTTTTCTATTATAACCACTTTTCAGAAATGGCGGGACCTGATCTATAGTGCCTGACTCATGCAAGCTCCAATCAATTGGCAGTCGATTGTGATCTGGAGCCTCTAAGGCCTTCAAAATTGAGCTCCAAGATTTCATACCCAGAAACCTCAATTACTTCACTGATACAGATGATATGACAATTAAACTCAACTGGAAGGCTGATATGACTAAGATGAACCTCCACCTATGAAATCTGAATATTCTGAGATCATATGACCAACTTACTAAAAATAGTAAGTTTTCATAAATAGTAGCTCTGCACAAGATAGCTCTTATTGAAAAGAAACCATAAATATTTTTGGGTGATGCAAGATTGCTCTTAAACCCAGGATGCTCTTGCATCAGCAATTTAAGTTGCACATTCGCTCTAAGTGAAAATTGAATTAGAGTCTAAAGTTAAAAGTTGAGTTACAAATTATAATTAAAAAAGTGCATTATTTTATTATTGAGTTATTTTATCATGCAAGTGAATTCATGAAAACTAGGTAGAGAGAGTTGAATTCTATTTTTGAGGGTTTGCATGTTTTAGAAACCCTAGGAGGAATAGGTCTTCTTTATGAGGGGTTTCTAGGTATTATTTTCAATTACATCTATCAGGTTTTGGAGGAGCTCTTGGATGAATTTGGAAGATTTTTGGAAAGATTGGTTTTTGTGAGCATTGTTTGAAAGCTTGGATTTCAAAAGTTGAATTGGGTCTTTCTTGGTTTCTTATTTTTAGGCGTTGTTTGAGGTAGGGTTTGAAACTTTCCTTCTGTAAAATTATTTCATTTGAAAAGATTGTTTGCTTCATGTCTGGATTTCTTTATGTAATGAATTGGTAATTGGATTTCTATTTTAAATTAAGTTTGTTGTGAAAATTTGGATTAGTTTGATGTTAAATTAGATCTAGTATTCTGTTTGGATGGTTTGAAAACCTAGGAAGAAATTTTAGAAGTTTGTGTGAGTTTTTCCCAGTTAGGGTATTTACCTAGACAGGATAGAAAATTTATCTTAATTTTTGTAAAGAAAATTAAATTTGAAATAGCTTGTGAAATCATATTCAATAGAAATCAGTTTTGTCTAAAACCCTAGTTTTCCATTAAAGAAATCAATTGAGAGAATATATGTGTTAAAAAAAAAAGGGTTTTTGTTATTTGAATTTATTATTATTATTTATTAATTTTTGGATTTAAAAAATAAAAAATATTTTATTATTTATTAATTTTCAGATTTTAAAAATAATTTTAAAAAATTATTATTATCATTTATTAATTTTTGGATATAAGATAATTAAAAAAGGTTAATTAATAAATAAATATTAATTATTATTTTTTACATGCGGGTTTTAATATTAATGTTTTCATTTATATTTATATTTAAAAAATTAATAAAATTATTTTATTATTAAATACATGGTGTTTTGGTATGCATGGAGATTTTAGTTAAATACTTATTTAAAAAGTATATATGCATGAGATTTTATTTTAAATAGATAGTTATGTATGAGACATTTATATGAATGCTTTTGTAGTCAAATGGACTTTAGTCAACAAGATGATTTTTTTAGTCAGTTGGAATTTATAATCATATATGTTTACGTGCATGGTTATATAGACATGCAAATATAGTTGAACTAGTTATGTTTTAAAATTAATTGGATTTCTTTAAGGGAATCATGTTTTCTTGTAAGTGTTTGAAGTTTTGATTTGAAAGATTTTTGTTGGACCTTGTTATATCCTCATTGATTATTGAGGGTTTTAAGTTAACTTGGGAGCTAGTTGACCAAAGGCTTGGAGGTTATTTTCGATAGTTGCATATGCATTCCTATGTCTTTCATTATTGTGTTATATCGATTTGATCTTTTGGATTCAACCTTGTTCTATGGAACCTTATGGTTATGTGAAACTCCTTGGGAGTGTATTTTATGGCATTTTGGTTTCGGGACCAGTGTGTGTTCCTAATATCTTTTTTGGACTAGAATTTGATCAGTATAATTTTATGAGACTTATTTGATTATTGGTGACTTGTGAGCCTAGGGGAGGTTAATTAGGAGCATCTTAGGGGTTTGTCTTACAATAGGGGTCTAGGACACAAAGTGGTTAGTGTTAGAATGATTTTAGAATAACTAAGAGGGGGGGTCAATCATTTATCCTCAGGTTAGATGTACCAATTGAAATTTTAAACACTTCAACCACCTTAGATTTATTCAACAATCCCCTCGGTCTCTATAGCATATAATCAGTAACATAAACTTGTAGTCCACTGTCCAAAATTAATCAACTTGCAAAATATAAAATGCTTAGCATAACACATCAAATAAAATTCACACAAGTATAACACCAGGATTTAACGTGGAAACCCAATTTGGAAAAAACCACCAAAAACATGCCACCAAATTGTCACTGTTCTGAAGTGAGCTCTGTGAGGATCCAACCTTGTTAAAGGTTACAATACACACTACTACGTGTGACCCTGTTAAAGGATTTAATCATCATTTTAGGAGTGGCCTTGTTAGAGGGCTTAAGAACATCGCATTAGAATGTCACCTTCATTAAAGGATTTACAAATGGCTGTTAGGTCAACCTTGATTAAATGATTTAAACTGATACAATGGTTAGAAATTAATAGTAGGTTCTGATCTGAAATATAAAACACACTTTACAAATACAGATCCAATAAGCTGATATGTTGATTTACTAACTGGCCTTCATTTTCATCTCCATCTTTGATCTTCTTGAAAATCCCTTCAAGAAATCACCACAACTTTGTTAAGCTCTTCAAATCTCTTCTCATCCTTCTTCTCAAGTTCTCCAATCAATAACATCAACCTCTTCCTCACTCTTCATAACCAACAACTAGGTCATCCTTATACCTCCTTGATTATGTAGCTTTATCTTTTGTCGCTTAATCATCTTCGTAGATCTTAAATTTAGGTCAGATTCATTGATTCCTTCCAGCATTTCATTCTCCTCCTCCTTCTAGATACTTCTCAAAACTTCTCCTTCAATCCATAATAAAATGATTTACTATGCATTAAATGCTCCAGGTCATTCATCCTTATCTTCAACATGTTTTGCATATCCCAAGAATTCAACTATGTCGACAGGGAATCTCAATTCTTTCACAAACTACAAATTACTGACACTCAACCAATACTGTGTTCTTCTGCTCGGTCATCACTGGATAGATTAGTCATCATTAAAAATATTCTTCTTGGAAATCACTGTCTTCACTTGGTTAATTCTCTGATACTTGATAATTACTGATGCTCAATCGACACTAAAATTTTCTTGGCTTATACTGGCCCTCGGTCAACACTAGCATCACTCATCTTACACTAAAGTTTCTTTATCTTCTTCTCTTTTGCTCGGTTAAGCCTATGCTTTCATAATTTCTTTCCTCATTTCTTCTAATCTTCAAAACAACAAACTTCTTCACTTAGTGTTATAGATAAACAAAATATTATCTTTCCAATTTGCCAACTAATCAAGTACCCATTGTAGTTTCTCATAACTCAACCTTTCCACTATGTCTTGTTGTTGTATCATCTTAAAATGGAAGCACTTCCATCTTGGTAGGTTTAGCTCCCTCATTTAGTGCATTTTCATGATAGATTTTCATTTAGGATGCATTAGTACTTGATTCTTCATTTCTAGGTGAAATTAAGGTTAGGATCCTGAGGATTCTTCTCGATTTCCTTCTTTGTGGCTCTATTTTCTAGGTAGGACCTATGTACTGATCCTCCTAGCCTTCATCAAATTTCTTCTAGCCCTCTGTGCCCTTTTCAAACATTCTGTTCTATTTTCCCATCATTTTAAGTCTCTGTCCGACCTAGAAACTTCACTAAAACTCTAAGTTGACTGGCCTGAAACCTCAAGTCAAGGTCGAGGTCGACCTTGACCTTTGTTGAGTTGTGGTTCCCACTTTCAAATTTGGATCATAGCAGAGCCCTAAATTAAAAATGGGCCGCTGAATCCGAATGCGGAAGGGCTTTTATTCAAAATTCATTTAATACATTTCCTCCTTAGTTGGCTATTGTGATTGGACCATAATTTGAGGTGAAATTTGAATTAGTGGCCCTTACATTGCCCTAGGAACCTTGCCTTGAAATCTCTATATAAGCACTCTCTTTTTCCTTCATTTCAAAAAAATTTATGAGATGACATAATGATGAGATGATGATGCAAGATTGCAAGAGGATGTTATAGGAGAACAAGATATGATGATGCCTTGATGCAAGAAAGCATTTTGTGGACAAGTTATTGTGGACATTCATTTAAATGAGCAAGAAAGATTCCTTCTTCCTTGATCTACCATTTTCAACATTCAAGCATTCTAAAGATACAATCATGGGTAGAACCTACAGATTGTGAGTTTGGTAGGAGTACTTTAGCCTTGAGGGCTTGGTATGTTTTCTTTATCATATTCAAATCTATGCATTTCTTTCTCATTTCAATTCATGCTAGGGTTTCAATCTAGAGGATTAGATCTTGGCATTGCACATTAAAACCTATTCCTACGAGAAACACACACACATATTCTATTACATCTAGCTATTCATAGAGGTGGAAATCACCAAAATAGGGGTTTGACTAAAGTAAAACCCTATATAGCCGCCCAAAAACACCATTTTTAGATATCTATAGTCACTATTTTGGGAGTTGCAGAGAATATTTGGATACCCTTTTCGCCAAACTTTTGGGATCCGCAAACAAAATTTCCATCAGAGCACTCCAAGTCAAGGTCGACATAAAGGAGCACAATTGTGCCCCAGTATTTGGGTAAAGGTCGACCTGGTTTTAAAAAGAAAAATATTTCTATGTTTTCTTCAACTCTATGTTTCTATTCCAGATCCAGTTACTGAATTTATTGAAACACGATACAGGCACCAGAAAATAGGTATTTCCAAATCTGCTGTGTTATGAGGTATGTATTTCATTTTATGTGATTTTATTATTCTTTGCAAGAATTTCCAGATTTATATTCCTTATCATTAGAAATTCATGTATGTGTTAAATATTGGTTTAGGGTCTCTTTTATGTACAAACCCCCATTGTTCTAAACCTTATCCATATTTCACACCAAACATTTTGGTGAACCCATTTACGACAACTCTTTCTTTTTGGTGTTAGATTTTCATTTTGTTAGGAATGAATGCTAAATGTTTGGTAGACATTATATAGTAGTTTTTTGTTGCATTCATGACTATGATTGTCATTTATGTCAACACAGTGATTTACCGAAGACTTGTAGAGAAGTAGAAAAAGTTTGGATTAGCGCACATGGGTTATTATAGTTGGAGCTATGTGATGTTGAGGTTATACTCTTTGATATGTCATATGTCTATGCTTAAGAGTGTATATAGTAATTCATTTATTCATGGAAGTTATGATCATTTTGGTGGAAGCAGTATTTAGACAGTGTTCCTGAGTAGCGATTTGTGGAAATCAGATGATATCTCCTAATCGGGATGAAATCTGGTTTTGCATAGTTAAAGGGAAGTTGAAGACACATTGATAGTGATGTGGATGACAACATAGACTTTGAGGTCACACGAGTGAATATTTATTGTAATTGGAAGCTGACAGTTTTGTGTAATTTTGGTGTAGCGTGTGGAAACTTTTATTTTGTAATTGTATGCCGACTCATTTGTAAATATTTGAGTGTGGTATAAAGGAAGGAATGTATTTCCTTGTTGTTAAGAAGTTGTAATCTGAAAGTGTGTAATTATGATATGGTAGCAGTGATTGTGATGTTGTATGCATGAAGTGAAGAAAAGAGCTAAGTATGAAAGCAAATTTGTGAAGGAAGACATGCGAAGTACAAAGATCTAAAATTGAGATCTGATGTAATAGTAAGTGCAGTTTGGCATAGTCAGAGAAGAGGTAACATATTATTCTATTGAGTAATGCAAAGATTATTTGGATAGTGTGTTCAGTGATCTTACTCTGAAGCTATTTGGGTAATGGGTCCTTTTGTCTTCCATAACTCTTAATCGGGTTAGAATCTTTTAACAGGGATTCAAAATCTCCTAATAGGGATTCATATGTACTGAATGTATTTCATAAGACTCCTAATAGATTCCATCCTTTCACAAAGAATATTCATATTAGTACATCTTTTGTGGGCATCATTCCCACCGGGGTTTACTCTTTGATCAAGAGGTTCCCTAGTCAACATATCTTGTGTTATTATGTTAGTGTGTATGAATATATTTCTATGGTTGGTAATTATATTGCTTATATGGTTTAATGTTGTTGAAGATGATAAATTTTATAATTATCTAATAACTAATTCACTCCCCCCACCCCCTCTCAGTTATCTTGGTGGACTTTACTTTCTAACAATTGGTATCAGAGCGGCAGGTCCTTGAAAAAGAAGTTTAATAGCTTAAGGAGATCCATGGAAAATTTCAGGAAAGAAAGCCCTAAGTTTGATGGAGTAAATTTTGATAGATGGAAAGAAAATATGAAGACACACCTATTATGTTTAGGACCAGGTTATTGGTTGATTACAAAGAATAATAAGACTATCATTGAAGAGGACAATCTTGAAACATGTAATGCGGAAGAGAGAGATCTATTCATGTGTAACATACTTACAAGAGAAGCACTTTTGACAACACTTCCAGAGAATGAGTATAGTCAGGTAAAATATTTAAAAAAATCTCATGAAATTTGGAATGCTTTACACTCTACTTTTGAAGGTGATGACCATGCAAAAAGAGTTAGATTACATAACTGGATATGTGCATTTGAAGATATAAGAATGTTGGAAGATGAATCTATAAGAAGTTATATTGGTAGAATGTCAGAGATCATTACAAGTATAAAATCTTGTGGAGGAACAAAGACAGAGAATGAAGTGATATGGAAAATTCTGAGGACATTGACTCTTGTATTTAAGAAAACAACACAGATGATTGAACAAGTGATACCTTGTACAAAAAAATTTACAACAGAAACTCTTCTTGGAAGATTGGAAGCAGCAAAAATTAACCTGAGATTAATGGTAGACTTACCTAGAATGGAGATAGCATTCAGTGCTCTTAGTGTTTGCCCTACTTTGTCAAGAAGCATCAGTGTGAGTGAAGATTATGCTGGTAGCAGCAGATCTAGAAATGAAGAAGACAAGAAGATTGAAGAAGGTATTGTCTTGCTTGTGAAAAGAGAACTAGACAGTAAGAAAATATTAAAATGTTGCACTTGTCAAGAATATGGTCATTTTGCATCTAAATGTCCTAAGAGAGTAAAAAAGTACAAAAGTAATTTCAAACCTAGAAGATCTAAGGAATGTTATTATGCTAATGATGAAGATCTTGAAGCTAGTATAGAAAGAACTTTAAGTGAAAGTGATACTGAAAATAATGATGACATAGGATTTGTAGCAATTAAAGAAGAAAATCTTGAAACTGATGTTAAGGAAGAAAAAGCCTTAGTTTATCAAGTTGAAAATAAAGCTGATTGGATTATAGATAGTGGTTGTTCACATCATATGACTGGAGACATGAAAAAGTTCATAAAGTTGAATGAATATGATGGAGGAGTTGTTAGAGTTGGAAACAATGCACCTTGTTTGATTAAAGGTATAGGATCTATTACTCTTGATGGAAAGACTAATACTGATGATGTTTATTTTGTGGATAGATTGAAACATAACCTTTTGAGTGCTGGATAGTTAGTTAATAAGGGATATCAAGTTTGGTTTACTGAGGAAACTTGTGTGATAAAGGATAAAGATGGAAATCTGATTGGAACTGGATCTAGAATCGGAGGTAATGTATTTCAGTTGAATCCTACTAAGGTGACATGTTTGATTACAAAGATTGATGAGAATTGGTTATGGCATAGAAGGTTTTGTCATATAAACTTTGATAACATTGTGAAAGTAAGTACTACAATTGCAGTAAGAGATTTACCTAAAATTATGAAGCCTACTAACATGATTTGCAAAGAATGTGTAATGGCTAAATAGAAGAGAAGTTCTTTTCCTAGTAAGAAGTTTACATCTACAGAGAAGCTAGAGATTGTTCATATAGATTTGAGCAGTCCTACCAGGACTAGAGGATTCTATGGAGAAAGATATTTTATGATTCTTGTTGATGATTTTACAAGAATGATGTGGATTGCATTTCTTAAAGAAAAATCTGAAGCATTTGATATGTTTAAAATTGTTAAGAATAAAGTTGAGAATGAATCTGGAATGAAGATTAAATGTTTGAGATCTGATAGAGGTGGAGAATTTACTTCTAGAGATCTTAACAACTTTTGTGAAGAAAATGGCATTAAAAGACAGTATTCAGCCCCTAGAACACCTGAACAAAATGACATTGCAGAAAGAAGGAATAGATTAGTGGTTGAAGCAACAAGAGCTGTGTTTTTTGAAAATGATTTGGCAAAGATATTCTGGAGAGAAGCAGTGAACACAACAATGTATACAATGAATAGAGTACAAATCAGAGAAAACACAGACAAGACACCTTATGAATTATGGTTTGGACATGCACCCTCAGTTAAATATTTTAGAATTTTTGGAAGCAAATGTTATATAAAGAGAGATGATGATATTGGAAAGTTTGATCCTAGAAGTGATGAAGGTATATTTCTTGGATATTCTTTGAAAAGAAAAGCATATAGATGTTTTAATAAAAGAACTAAGACTATTGTTGAAAGTGCAAATGTTAAAGTTGATGAAAAGTTCAAAATTTAGGAAAGAATGCTTGATTATGAATTTGATGAAGAAGCTCATCCTAAACCTAACACTGGAACTACTGAATTGTTTTATGAAACTGACAATGATTTGTTGAATGAAAGTCACAGTGAAGTTATTGAAGAACCTACATCTGAAGAGAGATCTGACACAGTGACACCTAGGAAGAGTTTGTTAAGGAATCATCCTTTTGAATAGATTATTGGGAGCATCAAAAGAGTTCTTACTCGAAATAAGGCACATGAACAGTTATGTTTGATTTCTCAAATTGAACCTAAGACTACTAATGAAGCTTGTGAAGATAAAAGTTGGACTAATGCTATGAAAGAAGAACTAGATCAAATTGAAAAGAACAAGACATGGGAATTGGTCCCTAGACCTAAAGACAAGAATGTTATTGGAACTACATGGGTATTCAGAAACAAGATGAATGAACGAGGAGAAGTAGTAAGAAACAAAGCAAGATTAGTATGTAAGGGTTACTCACAACAAGAAGGAATTGACTATGAAGAAACTTTTGCACTTGTTGCAAGAATTGAAGCAGTAAGAATGTTTTTGGCTTATGCAGCTTACAACAATTCCAAAGTGTATAAGATGGATGTGAAGTTAGCATTTCTGAATGGAGAATTGGAAGAAGTCTACATTCAACAGCCTGAAGGTTTTCCTTTAACTCAAGAAGGAGACATGGTATGTAGATTGAAGAAAGCTTTATATGGACTTAAACAAGCACCTAGAACTTGGTATGCAAGACTGGATAAGTATTTGTTAAAATTGGGATTTATAAAAGGAACAACTAATAGCAATCTGTACACAAAAGAAATTGAAAATGGTTTTTAAGTTATAGTTATTTTTGTTGATGACATTATCCTTGGAGGAGAAGATGAAGCTAGTGACAAATTTGTTGATGAAATGAAGACTAAATTTGAAATGAGTATGATTGGTGAGATGAAATACTTTTTGGGATTACAAATAACACAAAACAATGATGGTATCTTTGTAAGTCAAACAAAGTACTTGAATGACTTGTTGAAAAGATTTGGAATGGAAGATTGTAAACCAGTTGGAGCACCTATGGTGACCGGACATAAGTTATCTAGCACAGATGAGACTCCTATAGTAGAATAGAAGAAATACAGATCTATGATTGGAGGATTGCAGTATTTGACTCATACAAGACCTGATATAGCACATTCAGTTGGAATTGTAGCAAGATTTCAAGCTGAACCTAGAGAATCACATTATGTAGCAGTAAAGAGGATACTTAGATATTTAAGAGGCACAATGGACTATGGACTATGGTATGAAAAATCTGTTGATTTTACCCTATGTGCATATACAGATGCTGATTGGAGAGACAATATTGATGATAAGAAAAGCACTAGTGGTGGAGCATTTTTCCTTGGAGGAAGATTAGTTTCTTGGCTAAGCAAGAAGCAGAATTGTATCTCACAAAGCATAGTAGAAGCAAAATATGTAGTAGCAACAAACAATTGTAACTAGATAATTTGGATGAAGTAGATGCTGAAGGATATTAGAATAAAATTTGTTGAACATGTTGTTATACATTGTGACAACACCAGTACAATTAGTATGTCTAAGAATCCTATATTATATTTTAAGACAAAGCATATAGAGATTAAGTATCATGTTGTAAGAGAGAAATTTGTTGAGAAAGAAGTTAGACTTGAGTACATAAGTACAAAGGAGAAGATAGCAGATATATTCACAAAGCCTTTGCCTAAGGATACATTTGAGTATCTGAGAGGTATGCTTGGGGTTATGCCCCAGCCTACTTTTGAGAAGTGATGCAGTTGGTTGCATCCATCCAGTGGTATATGAGCCTTATGTTTCTTCTGGACTGGATGTTGGTACTTCCTCTATGGGGGAGTATGTGTATTTGAGCTGAGTCATGAGGACTCTAGTAAATGTATTTTTTGAAAAGTGTCTTTTGACATTGAGTTGTTGTTGAGATAGTGATGGAATTTCTATCATTGATGTCAATGGGCGAGAATTATACATGAAAAACAATCTGAGACATTTGTTAGAGAGAACTGAATAAGATAACAAAGCAAGATTTGATTGATGAAGAGGATTTGCAGAAGCAGTGTTGCAGTATTGGATTTTCAGAACATTGGATGTTTTTCATCTATGTTTCCATCAATACCAATGGGGGAGATTTTTAGGAATGAATGCTAAATGTTTGATAGACATTCTATAGTGGTTGTTGTTGGATTCATGACTATGATTGTCATTGATGTCAACATAGTGATTTACCGAAGACTTGCAGAGAAGCAGACAGAGTTTGGATTAGCGCAGGTGGGTTATTGCAGTTGGAGCTATGCGATGTTGAGTTTATACTCTTTGATATGTCATATCTCTATGGTTAAGAGCACAGATAGTAATTCATTTATTCATGGAAGTTATGATCATTTTGGTGGAAGTAGTATTCAGGCAGTGTTCCTGAGTAGCGGTTTGTGGAAATTGGATGATATCTCCTAATCGTGATGGAATCTGGTTTTCTGTAGTTAAAGAGAATTTGAAAACACATTGATAGTGATGTGGATGACATCATAGACTTTGAGGTCACACGAGTGAATATTTATTGTAATTGGAAGATGACAATTTTGTGTAATTTTGGTGTAGCGTGTGCAAAATTTTATTTTGTAATTGTATGCCAACTCATTTGTAATTATTTGAGTGTGGTATAAAGGAAGGAATGTATTTCCTTGTTGTTAAGAAGTTGTAATATGAAATTTTTTAATTATGATATGGTAGCAGTGGTTGTGATGTTTTATGCATGAAGTGAAGAAAAGAGCTAAGTATGAAAGCGAATTTGTGAAGGAAGACATGCGAAGTACAAAGATCTAAAATTGAGATCTGATGTAACAATGAGTGCAGTTTGGCACAGTCAGAGAAGAGGTAACATATTATTCTATTGAGTAATGAAAAGATTATTTGGATAGTGTGTTCAGTGATCTTACCCTGAAGCTATTTGGGCAGTGGGTCCTTCTATCTTCCATAACTCTTAACCAGGTTAGAATCTTTTAACAGGGATTCAAAATCTCCTAACAGGGATTCATATGTACTGAATGTATTTCATAAGACTCCTAATAGAGTCCATCCTTTCACAAGGAATATTCATATTAGCACATCTTTTGTGGGCATCATTCCCACCAGGGTTTAGTCTTTGATCAAGAGGTTCCCTAGTCAACATATCTTTTGTTATTGTGTATGAATATCTTTCTATGGTTGGTAATTATATTTCTTATATGGTTTAATGTTGTTGAAGATGATAAAAGTTATAATTATCGAATAACTGATTCACCCCCCCCTCCCCCTCTCAGTTATCTTGGTGGACTTTACTTTCTAACACATTTTATGTTAGATCTTACATGCATATAAAAGTAGATTTCTTTTATGCTCTTGCATTTATATTTTTAAAAAAAATCAGAAAATTTCTTTAAAAATAGAAAAACATTTACATTTTTCATGCCTATAGTGCTACTTTGTGTTCAACGTGTATGATTTTTATTTTGAATACTTTGATGAGGCTTTTATTGCAAAAGAGGATAGATCCCCTAATGAGGGACATGGAAGTGAGGATGAAAATTGTTCGAATAAGATCTTTATTAATCCTATTCCTATTTCATCCTCCTCCAAAACCTCTTCAATTGACCTTTACCATAGGGTGTGTGCATGTTTACATTCATGTTCCACTATTTACAACATTGATGCACCTAGAATGTTATATCCTAAACCTTTGTTGATGGTAAAAGGATGTTTTTGAATAAAAATTAAGGGTAAACCTAGAGATCCTTTGGATTTTTTTGATAACACTAATTCTATTTCACATGCTTATCACACATGGAATAATTCTCAGCCTATTGTTCCATTTTCTTTACCTCCTTCCCAACCTATGCTTCCTCAAGTCCCTAGGTTGCCATCTTCCTTTAAGGAGTATGACTTAGTAAAACAATTATGTGCTACTCCTGCTAAGATATCTTTATGAGAATTGCTTCAAACTTCCCCGACATATCATGAGGCATTGCAAAAGGATTTATGTACCCTTCCTGCTTCACCTCCTAAGTAAGAGAACATTAATTCCTTTTTGGAGTGTATGCATACTATGCCTTCTGTACCTCCTATTGTGTTTACTGATGATGATTTACCTTCTATTGAGGTGCAGATTCAATATGATGTTCTTATGGTTGTTGTTTCTATTAATCAGAGTATCATTTGTAGAACATTAATTGACAATGGATCTGGGCTTAATGTTTGTAGCATGGATATTCTTAAGGAAATTAAGGCTGATCCTACAACTATTCAACCTAATAATGTCCCTATTTGTGGATTTCATAATATTTCAAAGAGAACTTTGGGCATTATTACATTACTTGTTAAAGTTGGTCTGGTTATTCTCAATAAACCTATTCATGTTATGCTTGGACCTCTCAATTATAACCTTTATTTAGTTAGACCTTGGTTACATACTATGCATGCAGTTCCTTCTACTCTTCATTGCAAGGTTAGGTTCATTTATAACAATTTGATGTATACACTACATGCGGATGTTGTGCCAAATCCTTGCTTAAATGTGGAATATGCTAAATTTTCTAAACCTCTCCAACCAAGTAAAGAGCTTGGTAGGCCACTTGAGATTAAACAAACTGCAACTCCATCTTCTTCTTTGATTGGGGATGATTGGTGAACATTGGACTTTAATCCTTCTTTTATTGGAGTTTATAAAGATTTTGATTTGGAATTCATGAAACAACAAAGTGGGTTTGAAAAACAAGTTTTTACTCCTTCCCCTCTTTCTGAGGAATTAAAAAGTAACTTTTTTGTTGCCTCGATTGAAGAAATAATTGAAACAATAAAACATGATTGCTATGACATTGTGATATATGCAGCTCCTTGGACTCAATCTGATATAGCTGATAGATATGGTTCTGGTTATCATCTTCTCAAGAAATCAAGATTTAATGGGAAAGGATGTGGTAAATATGAACAAGGTATACAAGTACCTTTGGACAACAAAATTTATGATTATACATATGGATTGGGGTTCAATCCTTACAAACAACCATCAACTTTTCCTCTAATTGTTAATCATATATGTGGTGGACATTTGAAGTTGGTTAATCCACTCCTTCTTGACATGAATCAAAAACCTATCTTGGATATTTTTCCCGAAGATGAAGCCTTAGCAAATTTTTTAGGAGCTTATGAGGATCTACCTATGTTTCATCATAAAAGACAGAAGCCTTATTGTCTAAATATAGAAGCTTATTTTAGAGAGCATGATGAATAGAATATTTCTCCTTTACCAATGGATTCTTTGATACAAAGTAATTTTCTAATAACTGAGACTGTTGAGGTTCAAATGGATGAAAATGACTCTAAGAAGATGATAAAAATTAGGAAATTTTTGAACCAAGATGAACGTGATTAGTTGGTTTCCCTTTTACTTGAATTTAAGGATATTTTTACTTGGATATTCAGATATGCCGAGTATAGATTCTAAGATTGTTACCCACAATATTGTTCTCAAACCAAATGTTAAACTTGTGAAGTAGAAAATCTGAAAGATGAATCTAGGAATTGCCTTATTAGTTAAGGCTAAAATTGAAATATTATTGGATGCTAGATTCATCCGCTCTATTGATTATTTGGATTGGATTTTGAATATTGTGCCTATTTTGAAAGGAAAAAATAAGATAAGAATGTGTACTGACTTTAGAGATTTAAATAAAGCATCCTTAAAAGATGATTTCTCGTTACCTAATATTAATATGATTTTGGATTCAATAGCGAGTCATGCTTTATTATTTTTTATGGATGGCTTTTCGGGTTCTAATCAAATTTTTATTTCTCCTAAAGATCAATTTAAGACCACATTTATAACCCCTTGGGGAACATTTTGTTGGGTCATGATGCCTTTTGGATTAAAAAATGTGAGAGAAACTTATCAGCAAGCCATGACATTGATTTTTTATGTTTAAATTCATAAGATTCTTGAGGATTATGTGGATGATATCTTGGAAAAATCTATACAAAGAGGAGGTCATGTTAGTATTTTACGACAGATATTTGAAAGGATTAGAAGTTACAATATGAGATTGAATCCTAAGAAATGTACCTTTGGAGTTGATTGTAGTAAGTTATTGGGGCTTATAATCTCTAAGCGAGCAATAGAGTTAGATACTGAAAATATTGAAGCTATTGTTAATATTCCTCCTCCTAAGAACATTTCTCAGTTATGAAGTTTACAAGGAAAAATTCAAGCTATTCAATGCTTTGTTTCTGACTTAGCTGATAGAACTGTTCCTTTTACTTTCTTACTTAGAAAGGATACCACTTTCTCTTGGAATGAAGAATGTAAACAATCCTTTGAGAAATTGAAGGAGTATCTCAACAATCCTCCTATTTTGCAACCTACTAAATTTGATAAACCCTTTTATCTGTATACTTCAGCCACTCCGAATGTAGTGAGTGCGTTGTTGGCTCAACATGATAGTGAAGGTAAGGAAAGACCCGTGTACTACATTAGTTGAAATTTACTATATTATGAAACAAAATATGTAGATTTGGAAAGACAATGCTTAGCTTTAGTTTATGCTTGTCAGAAACTCAAAGATTATCTATTAAATTTTGAAGTCAATGTGATTTTTAAATTTGATCCTTTGAAACATCTTTTCTCAAAAACTGATCTCTCTAGCTGTCTTGCAAAGTGGGTGATGTTACTTATAGAATTTGATCTTAATTTAATTTATCAAAATTCAATTAAAGAACAAGCTTTAACATATTATTTGGCTGAAGCTCCTTGTCCTCATTCTGATACATGCTTTACTTTAATAGAATTCCTTGATGAAAAACATTCTAGCTATTAAACAGGATGATGTTTGGGAGTTATATTTTGATGGATCTAGGTGTAAGAAAAGTTCTGGTGTTGGCATTATCTTGATCCCTCCTATGAAAAATCCAATCCCTCTATCATATAAATTGACTTTTCCTTGTACTAACAATATTGCGGAGTATGAAGCTCTTATAGCTGGCTTACGAGTAGCTTCATCCCTTAACATTAAAAACTTAGAAATTTATGGAGATTCGCAATTTATTATGGAAGATATTAAAGGAGTTTATCAGACTAAGAATGATAAAATGACACAATATCAAGATTTGGCTCTTCATGTTATTTCACAATTCTCTTCTTATACAATTCAAACTTTACCTAGGAAAGATAATCAACATGTGGACGCCATGGCAAGCACCGCTTCTTTGGTTTGTCTTGAGAATAAGGCTGAAAATTTTCAATTTACTATACATACTCTTAAAAACCCTAGAATTTCCAATAAGGTTACCTCTGATTCTATCAATTTGCATTTGGATGAATGGTATTCTCGTATCTTTCATTTTTTGAAAGATGGTACTTTTCCTGAATCAACAACAAGGAACATGCATAATTGTATTAGGGATCTTGCAACACGTTATATCATTTTAGGAGATACACTTTACAAACTCTCTTGTGATGGTTTTCTATTAAGATGTTTTGGTTGAACCAAAATTCTAGTAGCTTTGGCAAAAGCTCATTTTGGGTCTTGTGGGGGACATTTTGGTGGAAAATCTTTAGTCAATAAACTTCTTAGAATAGGATATTATTGGAAAACAATGGAACAAGATTCTTTCATGTTTTTTAAGAAATGTCCTCAATGTCAGCAACATAGTAATTTGATTCATGCTCCTGCTCGTGAGATTTGTAATCAAGTTGCTCCATGGCCTTTTAGTATTTGGGGTTTTGATCTTATTGTAAAAATCTCACCAGCTTCTTGTCAAGGACATATGTACATCCTAAAAACTATAGATTACTTTACGAAGTGGGTGGAATTTTTCCCTCTCCATTCAACTACTGCAGATGTTATTTGTGATTTCATTCTTAACAATATTATAGCATGATTTGATATTTCTTCGATGATAGTTTCAGATAATGGTACCTCTTTTAAGAATAAAGAAGTCACAAAATTCTTGGAGAAATATCAAATTCAACATAGATGTTCAACTCCTTATTATCCTCAATCTAATGGTCAAGCTAAAGCATCAAATAAAGTCATTGAACAAATTCTAAGTAAAATAGTTAATAAACATGCGAAAGATTGGCATACCCAGCTTACCTATTCTTTATGGGCTTATAGGACTAGTGTTTGTACTGCCACGGGTACTTATCCTTGTAATCTTGTCTATGGTATTGATGCTATTATGCCTTTGGAATTGGAAATACATTCTTTACGTGTTTCATTTCATGGGATAATTGACAAAGATACATTTCGAGAACAATGATTACAAGAATTAGAAATGTTGGATGAACAATGAATAAATGCTTTGGAACATATAAAGGCTTATCGTAAATCACTTCAGAAGAAGTATAATCATAAGGTAATTGAATGATCATTTTTAGTGGGTGATTTAGTATTATATGAGAATCAAAGAAATTTGAATGCTTTACATGGTGAAAAAGGAAAGTTTAGCCCTAATTGGCTTGGAGCTTTTGTTGTAATTGAGGACTTTGGTTCAAGTGCTTACAAACTTGCTAATATAGATAGTGTGCCTTTTAAGGAACCTATCAATATTATGTATCTTAAACAATATTATCTATAGTACATATTTCTTTCCTTGTGTATTTATGTATTCCTTATAAAATAACTATGTTTGTTTTATAGGTTATGTAATTTTAGCAAATTACATTTGAATA
Organism: Chamaecyparis obtusa; assembly: GCA_027943335.1. Lineage (NCBI taxonomy): Eukaryota > Viridiplantae > Streptophyta > Pinopsida > Cupressales > Cupressaceae > Chamaecyparis > Chamaecyparis obtusa. The sequence continues at coordinate 307,503 of BSBK01002047.1, read as the reverse complement.
CAT